>JABWTJ010000092.1:1786811-2322181 GCA_016801875.1 Solanum sitiens | reverse complement strand
TTCAGTGTTCGCTTCTTGGGGCACGTGGTTTCTAAGGATGGGTGATGGGTGGATCCTTCTAAGATTGAAACAGTGAGAATTTGGGTAAGAACCTACTAATGTGTCAGAAAGTAAGGGAGCTTTGTTGGTTTTAAGCCAGCTCTACCAGTCGATTTGTCAAGGGATTCTCTTCTATTTGCTTCCACAATTGACGAACTTGACTAAAGGCAGAATATTCATTTGTATGGTCGGATGAATGTGGATGAAGCTTTCAGAACTCAAGACCTTGCCTGACTACTGCACCTATCCTTACGTTGGCCAGTAGAGGGTAAGAACTTCATTGTTATATTGTGATGGCGATCCTATTCTGGTTTGGGTGCAGTGCTAATTGCAAGAGAAGAATGTATTGCTTAGTACTTCGAGGCAATTAAAGTGCATGAACGTAACTATCCGACACATGATTTGGAGTTGGCTGCGGTAGTGTTTGCATTAAAGCAATGGAGACACTATCTATATGGGGTCAAGTGTGAGGTCTACACAGATCATCGTAGTCTACAGTATGTTTTTACCCAGAAAGACTTGAATTTGAGGCAGAGGAGGTGGATAGAACTGTTGAAGGACTATGATATTACCATTTTGTATCACCCAGGAAAGGCAAATGTGGTGGCTGACGCTTTAAGTAGAAAAGCAGGTGGCATGGGTAGTTTAGCCTACTTACAAGTTTCTAGACGCCCATTGGCTAGAGAAGTCCAAAACTTGGCTAACGACCTTATGAGACTGGAAATACTAGAGAAAGGAGGATTTTTGGCCAGTGTGGAGGCAAGATCTTCTTTTCTTGACAAGATCAAGGGAAAATAGTTTGATGATGAGAAGCTAAGCCGAATTCGGGATACGGTGTTGCGAGGAGAGTCTAAAGAGGCAATAATTGATGAGGAAGGTGTCTTGAGGATTAAGGGAAGGGTATGTGTGCCTCGTGTTGATGATTTGATCCACACTATCCTTACAGAGGCTCATAGTTCCGGATATTCTATACATCCTGGTGCAACCAAGATGTACCGTGACCTAAAGCAACACTTTTGGTGGAGTAGAATGAAGCGCTGACAATTGTTGATTTTTGTTGGCCCAAATGTCCAAATTGCCAGCAAGTAAAGTATGAAACCAGAGGCCCGGAGGACACTTTAGAAGAATGCCCCATTCCTGATGGAACGTGGGAGAGAAAATTGCAAATGGATTCGTGGTTGGTCTTCCCAAAGACATTGGGTAAGTTTGACTCTATTTGGGTAATTGGTGGACAGATTAACTAAGTCCTGCTCACTTCATTCCGGTCAAGGTGACCTACAATGCAGAGAAGTTTAGCCCAAAATCTACATCTCAGAAAATTGTTCGATTGCATGGAGTTCCCACTCTCCATTATATCAGCATAGAGGTACGCAGTTTACTTCTAAGATTTTGGGAACATTACTAGGTTGGACCAGTTACTGGTTGTATCACCTCAGAACCGATGGTCAGTCTGAGTCGAACTGATTCAAGTGTTGGAGGATATGCTTCGCGCATGTGTGATTGAATTTGGTGGTCATTGGGATAACTTCTTACCCTTAGCGGAGTTTTCATACAATAATAGCTATCACTCCAGTATTGACATGGCCCCATTTGAAGCATTGTATGGGAGGAGATGTAGGTCTCCCATTGGTTGGTTTGACGCATTTGAAGTAGACCTTGGGGTACTGATCTGTTGAGGGGTTCATTGGAGAAGGTGAAATTTATTCAAGAAAAGCTTTTAGCAGCTCAAAGTAGGCAAAAGGAATATGCAGATCGAAAGGTTAGAGACTTGGAGTTCATGGAGGGTGAACAAGTCTTGCTGAAGGTTTCACCCATGAAAGGGGTGATGCGGTTTGGAAAAAAGGGTAAGCTAAGTCCAAGGTATATTGGACCATTTGAAGTACTTAAGCGAGTAGGGGAGGTGGCTTATGAATTAGCCTTGCCTCCAGGGCTGTCAGGAGTGCATCCGGTATTTCATGTGTCTATGTTGAAAAGATACCATGGGGATGGAAACTACATCATTCGTTGGGATTCGGTTCTGCTTGATGAAAATTTGTCTTATGAGGAGGAACCTGTTGCTATTTTAGATAGAGAAATTCGCAAGTTGAGATCAAGGGAGATTGCATCCATCAAAGTTCAATGGAAGAATCGACCAGTTGAAGAGGCCACTTGGGAGAAGGAGGCTGATATGCAAGAAAAATATCCGCATCTGTTCACAGATTCAGGTACTCCCTCTCATCCTTGTTTTTCTTCTTTTGATCGTTCGAGGACGAACGATGGGTAAATTGGTATCTATTGTAACGACCTGCTTAGTCGTTTTGAGCAGCAGATTTTATTTCTGGAAAAACTGTCTGAGACGACATATCCAACGACGGACCGTCATGGGCACGACGGACCATCGAGGGTGTCTCGTTCCAAACACTTGAAATTCTTATATTTGAGTGCTGAAATCGACTCTCTGAACTTTGTGACGGACCTGCAGGACGGACCGTCACAGACATGATGGACCGTTGTGAGGTTCCGTTTCAAAACACTTCAACTCTTGAGAATTGGGTACTGAGAGCAATTCTCTTAACTCTGTGACGGACCTGCAGGACAGACCGTCACAGACATGACGGACCGTTGTGAGGTTCCGTTTCAAAACACTTCAACTCTTGAGAATTGGGTACTGAGAGCAATTCTCTGTCCGTCGTGACGGAAGTGCAGGACGGACCGTCGTAGGCACGACGGACCGTCTCAGACTCATCAAGGAAATTGAGTCTCTGAAGGTTGTGACGAACCTGTAGGACGGACCGTCGCAGGCACGACGGGCCGTCATAGGTTGCGTAATCCCAGTCTGGGTCAAATTTCTGGGTAAGTTTTAAAGGGGCGTTTTGGACTATTCTTGCTATAATTATAAATTTCGTGGGTTAATGTTAATAACTCAAATTCTTGGGGGTGTGAAGGAGATAACCTTGAGTTAAATAGTGGGTTATTTCCTCATCTTTTATACCTAATTATATGCTAATTAGGGAAAAGAGAGAGAGTTTTGGAAGAAGAAAAATAGAGAGAATAAGGAGAAGAGAGGAACGATCGATAGAGAGAGACAAACAAAGAGGAAACAAAAAGCTTTGAGAGATTGCTTGCTTGATCAAGAATCCTTGGTGAAGGTAGGTTATGGTTTTGATACTATTCGTAGTAAACTCTTAATAGTGAATGATATGTATTGGTAGTATTGTAAACCCTTCTATATGCTTAATTGTATGCTTGCATGAATGTGATTATGTGATTGTGATAAAATAAGCATAATGAAGCTTTTGAATCCAAAATCTTGAAGAAACCCTAATTCACCTTGTTATTGATGATGCCTTGGTATAAAAGAAGGCTTGATGAACTAAGTAATGAGATTGATGATGCCTTGGTATAAGAGAACGCTTGATGAATTGATAGAATGATGTTAGTGGATCGGAGTGTCACGAACCGACACGTAGAAGTAGGGGATCGGTGTGTCACGTACCGACACATAGTATTAGGGGATCGGAGTTGTCACGTTACCCGACACATAGTATTAGGGGATCGGGTGTCACGAACCGACACGTAGAATTAGGGGATCGGAGTGTCACGTTCCGACACATAGTATTAGGGGATCGGGTGTCACGAACCGACACGTAGAATTAGGGGATCGGTGTGTCACGTTCCGACACATAGTATTAGGGGATCGGGTGTCACGAACCGACACGTAGAATTAGGGGATCGGAGTGTCACGTACCGACACATAGTAGTAGGGGATCGGAGTGTCACGTACCGACACAAGAGGAAGAAAGATAATGAATCTTGAGAGATGTTAAAATACTCAATGTAATGAACCTAATTTCCCAAATGAGTGTGGTATTGAGGCTTGAGTCCTCATGGATGAACTTGGTAGTACTTATTGATGATTATAGTACTTGTTGCTACATGTTGAGTATTGTAGTTGATTTATGATATGAACTGATATATACTGTTTTCTATTTTGAGTTGGCCGATGATACCTACTCAGTACTTGTGTTTTGTACTGACCCCCTACTTGTTGTTTCTTTCTTTGTTATTTGGGGAATGCAGCAAACGTACCGTCGTCTTCAACTCAACAGCAATTCTAGCCAGTCTTCACTACACCGGATTTCAGGGTGAGCTAATGCTTCTAGCTTGGACTGGATCTTCTCTTCAATGTCTTGATGCCTTGAACTTCCGGCATGGACTAGCCTTTTATTTATTTTAGCTTCTTAGATACTTTTAGATTAGTAACTTGAGGATAGATGTTCTTGTGATGATGACTTCCAGATTTTGGGAATAATGGGTTATAAATTTTAGAAGTTATTTAATTGATTTCGTTAATGAGTTTTAAGTCTTCCGCTTTGTATTTTGTTCAATATGTTGGGGTTTTAGATTGGTTGGTTCGCTCACATAGTAGGATAAGTGTGGGTGCCACTCGCGGCTCGATTTTGGGTCGTGACAAAGGTGAAAGTAATAAATATATTATTAATGAACATCAACAAACGTATAACATCTTCATTTCTAATATAATAACACAAAATAAAATTCCACTTGAACACATAGAAGAGAAATCTTAGCAGATCTTAGTTAATCTACAATAAAATTATCAAAGAAATATTAATATACAAGGAATGAAGAGAAGTAGCTATCATCAAAACTAAGACAACATATATCATGGCGCAATTTACAGATCGAAAAATTAGTGAAGCACACATTGGTATTTATAGCCAAGATATATACAAACTCAAAAGTCAAGTTATAAAAAGATTATTAAAATATCATTAAATTTCTTTATTGAAGAAGTGGAGGGACGCTTTATATTTTATTGTTTAAAAATGGTTAGATTTCTAAAACTATTAAAATCCAAATTTATAGTTATCTTTAAAGTTAAAATGTATGACTATAAGTATTAAACATATGTACTAATACACGTATAAGAATATGAAGAATCAATTTGAAATTGTTAAACATTCATTGTATTGTAGTCAATATGATACTTAGCATTTATTTAAACATATATTTACATTTTTTTTAATACAAATTATTAAAGGAGTATTTTCTTTATTTAAAGATAAAAATGTTTAATTAATTATATTAGATGAATTTAATTAAATATTTTATAGCCTTTTAATTTAGTGTAGGGATAAAATAGTAATTCAATTTTTCACTTTGGAGCTTCCCACTTATAATAATATATGATATGATGATTAGTAGAGAAGAATATTTGAGGGAATACTAATGGTTCCAAATGCACTTTGAGAAAAGTATTGTTAATTCAAGAAGAGAATAAATAGTTTTAAAAGAAGTTTCAGTCAATAAAGTAAAGGTCAGTTTTCCCTAAAGAGGGTCTTTTGAGTACTAGCTCAACGCAGATCGATATTAGTATGAGCATTATTGCATGTTTTGAGAGTAGTATTGAGCACTTATTTAGATAGTAGTTAAGACAACTCAAAATCCATAAAATGCACTGCTAGCGTAGATATGATTGTGTTGTTGATTGGGGATACTCGTCACATCCTCGTTGAGGGATTTTTGGATGGATCCATAAGTTAAGTGTTGTTGTCCTATACTCTGGTAAGGTACATGATGGATATGGAAATATGGTCTAGATATTGTATCATTATGAGGCTCATACTGATGGTTGTTTGTTAGAGAAATTTCTCAAGATAAGTAAAGTATAATATTTTAGTATATTGCTATTATTTCATTTTTCATTGTAGAACTTTAATGATTTCACCGCATGTTCATGTTTTACTTCCAGTTAGGTTACTTTCAATTTCTATTCAGTTCAGTTAGTTATTCCATTCAGTCTTATTACATATCGTACATTTCATGTACTGACATCATTTGGTGCTACATCATTAAATGATGTGGTTTCAGGTAGGCAGATGTTCAGTAAGATCACTTTTCACTAGCAATTGGTGAGACCTCACTTCTGGAGGGATCTAATTTAGTTAGCTTAGTTTATTTAATTTTTTAGTCATTGGTAGTTTAATAGTCAAGTAGTCATTGGTATTATCCCAATACTTATCTTCAATTAGTAGAGGTTTCATTGATAGACAAAGTCATGAGTCAATTTAGTCTTTCGCATTGAAAAGTTTAAACAGTATTATCATTATTCAAATTCGGATTTATTTCAGACTTTTGCATGAAATATATTTAATTGATTTTAAATGCTCATTTAATAAGGCTCACGCATGTATGTTTAGTCTTCTGCTCAATAGTCAGGGAGGACAAAGATTTGTTTGGGACCAAAAATGATTTGTTTTTGTTCCGGCCACGTTAAGGGTGTGGCTCTAGGCGTGACAAGTTTAAACAATCTCACTCTTTTATTTCTTTACATTTAATTGAGTATGTATTTATATCTATTTTATTCCTTTCATTCAGTCATTTCATTTCGGCTATACGACATACTCATACATTCAATGTACACAGTTCACTCGACTTGCATCTTTTTATGATGTAGATACATGTGTTCAGGATCATCAACTGGCGCTTCGTTGAGATTTCTCTGCACTTCCCATTTGAGAGTTTTGGAGATTCTCCTTGCATTCTGGATGGCCCCATTTTTTATTTTAGTATTTACTTTGGGGTATTGTGGTCTTGAATTGACGTCCATATTGATTTTAGAGGCTTTAATTTATAGATAGCTAGAGTTAAGCTGCTTATAGAAATTGTTTCTTTAAAGTGTTTTGCGAATGTTATATTTTCTTAGATGAGTATTTGAGACAGTTGAGTTAAATTTTTTTCTTTAAAGCATTTAATTTTCTTGAGTCAAATATTTCTCTAAGTAGTCAATTAGACTGAGGGTTCACTTGAGATCTAGCAATGATTCTCGAGTGTCGGTCATGTCCAGGGTATAGGCTCGGGATGTGACAAACTTTGAATAAGAGCACAGAGTTCAAGAGTTGTAACAAACCCAATTCCTTACTATATTAAGAAGAGATAACGAAATTACAACTTTAGTATTGTGATTGCAATATTCATACTACGGAAATACAATGGAAATTTTGAAATAACAAGTAACTAAAGATAGAGATAAGAATGTGGTCTAGAAGAAGAGGAGAGGACAAACATTTTCTTCAATATGCCTAACCCTTTTGTGTTAACTCCAATACCTATTTAACCATTTGATAGTTGGGCGTGGATCCCAAATAATACTCTCCAACATTTTAATCAACCCAATAATTTTAAAGGGACCAGTCTCATTCACAACTTCCAGTCCATAGGCCCTTATGTAGTTAGTTTGGTTCACAACAATACTCCGCCCTGAATCGAGAACCTTGTCATCAAGGTTCTGCAGTAGCATAGACAGTTGGTTCAGTTGGTTAGTGCAATGCTTGAGCCTAGAGTTGCACCAAAGAAGACGATAAATTTAGGCCGCTTCAAAAGCTTCCATTTGCAGGGGAGAATCAAATACTTGAGCACTTCGGAAGAGCGACAATGTTGCTTTCCCCAAGGATTACCTAGTTGCAATCTCATGGGGTGTTGTCAATGAGGTTGAGTCTAACCAAAAACTAGTTGCCAACTTCAAAAATTTCAGTACAATAAGAAACAAGTGAACCACCTTTAAGTTGAATAAATTCCACCCACATTGTTGCACACCTCAAAAGCATTAAGATGTTGTGTTGATGTCCAAATGCTCTTTTTAATCTGGTTAAGATCAGAAAAACATACCATAACAGTCCACAAATATCATGTTATTCATCTTCCACTTGAAATAATACATGTTGCAGAGTAACAAAGCAACTAAATATGATCAGATAGTAGCAAACTAATACCAAAAAAGACAAAAATGATTTTGTAGTTTCATAAAGCATTATGGAGAGATATGTCATTCTTCTATATTGCAATATTGTCATCTTAATGGATTTCCCTGTCCTTCTCCAAAAATTCAACGAGAAGTTACTGAGTTTTGCTTGTAATAACTGAACTGATATCACCCCCCACCCCTTTTAGGTCCTTTCTCATCTGAAATATTCCCATGACTGAATTGCAATGTCGAACAGTAATATGTTGAAGTGTGTCATGTGTGGATAAAACACAGTTATTTGAGTATTCGATGACACCCTTTGGTAGCTAGAGAGTGAATGATAGGAAGGAAAAACATATTCCTTGCTCAACATGTCAAACAAGAGTGACGTGAGAAACTTCGGATGTCGTGGATTTGAAACATCATTTTCCAGTGGCGGTACCTCTTTTTTTTTGGGTATGTGCGAAATCAAACAAGACAACTTTAGAGCTTCAACTTGAGGCTTATCACTATTGTCACCCATGACTTTAGATCAATATGGACAAACAATAAGCAAGAATTGCCACCCTTTTCTGTTCGCCAAACTCATGCACTTTGCAAATTCACAAAGAAAAATAAGAAAATGCACATGGCACTGCCATCCGGGATCCCACACTAGAATAACTGAGTTAGCATATGCAATGGAGCAAAACATGATAGTAGATCTCAACAATAGTAGTTGTTTCATGTTCATGGTAGAACATGTTAGAGACTTGGATTTGAAACTTATTCCTGGATCCCATACACAAAAATTTACTACAGTTTCTTGAACAACGACATTAGAGGATGTTGCACCAAAATTAAATGGAAATTGACACAAAATTTGTGAGCAGTTAGTTCCTCAGTATAGTTTTTCATGCTCTATAACAAGGATCATGTCATCCGAAGGCATGCTACTAGGTGGAATGTTATCCCCAATCTCCAGACAAAAATTATCAAGACATAGATCCTCAATAGTCTTAGACTCCAAGAAAAAATCCACACGATGCATGTCTTAACATATCTCAAATCCAATTTTCTGTTCACTAGAGCCACACACAGGAGAAGTTGTAGTAACATACCTTTTTGACATATCTCTCGGGGAACATTCATCGAACACCTTGTAGGAATTAATGCATCAATGAGTTTTTCAAGAAGTCTCTTTAGTATTTCGTAGTACATGTATCTAGTAAATTGTGATACATGTATTTAGTTATTTGTGCAAGACTTTTTGTTTTCTATTTTGAGTAGTATAAATAGTGTTGTAGTTGATGATTGTAATTATCACAAGTGGCCTTAAGTAGCCTATAATAAACTTGAGCATTCTCTAAAGATACTATTTTTCTTCCATATTTCCTACAAATTGGTATTAGAGCAGGTTTTCGTTCTTAATCTGGGTTAGGTGAAGAAAAAAATATGGCATCCAATACAAATGAAGGTGTTGATTCTTCAGTTGTTCTTACTCCATTTTTTTATGGAACTGTTTTTGAATACTGGAAGATAAGAATGAGAACACATTTGAAAGCTGAAGGTTTGTGGACTATTGTTGCAAATGGCTTTGAAGAGCCAGACAACGATGGTGATCTTATAGCAGCAGAGATGAAAAATCTTGAGGCTAATTATCGTCAAGATGAAAAAGCCTTGAGCAAAATCCAAATGGGAGTCTCAAGAGCATATTTTGCAAAAATTGTTACTTGTGAGACTGCAAAGAAAGCTTGGGATTCTCTGGAAACTGAGGTGTATGGTGACGAAAAGGTACGCACTGTAAGTCTTCAAACTCTTAGAAGAGAGTTTCAAAATTTAAAGATGATAGAATCTAAAAAAATTGATGAATATTGCACAAGAGTCATGAATATTGTTAATGAAATGAGAAATCACAGTGATACAATTTCTGACCAACAAGTTGTAGAAAAGATTCTAATTAGTGTCACAGAAAAGTATGAGTACATTGTTGCTATTACTGAGGAGAGGAAAGATCTTTCTAAGCTTTCCATCAAAGAGCTAGTTGGATCATTTCGTGCACACGAGAAGCAAAGATTTTTTTGTGAAGATCAACCCAAAGAGACGACTTTTCAGTCTAAAACAAATGAGAATTCTCAAAATTTCTCAAAAAATCAACAGAAGAAGAATCACAAGCAAAAAAAGAAGCAGGATCATGATGGTTCTTCCAAGAAGGTTGAAGAAAAAGGTGAGAAAAACTGTAGTCTTTTTTGTAAAGTTTGCAAAAAGACTAATCACAATGCAGAAAAATATTGGCACAAAGGCAAGCCTCAATGTAATTTTTGTAAAAAGTTTGGCCACGTTGAAAAGGATTGTTGGCACAAGAAATGGGAGCAAGCAATTTTTTGTGAAAAACAGGAGGAAGAAAGGGAAGAAAATCTTTTCTTTGCTTCTAAATCTGATGCTTCAACAAAAAGCAATGAATGATATGTTTATAGTGGTTGTAGTAATCACATGACTGGAGATGAAAAGGCTTTCCTCTCAATTAATAATAGCATCACTACTAAAGTGAGAATGGGGAATGGAGCCTTAGTTGATGCGAATGGTAAAGGTACTATTTCGATCAACACGAAAGGAAGCGGTAAGCAAATTCATGATGTTCTTTATGTTCCTGACTTGGAAGAAAATTTGCTTAGTGTTGGTCAACTCATAAAAAATGGTTATTCTCTTGTGTTTAGATATAATTATTGCAAGATTTATGATAAAATTGAGCCAAATCAAGTCATTGTTGAAGTAAAGATGATAAAAAGAAACTTCCCTTTGCAATTTCATTACAATGCATTAAAAAATAAAACTGTAGATGATTCATGGCTTTGGCACAAAAGATTTTGCCACTTGAATTTTCATGGTTTGAAACTTCTCAAGCAAAAGGACATGGTGCAAGGCCCTCCTGAGATACATACTGAGGTGGATCCATGTGAAAGTTGTATAATGGTAAAGCAACATAGGAAGTATTTTCCAAAAGGGGTGTCTTGGAGAGCAAGTGTACTTTTGGAACTAATCCATACCGACATTTGCGGACCAATGAAGACTCCATCTCTTGGAAGTCAAAGGTATTTTTTAATCTTATTGATGATTTCTCAAGAATGACTTGGGTTTATTTCTTGAAAGAAAAGTTAGAAGCATTTGCTACATTCAACAAATTTAAAGCCCTTGTTGAGAAGCAAAAAGGTTGCAGCATCAAAATCATTCGCAGTGATAGAGGAGGTGAATACACAAGTCGAGAATTTGAAGAATATTGCAAAAATGAAGGCATTCAGAAGCAACTTACAGCAGGGTATATTCCTCAACAAAATGGTGTGTCTGAAAGAAGAAATAGAACAATTGTTGAAATGGCCAGAACTATGATAAATGAGAAAGGGCTGCCAAAATATTTTTGGGCAGAAGCAGTGCATACAACAGTTCACATCCTTAACAGGTGTCCAACAGAGGCACTAAAGGACAATACACCAGTTGAAGCTTGGAGTGGAATTAAACCTTCTGTAAGTCATTTTAAAATTTTCGGTGTATTTGTTATGCTCATGTACCTGCTGAGAAAAGAACAAAATTGGATGAAAAAAAGTCAAAAATGTATCTTTCTTGGTTATAGTGATGTGACAAACGGATTTAGGCTTCTCGATGTCAAAACTAACAAACTTGTTGTTAGTAGAGATGTCATTTTTTATGAAAAAACAACATGAAATTGGCAGGATAAAAACATAGAGAATACTGTTATTATATCTTCAATCAAGAAGAGGATGAGAAAGATGAAAATGTCTCTCAAGGGGGAGAAATCCCAGATTCAGATGACACCGCCTCCAAGAGGAACAAAAATGTTGAGTGACATTTATCAAAGATGTAACTTTGTCGGTGTTGAGACAGAAAATTATGAAGAAACAATAAAGTATGATGTTTGGAAGAAAGCCATTGAAGAAGAAATTCGGATGATTGAAAAAAATAATACTTGGGAGATTGTGGCTATACCCGGAGAAAGAGAAGTTGTAAGTCTAAAATGGATTTACAAAATCAAACTCAATCAGGAAGGAGATATTCAAAAGCACAAATCAAGGTTGGTTACTAGAGGCTTCACACAAAAACCAGGTATTGATTTTTATGAAACTTTCTCTCCAGTTGCTCGTCTTGAGACAATTAGAATTATAATTACTATTGCTGCACAAAAGAAATGGAAGATATTTCAACTTGATGTTAAATCTGCATTTTTGAATGGAAAACTTGATAAAGAGATTTATGTTGAGCAACCTCAAGGATTTTTTGTTCAAGGGGGAGAAGACAAGGTGTACAAGCTAAAAAAGCTCTTCCGGGCTGAAGCAAGCTCCAAGAGCCTCGTACAATTAAATTCATACATACTTTTTCAAAAATAATTTTTGGAGAAGTAAAAATGAAGCCACTTTGTATGTGAAGAAAGAACATGACAGCATTATCATTGTTTGTGTCTATGTGGATGATCTGCTCTTTACAGGAAATGATGTAAAGATGATGCAAAATTTCAAGCAATATATGATGCAAACTTATAAATGAGTGATCTTGGGTTGCTAAATTATTTCTTGGGCATCGAAGTTTCTCAAGTGAAAGAAGGAATTTTCATTTCTCAAAAGAAGTATACAGAAAGTATTTTTCAAAAATTTAAAATGATGAATTGCAGGTCTGTGGCCATACCATTAGCAGCAAATAAGAAGTTTAGAAAAGATGATGGAGAAAAGAAAGCTAATAGCTCACTTTATAGGAGCTTGATTGGAAGTTTGCTATATCTTACTTCAACAAAGCCAGATATTATGTTTGCTACTAGTTTATTATCCGGATTCATGCAAGAACCAAGCCAAGTGTATTTTGGAGCTGCAAAGCGTGTTTTACGCTACTTGCAAGGAAAAATGGATTATGGGATAATGTACAAATTTGGTGGAGATTTGAACTTAATTGGTTATTCTGATAGTGATTGGGCTGGAAGTATAGATGACATGAAGAGTACTTCTGGTTATGCTTTCTTATTTGGATCAAGTACTTGTTCTTGGTTATCAAAAAAGCAAAGTGTTGTTGCGCAATCCACTGTCGAAGCAGAATATGTTTTAGCATCCAAGGCTACTTCTCAAGCTATTTGGCTTAGGAAAATATTTGAAGACATTGGTGAAAAAAAAAGAGGGATTGTTCTGTATTGTGATAACAAATCAGCAATTGCAATTGCCAAGAATTCAGTCACCCATGAAAGATCAAAGCATATTTCCATCAAGTATCATTTTATCCGAGAAGCACAAGAGAAAGGTGCAATTCAGTTGCATTATTGTCAGACAAGAGAACAACTTGCTGACATCTTCACCAAAGCACTTTCTAGAGAAAAATTTTGCTATCTTCGAGAACGCGTTGGAGTTATCAAGCAAATGCATTAAGGAGGAGTGTTGGAATTAATGCATCAATGTTTAGTCTTCCGAAATTGTCTCTTAGTTTTTCAAGAAGTCTCTTTAGTATTTGTAGTACATGTATCTAGTAAATTGTGATACACGTATTTAGTTATTTGTGCAAGACTTTTGTTTTCTATTTTGAGTAATACAAATAGTGATGTAGTTGATGATTGTAATCATCTCAAGTGGCCTTAAGTAGCCTATAATAAACTTGAGCATTCTCTAAAGATACTATTTTCCTTCCATATTTCCTACACACCCGACTTTCGTTAATGGAAGAAGTCTCTTGTACCAAATCGCTTCTATGGATATTGCATTTCCAATTTGAAGAATTCACATGTCTTTCAGAGATGCAACCTCAACCATGCTTCTGGTGCAATGCCAAAGAATCCACATTTGTATACTTCTCAAGAAATTTCTCGAGCATGTGGTCTGCCTTCATGTTTCCACTTGTGATAATATCTTCCCAATCAGATGAGTTTGTGATATGGCTTAGAGCTACAACTGCAGAGGTAGAGGTCGCTCAAGGAACAAATTTAGCAGAGTGCACACATTAAGAGGAAAAAAGCCTAAAATACCCTCGAAGTATTGAAAATGGTACAAAATTACCCTTCATCCATCTATTGGATCCAAAATACTCTTCCAACAAACCTATTGGCTCCAAAATACCCTTGTCATCCACCTTTGGGTTCGAAATTGACCACTTATTTAATGGTTTTAAATTTAAAATATTTATTAGTATAATTTATAAATCAATCCACTACCCACCCTTACTAATTAAACCCCACCAAATTAATAAACCCGTCACATTACTAATGCAACAACACGAAAACTACTGTCAATGAGTGTTTTTAAAAATTTGAGGCAAAAATATCTGTAGAAGTAAATTATCATATATTCAATTGTCTAAATAAAAATTACCAATAAATTTAAAAGTCTAACTATGTTCATCTTAATTATTCTTTCGTCTCAATTATGTGATGTTACTTCATAGATAACTTCTTTTTAAAAATAATATATTAAAAGTTTTAAAACAAATCATAAATATTTATAAAATTATATAAAAAAAAGTGCATGAATCAATTCGGGATTTACTGCTTCTTTATTTTTAATCATAAATTTTGAATTCAAGCTTGAAAGAGAATCCTATTGAAAGTGTCCACTTAAATAAGCGGCTCAATCTAAATTTAATCGAGGCTTCGATTCGGACTTGGATAATTTTGGATGTCATTTTTAGGAATCTATAATTTCGTCGTGTTTTAGTAGTTTTTATGGCGATTTTAATATTATAATTGGTTTATTAATTGGGTGGGATTTAGTTAGTAATGAGTGAGTAGTGGGTTGATTTATAAATTATATTAATAAACTAAATTATAACCAATATTTGAGCGCCAAGTATTTTAAAAAATATTTAAACAGTTTAATTTTAAAACAGTTAAATAAGTGGCCAATTTTGAACCCAAAGGTGGATGACAAGGGTATTTTGGAGCCAATAGGTGAATGAGAAGGGCATTTAGGAGCCAATAGGTGGATGGAGGATAATTTTGTACCATTTCCAATACTTCAAGCATATTTTAGGCCCTTTTCTGCACAGTAAGAATTGAATCGTGAAGTATCTGCCAAACTTACCGAAGTTGTTCGCTATGGAAATTGCATAAGCAATTTTTCTGTAAAGTGCTTCCAATCGAAGAATTGCTTGTTAGGATGCAACCAAGTAAGCCAAGTAACAACTTCACCATCAAGGTAGAAGTATGGAAGAGGTAACCAGTCCTTTTGGGAGAAGCCAAGGCAGGTGAAATACTGCTCAGCCGGAAGAGAATCCAACCCTCTGGGTCGTTTCCACCACTAAATCAATTTAATACCGCCATTACTATTTGAAGTACGAACAATGAAAACACCTATGTAACAAACCGAATTCCTTACTATATTAAGAAGAGAACTAAAATGGAATTACAACTTTAGAATTATGATTGCAATACTCAAACTACAGAAATACAATGGAATATTGAAATTACAAGTAACTGAAGATAGGGATAAGAATGTGGACGAGAAACTTAGACTCTAGAAGAAGAGAAGAAAACAACTATTTTCTTCAATATGAATAACCCTTTTGTATTAACTCCAAGTCCTATTTAACCATTTGATAGTTGGTCCTGGATCCAAATAAAACTCTCCAACATTTTAATCACACCAATGATCTTAAATGGACCAGTCTTATTCACCACTTCCAGTCCACAAGCCCTTACGTAGTTAGTTTGGTTCACAACAAGAGTCTTAGGGTGTCTATGAAGTCGTGTCTAATAAGGTCCTTCGTATCAGTGTGAAGCGCGTCACATCTATAATAAGGAAGCTACAACATTTAGGATCTTCTCACTTTCTTGCTACTTTTGTTTGTGAGATAGAGTTCAACTCAATAAAAGTTTCTACTAATTCGTGCTTACCCCTGTCTTTTCAAATCATACCTACACGAAGAGTTATTTGAGGACGTGCTATTAGGAGGAATCCTTTTCTTAAGGTCAAGAATCTCTCCGTGCACTAGAAGTGCAACCCCCTCAGGGAGATGTCACCAATGTTGAGGTTAGGAATACTATTCACATGCTGACTCAAGTTGTAGTAAATCACTCTGGTCAACAAGGAGTAGAAATTTTTCTTGGAGTATAAAAAAATTCGATAGAAATATCATATTAATTCATATATTAAAAATAATATAAAAATAGGTTCTTAAAAAATATTAGCAATATTCTAACATTAATTTGATTATTCGTCATTATCACAGAACTCAAGAACGTCTAATGAATGAATTATTCACGAAATAATAATTAATTTGTTATTTAATGAAAATTAAAAGGAAAATAAAGAAGAAAATAAGAATATATATATATATAAAGGCATTTCGTAATAAAAAGAAACATTTAAGTTGCATAGATTGAACAATTGTGATTTGTATCTTGGGAGAAAATTCAAATTTTGTTAACATATTCGAAAAAGAAAGTACGCTTGAATATGAAAGAAATTATCACTTTTGAACTTGCATAATGAATTTCTTCAATTGATAAGTGAGTAATTTTATATTTATTTAAAAATAGATAATATCTAAGCTTATATATAGTACTTTTAAGTTATAAAATACCAAAACATGAATTCTTGAAACTGAATAAAATAATTATTTTATGTACAATAAATATACAAATTATATGTGTATATATTCAATATAACTAGTGACAATAACTTTGCAGAAACATAAGCAACAAAGTTTAAAACATGAACTCAAAAACAACAATTAATATCATAAGCATAAATTAATGAGTGTAAAAAAATATACCAAGATATGTAAAAATAGAATGAAATAGAAATGAAAAAATTGAGTCCATTGAATGCACAACGTCCCCTTAAGAAAAATATTCTCCTCCAGTACCAGAGGTTTAAAGAATTACATTCTCTGAGGATGAAACAATTTTATTCACCAACTTATTGATACAAAAATATTTGTGTCAGTAAGTCCTCAAGAGAATCAAAGTACACGAATATTTGATTTCGCCAAAGTAGAAGAAGAAGATCATAACTTTTGTTGTTTTAAATGAGAGGAAATCTTCCACCAAAATAATTGAGAGGAAATTCCTTTATTTATATACAACAAAGAGTAGTGTGAATAAATGTTTATTACACCTTATTAGAAAGGTTACTACTATTTGGAAAAGTCGCAACCCTTCAGAAAGTTCACAACCTTTCATAAAAGTCACAACTTTTTATAAAGTCAGAGCTCTTCATTAAAGTTGTAACTTTTGATAAAAGCCGCAATAAAAGTCGCAAATTTTTATTAATGTCGCAACTTTTCAAAAAAGTCACATCTTTTCATGAAAGAGGAAGACTAGTTTTGGTAACAAATAAATTTAAAAGGAAATTCTTACTTGTAGTGACGCCACGTAGGAGGGCCTAGGGTTATTTTTATATAAATAAACATTAAGTATTAAATTAATTAAATATTAAATATATGATTATAAATGGGAAGCTCCTAACTTAAAAGTTCAATTATCATTCTGCCTTATTTTATCCCTAAACTAAATTAAATATTAATATATAATTAATTAAATATTAAATAATAATTTTATTTAAATTCATGCATCTAGACACAATGATTCAAATTCATTGGGATATAAAAGTGAAAAGCTCCCATATTCAACACACTAAATTAAAATATCATTAAATATCTAATTATTTAAATACTAATTAATAATTATATTATATTATATTATACTAAATACTAAAAATAAGAAGGTGTAAAGTCAAACTTTGAAAGACAAAAATATTCCATACAAAATTGTTAGAAATTTTTGATAGGAAGTTGTTAGGAATTACTTTTTTATATATATAAAAATGCTCTATCTAATTCTTTTAAGAACAGTTATGTTAAAATGGAATAAATTTGTTAATTAGATAAAGTATTTTTATTAAAAAAATATATAGATAGTAAAAGTGTTTATCCTTTATTCTTTCTCTATAACTATTGTGGTTAAATGGATTAAATTTTTTATCCTTCTCTATAATTAGTGTAATTAAATGTATTGAATTATTAGTAAAACAATCAACCTTTCCTCTCCACCATGTCTAAGATCACTAACTTTTGAAAATTAACTTAAAAAACTTTTCACATTTTCATTTTATATATATATATATATATATATATATATATATATATATATATATATATATATATATACACATATATATATATATATATATATATATATGTGTATATATCATGAAAAAGTAGTTTTTCTTTACCAATTGCCTCCTGTTGATGTGAATCATTAGGCAAGGTACTTTTTTTGTTTTGAAATATTCATATTTGTTTTGATCCTAATTAGAATGTTAGTTTGTATCGTATTTTCTCTACCATTTTAGATGGCTTTTTTTCAACTGTTTATAAATATCTGAATTTTTGTGAAACATTAATTATTCTCTTATTTTGTCATTTTTTCCTCATTCTTGTGTTTACTTCTCTTTTTCTATGTCATTTTAATTTTTAATTTTTATTTTTATTGTCACATTAACCTATTGATATAGAGAGAGAGAGAGAGACACACACACAAAAATTAAGAACCAAAAAAGTTAAAAGTTGAATTGTCAAATTTTTTCTTTATAGGCTAAATGGTCATTTAAGTATTAATCAAACATTAAACCTTTAATTATTGGTATTAAAAAGTAAATTTACCTATTTATTAATAATATTTCATTAAAATGAAACAACAGAAACATATACATTCTCACTCATTAGTTCATTCAATTGAATGTGGTGGAATTGCTTTCGTATTCCACAATTATTCAACCTTTAGAATTTCATTTTAGTATTTTAGATTAGTAAAACTTTTGGTAAGAAATAAACTTTAAACTAATACTATTTAGAAAGTCCAAGTGACAAGTATATCTATGTGGTCAAGAAAATCATTTCACTTTTTCTTGCTCTTTTTGGATTTTCAATTATCTTAAAACTAGGGAACACAGCCGCGCTTTCCGCTAGTGTTAAAATATGTGTGTTAGAATTAATTTTCTTCCCGATTAATTATATGTCCACTATATCATATTGTTTGATCTTATCATTATTTCTAAATTTTATTGTAGGGAGAAATAAAAAAATATCGCTCAATTTTGTTTAATAGTTGATTTTACCTTCAGTTGTATTATCCGGCCATTCATACCGGCCATCATCTACAAACTTGTGATATGTACTCTTCAATTGGATAGAAAACCTTAAATCAAATGAAATTACTCATTTTAAAAAAGAAATAATTCATCATCCAATCTTAACTCATCTCCAACCTCTAACTATCTAAACTCAAAAAAATAAAACTCATGCTCGATACATCTACATTTATCTTGCAATGAGTAGTAATTATAGCCATGACCGTACTAGAACATAATGCAAGTTCATTATATTTTAGTATTTAAATAAAAGAAAATGGTGAATGTAATGGAGCATATAAGGATTTTTTTATTCTCCATTAAAATGAAATATGAAAGGATGTGTTATTTCATTAATATGGAATATTAAAAGGTTAGCAAAATATTGACAAACTCTCAACTACATATATATTAGGCTAATTTATTAGATTAGAAGTAATACCAAAATATGTTACTATTATTTCTTAAAATTGAGATTAATTATAGAAAAGGTAAAATAAAGTCTTTCATTTGGTGAGTTGTGACTACTTATTAACAAATCACACAAATGTGAATTTTCATTTTTCTGTACACCTTTTCATTATTTTTTAATTGCAATAAAAAAAATTAAAATGAAGAAATCAATCAAATAAAAAAAGATAAGAAAAAAGATAATATAAGATTGATACTTAATATTATATCAATTTTTTAGAAAGAAATCAACTTAACTAAACAAATAAACTTTTATAGTTCTTTCAAAATCCTAATATTTTTATAGAATGAATGTGATTTTTTTTTCCTGTTGGACAGCTTTTATTATTAATTTAATTAATTTTACTTTGAAATATAAAAATAACATAAAATAAATAAGTAATGAAAAATATATGGTAATTTAAAGATATGAGCTATAACTCACTTTTTTTCTTTTTAAAAATCTCTTTTTCGTATTTATTTGTTGGTATGAATTGTGAAAAACGTTTGATAAATTTATCACAATTGATATTTATCTTTCCAATTTTCATCCCTCCATATTCTAAAATTAATCATAATTTTAATTTTTTCTTTCTTCTTTTTTTTTATTTATGTGAAATGTCATTTCAATTGTTCATTATTAAATTCAATAGTCAAAGGTATAATTAGAGTAGTTTTTTAATTAAAATTAGAGAATGTCAAAAAAAAAAAAAAAGATAAATATGAATGTAGTCATAGAGAGGTGCCACATAACTAATTCTATATCTAGCTTTATTTTTATATATATAAGATGATATTAATGTGTATCTAAATTTTGTAGGAAATTTTTTTCTTATCAAATTTGAAAAGTGCTTTTACCTTTAATTATGATTATAATATTTGCCTTCAAAATTTAAATAAGACATATAACTATTATCTAAATGTATACTTAATGAAATAAAGACAAATGATAATAGATTGGAAAACCAAATCTCATTCAACATATTTACTCGATAATCAATACTTTTAGAAAAGAAATATCAAAAGTTGTAATATTAAATAGACAAATAAAACAAACAAACAAAAAAACATAAGAAAAAGGTAAGAGATGGGACATATTAAGGAGGTCACAATTAATTTTGTATGTTACTCAAGGTTGTAAAGGTAATGGAGATGTTTGGATACCATTTTTAAAAATGATGGACATTACAATATCAACGATTTAGTAATTAACTATTGTTACAATACTAAAATATTATATTTTTGTAAAGAGAAAAAACAATCTACGCAATGCATTAACATATGTTTCACAATAAAACTAAAATGTTACATTCACACGATGGCAAACCCTTATAAACAAACATGAAAAAATGAGGTGTACTGAAAGAGACTGTTACTCTCTTAATCAATTGTCTCGTCAAATCTTGAGTAAAAAATAACTCCTTGGTAGGAAGTGCTCCCTCCCGATGGAGTCTTGCTCTTTGTGAATTCATATATAATCAGACTCCAATGTGGACACCAAATACAATATAGAAAACCAAAAAATATATAAATTATAAGAACAATATGTAACTTTGCATCACAACCAAAGTTGACGTTGTTCTCACCTTCACAATATTCCATTATAATTGATATAATTTCCATAGAAAGATCTTGTCAAATCATTTTGAACTTCCTGCCAAATTAGACGATATAAAGTTGGACATCTTTTTGATTAACTATTAAAATAGTATTAGCAAATCATCAAATCAAATCCAAAGAAACTTATAAAGAGAATGAAATGACTAATGAAAAATTACAATATAAAGTTAGACATCTTTTCTATTAACTATTAAAATAGTATTAACAAATCATCAAATCAAATCCAAAGAAAATAATAAAAAGAATGAAAAGATTAATGGAAATTTAAATAGTAAAGTGCCAATTTATAGGACCTTAATATTTTCGAGGTTGAAAAAAGAATTAATTCATAATTTAAATTGTAAATGTTGTCACCAATTATTATAGCCTTAAATTAAGAAAACGGTTAAGAGTTATTAATAAAAATTAAAAATTGGAATTTTAAACGTTCTCTTTCCCAAAATTTAAATAATTAAAACCCATTATTTAAGGAAATGGTTAAGAGCTACTAATATGTTCTCTTTCTCAAAATTTAATTAATTAAAATCCATTAATTACTATAGCCTTAAATTGAGGAAATTAAACAATATCTAATTAAAATCAATTTATGTCTGAAAAAGGGGAAAAGATCCTCCAAAAATCTGAGAAAATAAATTAATAGGCTTCCTGATCATTGAGGTATGCCACAACAGCAGGCTGAAGATCCAGCTTTATATTAATATATACATATAGATTTTTACTAATTTATATATATATTTTTTAAAACAATAACAATTTGCATCATATCTTAACATAATCAAGTTAGCTTGTCTTTAGCTTTTTATTAATTTATACAAAATGTTTAAAATGAATTCTCTTATATAATTTTTATTATATTTTTCATGATTCATATTTTATTAAAAATTTAAAAATAACTTCATAATAATTTTGATTATCTCCCGCTGCTAAGCGTATCTACAAATACATTTTAATGTTTTCAAGAATTGTTTTTAGTCTGACTTTTATTAATGATCTTGCTCTTATAATTTCATGCAAAAAAAACAAATCAATTATTCTCTTTTATATATCTTATTTTGTATCATTCTTATTAGAAGTAAAAACACAAAGTAGTCTTTGTCGATAGGTTTTGCATTACAAGATTAAAGTAGAGGACAATTAAGCTAAACATAATATATTTGGTTAGAAATATTTTTTTGATGTGCTTTTATGATGCCACAAATTAAACATTAAGTAATTGAGGGTTATGAAGGTATAAAGTTGAAAGTTATAGAAACTACAAATAAGTATTAATTAAGTATAGAGGTTATGAAAGATGAAGAGGCGTGAGTTTATGATAAAATTAATTTAAAATAAGTATATAAAAATAAGAGAAAAAATAAAAAAAATTACATATTTTTTTAATAAACAAAAGTATGTTTAAGTAGAATCCTTCACTATTTTTATGGTTTAATTTTATTATATGACATATTTTCTTTTTACCTAATTTTAGAAATTTCAAATTAATTAAAAGTCTCTAAATATGCTTCTACTAATAAACATTATTTTTAGTGAATATTATTATTTTGATCAATATATACTTTTTCTCTTATTCTATATTATAGGAGAGAAATCTATTAAGAGAAAAATTAATTAAAAGTAAATTTAAAAAGGGACATAGAATTATAAAGTTAATCAAAAGGAACAGAAAAAAAATAAAATTATCAAAAAAAAAAAGTAATCCTGCGAATGTTTTAAAATAAAATTAAAAAATAGTTAATTTTTTGTTGATTAAATTCTCAAAATTGTGAAACAACTTTTTGGCCTATAAATAATCTATCTATCTATATATATATAATAAATAATGCAACGTTAAAATTATGTATTTTTACCATATCATTGTTATGTGATTGTGAAATATGAAATTGTAAGAGAAATCGATTTATTTGATTCTTAGCTATATAACATTTTTGTATTTAATATTTAGTATTTTATTTACTTTATATTGAGATGTGATATATTACTTTTTTTATTACTTATATTTATTATATATTTGTATAACATTTTTATAGTTAGTGAGGAGGAAGATATTATTAGAATAAATTAAAAATAAGATATATTGGCGTGTTTTCAATTATGAATTAAGCTGATAAGGAACCAATCAACTCTTATTGCATTGGAGGTTTAACCGGAGAACTACAAATAATTCTTACAATATTAACAATAAAAAGACATAAAATTATAGTTAACTAATCAAGGAAAAATATTAAAAATATTTAGTTATATATGATTTGAAGAGGAAAGAAGGATCATGTTCTCAACATAACATAATTCACTTCTTCAAATTTTACAAAGTGAATAAAAACAATTAGTGTCTTTAAAAACTACAAGAATAAGAAAAAAAATCTCAAAAAACTACAAAGAGAAGCAAAAGAGAAAATGAACAAATTATTTTTTCTATAAAAAAATCATGATTTGTATCATCAACAATCCAAACTAATAATATCAAATGTATAATTACAATAGAACAAAAGTGATAATGATAATTAGACATGTCAAATTATTTTACCTCACAAAATCAAAATATGCAAAATATCTAAGATTTTTCATTATACATCCCTCTCCTGCAAAAATCAGATCAAAGAAGACAAAAAAATTAACAAATCAAAGAAACAAAGATGAAGAGTAAGGAAAATAAAAATAAAATGACCATCATACAAGTCCTAAAGTGAATTTTTATAGGTATAATATTTAGGAGTTATAATTTTTTATATTAAATAATATTAAGGTTATGAATATGAAAGGTTAGGAGTTATATATATATATATATATATATATATATATATATATATATATATATATATATATATATATATATATATATATATATATATACACATAATATTATTGTGTAAAGAATTTAAAAAGCCCTAAAAAATTTAAAAAAAAATAATATTTTTCTGATCATTAAATACATTTTAAAAATATTGAGAGCTATTTCCTTACAGAGTGTTAAATTTATTTTATTTTTAATATTTAAATTTTACGATTTATTTTTAGATATTTTAGTAGATAGAGCTTAAATGAATTAAATATTTTTATCATTTGAAGTTTATTAAAATGAAAAGACTAATTTGTATTTAAAAATTCACATTTTGATGTTAATACAATATATTTTTTATTTTAATATAGTTTAAAGATATGTATTTAGGAAATAAATTATTGATTTCATCAAACGGTAAATTTTTTATTGAAATAATTTTTTCTGTTAAGTTTTTAAAAATATATTCTATCCTTTATTTGTCCTTGTTATATGTATATATATATATATATATATATATATATATATATATATATATATATATATTTCTTTAATTTTTTTTCTTTATTCTACTTACCAATAATTTTTTATACTAAAAAATATGCATCTTTAAAAGCTTAATAGTAAGAATTAGAAGAAACAAAAAAGATACAAATTAATTCATAATTTATATTTATTATTGTTAATTTTTATAAATTAGAATAAATTAACAAATTTGAAGAAACCATAAATGATACTACTTATTACCATAATAAACACCATAAAAAAGATATGTTTTAACATTTAATATATCTTATTAAAATTATAAAAAATATTGTTTGAACATAGGTTAGTAATTATCATATTCTAGACAAAATTACAATAACTAATTTGTATCTAACAAAGGTACATATTTGTGACAACAAAATATTCATAAAACTTCAAACATAATAAAATTCATGAAAAAATAACACAATGCACACATCTTTTTATGACTTTAATCATAAGAACTTAGTGAAAGAACAATATAAATTAATGCAGAAATTTAAAACTCTTTTCGATATTATTTTCGACAAACTAATCAACAGTCAAGAGCCTTCTTCACCGAATCAAGCTAAAGAAGTTGATTATAATAATAATAATAATAATAATAATAATATAAGCAAAACACTACTTCAAATATGAAGTGAAAAGAATAGTCGTGAGTAAAAATCATAAAAACTTAATCCAAAGAAGTTACATGAAAAGAACACACATCTTCCTTAGAACCTTAATCATAAGAAAATAAATGAAAAATAGTAATATAGATCAATGCATAGTTTTTTTGAACTTTTGTCCGACATCCTTTTTGACAAACTAATCAACATTCAAAAGTCTTCTTCATCAAGTTATGATAAAAGATGAATCTGATCCTATAATAATAATAATAATAATATTTATAAAGATTAACAATGAAATAAAAAGAATAATCATGAGTTACATGGAGAGAACAAATAACATACATCTTTCTTTGGACCTTAATTATAAGAAAATACATAAAAATAATAATACATAATCAATGCACAATTTTTGTTACTCTTATCCGACATCCATTTTGACAAACTAATTAACATCTAAGAGCCTTCTTCGTTGAGTTATGCCACAGGATAAATTCGATCCTATAATAATATAAAGGTTAACAATGAAATAAAAAAAATAATCTTGATTTACATGGAGAGACCAAACAACACAAATCTTCCTTAGGACCTTAATCATAAGAAAATACATGAAAATAATAATACATAATCAATGCACAATTTTTGTTACTCTTATCCAACATCCCTTTGACAAACTAATTAACATTCAAAACATTCTTTGTCGAGTTATGCCACAAGATAAATTAGATCCTATAATAATATAAATATAAAAAATGAAAATTTTAAAAAAAAAATAATTTACATGAAGAGACACACCTTAATCACAAGAAAATACATCAAAATAGAAATACAGAATTAGTGCAAATTTTTGGAACTCTTATCAAAGAGTCTTCTTCAACAACTTATGTTGAATATGATCCTATAATAATAATAAGGAATTCCCCATTCACATAATAATATAAAAATTAACATTGAAATAAAATGAATAATCTTGAGTTGGGGTCCATGATACAAAATATTATAAAATTATAGAGGTAAACTTTGAGAAATATCATAAAGTGTCTTTAATATTGTAATTAAATAACTGGGGGTTATGAATATTAAAATTTAATATTAAAGGAGTTAATGATATTATTAAAAGTAGAAATTTAATAGGTATAAGTTATTAGTATGAAATTGTAAAAACAAATAAAAGAGGAAAAAAATAAAAATAAAAATGAATAAAGGAGATAAAAGAAACAATTTTATATTATATATAACTATAACTTTTATGGATTGAATAAGAAATAAACATTTTTAACAAAATCATAAATGGCTTGGATAATTAATGTGATGTTAGTGGGCTGAGTTTTAAATGGCTTGGGCTGCATGTTTTGGGCTATAACTGAGCAAGTAATTACTTATATTTAGTGTGATCTTTTACTCATTTATGTATTTGTTTTGAGATAAAAAATAAAAAATAATTCAGAAAAAGGTAATAATAGATAATGGCAAATGTTGGTCATTGGAGGGCGCCACATCAGCGGATCAAGATTCAGATTTATATATATATATATATATATATATATATATATATATATATATATATATATATATATATATATATATATATATATATATATATATATATATATATATATATATATATATATATATATAGATTTATATGATATGTACCCATTCATAAGGAGTGAAACACTTGGATCATTATTAAGACTTTTGAAATTTTGATTGGTTACGGGAGAAGGTATCATCAAGAACGCTACTCCTTATGTATTTTTTTTACTATATATATTGTTATAACTAAAGTCTTAATTAAGTGTCATGACCGTAGGCTACACCTTGAACGTGGTCGGCACTCAAGAACCGTTGTTGGTCCCCAAGCGAACCCTCATCCTGACTAACTACAAGTGGAAGACTAACTCAAGCATACAAAGATTAAAAACTGAACAAAATCAATAAGTCAATTACAAAGCTTTAAGTTAAAAGATTAACTCTGAATAAATATATATAATATATTCAACCCGCCATAAAATAGGTTTTAAGTCTTTAAAACATTTAATAAAATAACTAATACATACTCTCAACTATACTGACTATATATGAAGCCTTTAAATGACAAAGATGGAAGTCGGACAAGACCCACGCAATGCTGACTAAATTAAAAGTATATATATAATATTTTTTTCCGATCAAGCCGTGTCCCATGACACTACTTGGGTGTTCCTAAATCCCCCTTTATATATATATATATATATATATATATATATATATAAAGAGGCACAAATTTAAGATTAAAGCTGATAGAAATGATTCATATAGTAAATCCTAAATAATCATATATTTGAATTATGATATACTAATTGTTATTGTGTTGAATAAAAAAAGTGAACAATCATTTCTCAACTTAGTGTGTTTCATTATTTTTTCCTTGACCAAACCAAAACATATATCACTATTGATGTGGACCTATATATGATAATAAGAAAATATTAGGGATAATGCATAAGTATTTCGTAGCCTATGACTGAAATTAGAGAGACACACCTAAACTTAACTAAGATCTAATTACCCATCTTAAACTCATTTTATTCGTATTTTTGTACACCTTTTATGCTGATGTGGCACCTTCAACCACCCAAGTTGGTTGTGTTTGTGCACACTCGCCCACCATGTGTGTAAATAATTTTTTTAATTAAAAAATATTTTTTAAAGTAATTAAAAAATATTTCTTAACTTTTTTAAACTAATATTTCGTAATTTTTTTTACAAAAATAAATATTTTAATTTTTTAAAGAAAAATATTCTTATTTTTTATCTTGTAACTAAATTAAGTTAACATTTTTACCTTTTATGGGAACTATTTTCTTTTTACTTACGTTCATTTTTGTTCTCTTTTATTTTTCTATTGAGTTTATTTTCTTTGTCTTTCATTTTAATTTGATTTCAAATGTCTTGTATTTAAAATAAGTTAATTTTGAACGGATATCAAAATAAATAAAGAAAATCGAATAAAACATAAAAATATTAAAATATTAAAATTAAAGGACACTTTTAAATTATTTTTTTAAAAGGTATACACAATTAATTAAAAATAATTAAAAGTGAAAAGATAATAAATCAATTAAAAAAAATTCAAAGTGAAAAGAAATTAAAATAAATATTTTACAAAGAAAGAAACAAAAGTAATTATATATATATATATATATATATATATATATATATATATATATATATATATATAAGTTTTATTATCAATAAATATGTGTACTGACTAATTACAAAGTGACCAATTAAAAAATGACATGTGACCAGTTTGTGTACTCATCACTTGCCTTCCTTCAAGAGAGTGTGCACACTCTCTATGACATGTCAGCATTTGTGGTGTATTTATTCCATTTTAAATTATTTTACGGGGATAATAAGACTCTAGTTAAGTTTAGGTGTGTCTCTGGGATTTCGGTCATAGTCAAAGGAACACTTCTGCATTTTTCCAAAATATTATGATAATTTTTATGGTCAAATATTCTTATTTACATGTAATTCAATTCATTAATGTCATAATCAATAATTAATTCCTTTGGAAAGCAGTTTAACAAACTATAAATTTTAATAAATGTATATATCAAATAAAACTAATGGGAAAAAAATATTATGAATATTTGGAAGAGAGTCAACTTTATAATTACTACACATAACACCTTAGATTGCAAGTGAGAGCTATAAATAGGACTCCTACATTATTTTTTTTCATCCCATCACTCATTTAGCAACACTAATCTTGCTTAGCTTCTTCTTTCAAATTGATTAAGAATGTAGGGCTTTTTTTAATCGGATCTGACAATAGTGCTTCAACTAAGAAAAGGTCCTACAAAGATAAAAACAATGTAAGTTTTCCCAATTTGACTAACAGTACCACGTAGCTACATAGAATCTATCTAAGTTCTTTTTGTTTTCATTTTGTATTTTCAATTATTTCAAATATGTGGAAATCAATTATTAATATTTGCTTCTATGATGATGATATATATCACTATTTTCTTTCTTTGGATATATTAAGAACAAGAGCGGCAGTGATGAAGAAAACACGTGTTCATCCAATCCCAATCGCACTGAGAATAAATTTGCTTCTTCTGCCTTTCTAAGTGATCTCGCCCATCCTATTGCAAGGGAAACCGTTATCACTTATAGTATTGATATCGGGTCACATATAAGCGGCCAACTAGAACAATATAATCAATACTACTTAGAACAAGTAATATCAAGTGCCTACAAAAAATACACTCATCCACATCAAATCTTGATTGGGAATAAGATGCACTCCTATCAAGGGTTGATATATATATATATATATATATATATATATATGGATGAATGTTTTTTCCTGTTTGCATCTGATATTTCTTGTTGTAAGTAGCATTAGTCGTTCTAGTAGGCTGCTTACACCTGACCCGAATGCATATATATATATATATTTATAATTGAGCTTTTGAAATATAAATATAGGAATTCCCCCAGTACGATTGGTCATTGATCTAACCATAGATGGAGCTCAATTACATCCTCCTCTAGTGTCTAACAAGGATGAATATACCGATGATCAAGCACCAAAGGGTGAGCCAGAGAAGGTTTCGAAGGAGAAATCAAAAAAAAAAAAAAAAGATAGCACAAGAAAGAGAGGTTGTTGATGCTGCAAAACAAAAAAAGAAGCACAAGTAGAAGGGAACATTCAAGTCATGGCTAAGCAGTTGCGTCATGTGTTTGGTGACAGATCACACAAATATACTCCCGGTAAGCAGTTCTGTGATCTTTTTAGTGACCCATCACACACATCTTAGTCAATTAGAATGGTCAATGTTGTTTACAACAAAAAAATAGGAAAAGATCCTCATTCCCGTCAATCATTGTGTAGGAATAGGATCCACTCCTATCGAAATTCATAATACTCTAGTAAGAAAGAAAACTTGAAATCATAACTCTTTTTATTTATTAGATTCAAAAAACATATTTTATAACTGAACTTTTAGAATATAAATACAGGAATTTCTCCAATACAATTGACCGTTGATCTGCCCATATCTTCTCCGATGGCTACAACACCACAAGAAAGAGAGGTTGTTGTTGCTGCTGCTATAACACCAAAGGAGGGTGTTGGCGACAATGCTGCAGAAGAACAACAAGCACTAAAGGCTCCTAATGCTTTTGCAGAATCCTGTTCAGTTATCTGCGACGATGTGGTTCCTGTGGTGAAGAACCATTGTATGGATCTCAACATTCTACCATCAGAGGAGCATGACGAAGTTTATTATTACTAATCAAAATTTGAACAGTTGTAATTCATTTTATTTTTTTATGTGTTGAGTGTTTTGAACTATCGACCATTTCCGTGCTTTTAAGTTTTTGTTATATTTTGTTTTATGGATATTTTGTAGTGTTCTTTTTTTTATCGCATGTACTTTCATTTTTCAATATTATATATTCCTTGTTTATATATAGGATATTGGCAATGGTGCGGGACGGGTTAACCTCAACCCCTAAACTTCTTGAACCGCCCCACTTCACATGACGATTTTTTTTATTTTCAACCTGTCTCGCCCCACATAAATTTTTAAGTTTGTTCATTTTTAATTGAGTTTAATGTTTTCATTTTTTGCTAATTAATATATCAAAAATATTTAATTTTTTTCTAGTCAACATTTCAATAAATATTTCTTATTTTATCACTATTTCTTATTACTAATTAACTATTTCTAATTAATATTTCAACAACTAACAATTCACTGAAGCTGGTCAAATTTATATTTAACAAAAAGAAGAAGTTAAAATTAAAGTCAAAGCTTCATATAAAAAGTTCATATCTTTACTTTTTATTAATGGATAATGCATAAGTATCCCTAGACTATGACTGAAATCTGAGAGACACATCTAAACTTAACTAGGGTTCTATTACCCTCCTAAACTAATTTAAAATGGAATAAATACACAAGAAACGGTGACATGACATAGAGAGTGCATATATATGTATATATTATTTCTTTCTTTGTAAAACAATTATTTTAATTTTTTTCACTTCAAATTTTTTTCGAATTTATTTATTGTCTTTCCACTTTTAATTATATTTTAAAAAAATCTGTGTATTTTTTTTAAAATAATTTAAAAGTGTCCTTTTAATTTTAACGTTTTAAACTTTTTTTATGCTTTATTTGATTTTTTTTCATATATTTTGATATCTGTTCAAAAATTAAATTATTTTAAATAACACATTTAAAATCAAATAAAAACAAAAAACAAAGAAAATTAAATCAATAGAATTAAATAAATAAATGTAGGTTAATTTTTTTTTGATATAAGGTAAGAAAAATGTGTATTAACTTAATTTAAATACTAAATAAAAAATAAAAAATTAATTTTAAAAAAATTAAGAAAAATTATTATTTTTTTAAAAAAAGTTTTAATTAAAAAAACAATATTCACACACGTGGTGGGCAAGTGTGTATAAACACAACAAACTTGGGTGGTTAAGGTGTCACATCAACACAAAAAGTGCACAAAAATACGAATAAATGAGTTCAAGGATAATAGGGTCTTTGTTAAGTTTAGGTGTGTTTTCGGGATATTGGTCATAATCTAGGGGTACTTATGTCTTATCCCTTTTTACATTACGAAAAGATAAACTTTGATTTCTAAACGAGTAATGAGTTCAAAGTTATTTCAGAGCAATTACCTCTTCAATAAGGATATTTTGAGCAATTACCTCAAATTGAGAAAGAGTATATTTTATAAATTTTAGCATGAGTATATATTTATTGAGAGTAGTATTGAGTACCAATATGAGAATGAGTTCAAAAAACTCACGTTCATCATAAACCATTTAGCTAACATATGTAAAAGAACATACTTTCTAGATGACTCCTTAATGCTTTCAAACAGAGTTTCAGTGGATTCACTTAGTTGAGGTGTTCTTTACCCTGTAAAGGTGTAGGACAGTTCTGCGAGAGTGGACGAGATGATGTACTTTCACATAGTTTATAGTGATGATTGTCTGTTAGAGAATATCCCAAACAAAAGTAAAGAGTGATTTATTATATTTTTATATACATTCTTGAGTTAGCATCTTTTATTTATGAAACTTTAAATATTTCATCTCTTATTGTTGCTTTGTATTGAAATGATTTGAGGTGAGTATTCTTCCAGCCTTATAAGTTCAGTTGTTTATTCATTTAGCTTTATTACATTCTCGTATAGTCAATGTACTGATGTCATTCGACCTTCATGTTTCTATGATGCTGATACGTGTGTTCATGATTATCAACAAGCACTTCATTGGGATCATTCGCCACTCCAGTTAGCTCTTAAAGAGCCTCAATGCATTCTAGAGGACTCCTTTTTTTTCCTTTTAGTTTAGTCATTTTAGGGTGTCGCAGGTCTTACCCTGATATCCATGCTGAAGTATAGAGACTTCATATATAGGTAGAGTTGAGGATTCTCTTAGTATTTACTTTTCCTTGAAATGTTTTGCAAACTATTATACCTACATTACTGAGTATTTCTTTTTATAGTTTGAATTGAGTATTTAGTTTGAGTTTTAATGTTCGAAATTCTATTTCTAAGCCTATTATCGCTTGATTAAGTATTCTACTAGGTAGTCAGTCACCAGGCCAAAGGTTCACTTGGAGACAAGTAATAATTCTTGAGTATTGGTCTTGTTTAGGGTGTAGGCTTGAGGCGTGACAATAACAATGCATAAGAGTTATGAAATCATGCTAAAAGGAAATTTACATGACATTTAATGACCAAGCTAAATCATAATATAAAAAGGGTTAGCAAAACATAAATCATAATCATGGTCAATGAAAACTAACATCTTTAAATCATTTCTGTGATACTTTATAAGTAACCTTACTCATCATTGTGTGAACTTTATCATTAACTGACAAAGAACATGTGAGCTATAACATTGAATTCAGTGTCTGCCCCACTCAGAAAAAGGGGTGTGCTTACTTTCCAGGTTAATAACCATGAGTCTGATCTAAAGTGGATCCACTAGCTAATATCTATCAAAGACAATCATCCTATGAGGACACATATTTATGGGATAAGGAGATTGCTAGCAGAGACAGAACCTCTTTTATCAGGAGAGCCTCCATGTCAATATTCTCTCAGTGCTAAGCAAAAATCTCACGTAATAGTCATTAATCTTATTCATTTCATCATCCGTGCAAATTCCCGTTTAAGAAATCAATACAAGCTAAAGTTCATTTAGAATAGCTCCTTAATTTTGCTCCAACTTAGGTGAGAAAACCTTTCAACCTTATGAATCCTTTTATGAGAAAACCATTTCACAATCATATTGTTAGTAGTATGTGAGAAATCCTTTCACAACAACATCAATGTTTTACTCTCAAAGTAACCTTAAATCATTTATATCAATATCATACAAAATATGCATATCTTCATAAATTCTTCTTTCGTAGTTCAAAATCTTCATCATATTATCATAGTATGAATCATGCATGGGTTCATGTGAATTAGACTTAAAGCATATAATCACTTCAATTCATGCATAAAATGATAGAAAACAATCAATTGAATCATAATTGAGGAACCTGTTGTTGGTTTTAGCAAAGTGTGAATGGGAAAAGAAAATAGAGAATATGAAAAGTGAGGGAACTAATTTGGAGGGAAAATGAGAAGTCATTACAAGGTGCAAATGAAAAGTTATTTCTCCCATATCTGCAAAAGAAAGGGAAATTGTTGTCTTTATATAAGGAAACACTTCCTTTACTTCTTAAAGAGATAAGAAGAAGGTGCCCCCTCGCGCCGTCATCGTCGCTCGCTCGGCTTAAGCCTCGGCCTCAGATTTGAATTTGGCAAATGATGTGATTGATTGCTAAATTTTTTGGAAAAAATTTATTTGATCAATTTTTGTTAATGAAATAAATCATGTTAATATTATCTCTTATAAATTAATTCAGAACGTTAGTTGATTAGTTAATTAACAGAATTAATTCGCGTGTAACGGTAACATTCCGAAAAGTTGTTACTCTTTTCGAAAAGTCGCTACTTTCCAAAAAGCCGCTATTTTCCTAACAGACACATATTCCAAAAAGTTGTTATTTTTTCCAAAAGACACAACTTTTTGGATAAAACGGGTCTGAACATATTTCTCTGAACAGACACGTTTCTTGCTGAAAATGACTATAAAAGGAAGTCATTTTTGTTTTTTCAAACACTGAAAATTTTCCTTCTCTGCATATATTTTTCTCTCAAAATCAAAGTGTTGATCGACTGAGTCTATGTGACTTGTTGTTGTTCTTAAGTTCGCTGAAGTTAAAGAAGTTTGAGGTACCGCTATTTCTTTAACAAGATTAATCTATTTTATCTTGGGAGAAATTAATCCATAACCTCGGGTACATTGAGGGGATTAAATTTCTTAAGGAGACACAATAGTTTCTGTGGACTCGGATTATTTTGTATTCCTGTGTACTTCATCTTATTTATGTTTCTGTTTTTTGGCCAACCTTATAAATACAGGTTAATAACAATCTTAACAAATTTAATAAGTTTCTGTATTTGAGGTTTTTGGAGATTAAAACCTTTATGATTTTCTACTCTGCTTGAATTTTTAAAATTCATTCGATTAACGATTAAAAGAGTATAAAATTTATCGTTAATCAGAAACAATTTGTGTAAAGATTTGTTCTTTACTATTAGTATTTCAAATACTAAAATTATCTGCCATTTGTGACAGAACAAATGACTAATTCAAGTCAAGTGAATGCTGCAACAGTAAGTGCTGCAACAACATCGGTTGCACACAATCGTTCAAATAATGCCTTAGCGCCGACTGAGAAACCTGCAAAGTTTTCTGGAGTCGACTTTAAGAGATGGCAGCAGAAGATGTTCTTCTATCTCACTATGTTGAGTCTGTAGAGGTTCATTAATGAAAATGTTCCTGTTACGTTGGATGATACTCCGCCTGAAGAACGATTCTTGATAACGAAGCATGGACATACTCAGATTTTTTCTGTAAAAATTATATTCTGAGTGACCTGCAAGATAATCTGTACAATGTGTACATTAATGTGAAAACCTCAAAAGAAATCTAGGATGCTTTATAAAATAAGTACAAAACAGAGGATGCCGGAATGAAGAAGTTCATTGTGGAAAAGTTTCTGGACTATAAGATGATAGACAGTAAGACCGTCGTCACCCAAGTTCAAGAACTGCAGGTCATAATTCGTGATCTCCTTGCTGAAGGTATAAATTTATTTAATGCCTATGTTAGAAATGCTGAAGGTATAAATTTATTTAATGCCTATGTTAGAAATATTAAGTTTTTCCTTAATACTCACATAATCTTTAATGTAGGATTGATTGTGAATGATGCATTTCAACTGGCTGCCATTATTGAGAAGTTACCTCCATTGTGGAAGGACTTCAAAAACTACTTGAAACATAAACGCAAGGAGATGACTGTTGAAGATCTCATAATAAGGTTGGGAATCAAAAAGGATAATAAGACTTCAGAAAAAAGGTCACGTCATAACTCAATAATATCTGGAGTAAATATTGTTGAAGAAAATCCCACAAAAGTAAAGAAAAGAAAGAAAACATCTGATCCATAAAACAATCCTCCTAAGAAGAAATTCAATGGAAACTGCTTCAATTGTGGTAAACATGGTCATAGGGCTACTGAATGTCGGGGTCCTAAGAAGGACAAGAAAAAGAAGGATCAAGCAAACTTGGCTGAATCCAAAGGAGAAATGAACGATCTCTGTGCAATGCTTTCAGAATGTAACTTGGTTGGAAATCCAAGAGAATGGTGGATGGATTCTGGTTCCTCATGCCATGTTTGTGCCAACAAAGAATTATTTTCATCATATACTCCAGCACCTACAGATGAGAAATTATTTATGGCAAACTCCGTTGTTGCAAAGGTGGAAGGAACTGGCAAGGTCCTATTAAAGATGACATCAGGCAAGGTGATGACTTTGAACAGGGTCTTGTATGTTCTAGAATTGAGAAAGAATTTAGTTTCAATTCCAGTTCTGACTAAGAATGGATTCAAATGTGTATTTGTTTATGATAAAGTAGTAGTAAGTAAGAATGATATGTATGTAGGAAAAGGCTACCTCAGTGATGACCTTTTCAAACTCAATGTAATTGCAGTTGATATGAATAAAGATTTTGCTTCTTCTTACTTGCTTGAGCTAAATGTTTCTAGAATGAATGTTTGGGACATGTTAATAACAAAATCTTGCGAAAACTGATTAACTTAAATATTTTGCCAACATTTGAGTGCAATAAATCAAAATATCAAATTTGCATTGAATCTAAGTATGCTGAGTATCCTTATAAATCTGTTGAAAGAAATTCAAATCCTTTAGAATTGATTCACACTGATATTTGTGACATGCACACCATCACGTGGTGCAAAAAAGTATTTCATAATTTTTATTGACGATTGCACTAGATATTGTTATGTATATTTGTTAAATGGTAAGGATGAAACAATAGATGCATTTAGGCAATATAAAACTGCAGTTGAAAATCAGTTGGATAAAAAGATCAAAATGATCAGAAGTGATAGAGGGGGAGAATATGAATCTCCATTTGCAGAAATATGTTTAGAAAATTGAATAATCCATCAAACTACTGCTCCATACACTCCTCAATCTAATGGGGTTGCAGAAAGGAAAAACTGAACTTTAAAAGAAATGATGAATGCATTACTTATAAGTTCAGGTTTACCACAGAACTTGTGGGGGGAAGCTATCCTTACAGCAAATCGAATACTCAATAGAGTTCCTCACTCAAATACACATGTTATTCCATATGAGAAATGGAAAGGTAGAAAACGCAACTTGAAATATTTCAAAGTGTGGGGTGTCTAGCCAAAGTCCAATTTCCTATACCTAAGAGGGTAAATATAGGGCCTAAGACTGTGGATTGTGTATTCATTGGATATGCCACAAACAGTAAGGCATGTCGAACTTTGGTTCATAAGTCCGAACATCCAGATATTCATGATAATACGGTAATGGAATCAGATAGTGATGAATTTTTTGAACATATCTATCCGTGTAAAACTAGACTTGAGTCATCTAGTGGGGGGTCTAAACAACCCAGAGAAGAACCAACAGACAATGAACCCAATGAAGAGAGTCGACGTAGTAAACGTCAAAGGACATCTACTTCATTTGGATCTGATTTTGTAACATTTCTTCTTGAAAATGAGCCTAAAAAGTTCAAGGAAGCAATGTTGTCTAGCGACTCAACCTCTTGGAAGGAGGCTGTCAATAGTCAAATAGGATCAATCCTAAGCAATCATACTTGGGAGTTAGTTGATATTTCTCTAGGGAACAAACCCTTGGGTTCAAAATGGATCTTTAAAAGGAAGATGAAAGATGATAGAACTATTGACAAATATAAATCAAGATTTGCTGTCAAAGGATTTAGACAAAAAGAAGGTCTTGATTATTTTGACACTTACTCGCCAGTGACTAGGATTACATCAATTCAGATGTGAATTGCCCTAGCTGCAGTATACGGTCTTGAAATCCATCAAATGGATGTGAAAATCGCCTTCTTAAATGGAGAGCTAGAAGAAGAAATTTACATAGAACAACCCATGGGTTTTTTAGTTCCTGGTAAAGAAAAGAAAGTGTGCAAACTTATTAAGTCACTTTATGGACTAAAACAAACACCAAAACAATGGCAAAGTTTGATCAAACCATGTTTCAAATGGATTTAATATCAATGAATGTGATAAATGTGTTTACATTAAAGATACACCAAATCAGGAAGTCATTGTATGCCTATATGTGGATAACATGCTTATAATGAGCAAGGACATTGCTAATATAAAAGCTACTAAGAGTATGCTCGCTAGTAAGTTTGATATGAAAGATTTAGGAGTTGTTGATGTGATATTGGGAATTAAAATTCTCGAAACTCCTAACGGTCTAGCTGTAACACCCCGTAGCTAAAACAGACCAAAAATTAGTTTTTCAGATTTTTTTTTTTTCAGACAGTTAAGGGGAAATGCAGTTGGGTCAACTTAAAATGATCACAACTCTTATCACAAAATGAATTAGGTCACTCATGACCTACCCACAGATAGATAATTGAATTATCTTTCCATAGACACCGACCTTGCTAAAATTACCTCCGAGTAAAACGTTATGCCCATTTTAGTAAAGGTCTGTCGAATAGGCCCTCACGATGGATCCAACGACAGGGCGTCGGGCACACGACGGACCGTCAGTCCTGGCCGTCGTGTGGCCCGACAGCAACCTTCCCAGGGGTCTTTTTGACCTTTCCCACTCCATTTAAACCATAAGTTACGTCATTTTGACCCTAAATCATCAGATTTTAGTCAGTTTAAGCCTAGAAACATAATTAAAACATATCCAAGTCAAATCATTAAATCAAAACTTAGAAAACTAGAAGCAAGAGAGGAGAAAAAAAGCTCAAGAACCCTAGTTCAAGAACGCCACAAGCTCCAGCAGTTCCCAGAAACTTAATTATTTTTCCGTGGATTTCATCACCAGGTATGCGGGATTTCACTAGTGGGTTCCTTTCACCCATTGGGCCCCTAGTTTTCAGTCAGATTCTTGATTTTCTTATCATGATTAAACCTAGGGTTTCTAGAACTTTGATAGAACTTCATGAATTTATTAAATATATGTTCCAAATCAGATTATCATGTTATTACTAAGATTATCGCATGAATTTCAGAACCCTAGCGTTGTATTTCTTTAGTTCTTGAATTACACATGCTAGGTCAGATATTTCAGAAACTTCAGATATACATGCCTCAGTTATAAATGCATAATTACCAGATTAATTATTGCATTCTCAGTTTGCATGTTCAGTTCGAGCTATCCAGTATTTACAGAAACTCATACATAATCAGTTAATTTACAAAATTCATTGGGAGTAGCATAATACCGAGTTGGACTAGGGTTTAGCGTACCCAATAGTCCCATGAACTACTAGCCAAGTAGGTTGTAAGTCCCCTCTGTGGGCAATCAGTTTAGTGATCACGCAAGCATGCCTTTATACCTTTGGCATGGTATATTGGGTCCTCTCGATGGGGCGTATACATCGGACTCCACATTTAGCTTATGTGGTTTTATTATCGGTTATTAGTAGCTCCCACAGTTCAGTCAGAATCTCTGCATGACCATTTATCAGTATATTCAGTATTCAGTTTTAGCATGTTATAAATTGGTCATTGCATTCAGTTAGCTCAGAAATTCAGTATATCATGTTCAGATTATTATACTTGCTTTTGTGCTTGTTCAGGTATGTTTTATTTCAGCTTTAATCTATCCTACATGCTCAGTACCTTTCAAGTACTGACGCATACGTGCGCTACATCTTCTTGTGATGTATGTTCAGGTTCTCAGCATCCAAATCACGCATAGATCGATTTCCCAATCTCCAGATCAGCAGATTCAGTGGTGAGTCCTCATTCTCCGAGAACAAGACTCATGAGTTTCTCTTCAGTATTTAGTCTTTTAGTTTCAGATTTTGCTAGATGTAGCTGGGGCTTGTCCGAGTATTTCTAGTCCAGTTTAGAGGCTATTTTAAGACGTAGTTAGATTTAGCTTAGTATGAGTTAATATTTCCTTTGTATTAAACTCATTGTTTTCAAATATCTCAGTTATAGAATATGGGTATTCCCCATCTTTTCAGATTTAATTATGATTTAGCTTCCGCATCAGTTTATTATTTTTAGTATGCTCATGATCATGCCAGCAGGGTTAGCTTGGGATCACTTGTGGTTCTAGGTTCCGTGTCCGCGTCTCGGGGGTAGCTCGGGGCGTGACACTAGCATTGTCTCAAACTCATTATATTCAAAAGGTACTTGAAAAATTCAAATATTTGAATTTCTAAAGGGCAAAGATTTCAATTGATGTGAACCTTCATCTTGCAAAGAATAAAGGTGAAAATCAGTCTCAATTGGACTATGCTAGAGTGTTGGGAAGCTTGATGTATGTCATGAATTGTACACGACCAGACATAGCTTGCGCTATCAGTAGACTGAGTCGATACACAAGTAATCCCAATCAAAATCATTGGTTGGCAATGAAGAGAGTTTGGAGATACTTAGATGACATTCAAAACTATGCTTTGCATTACAACAAATATCCAGCAGTTCTTTAAGGATATAGTGATGCAAATTGGATTAATGAGTCAAATGAAATAAAATCCACAAGTGGATACGTTTTTACTATTGGTGGAGGAGCAATATCTTGGAAATCATCCAAACAAACATGTATAGCTCGCTCTACAATGGAGTCTGAATTCATCGCTTTAGACAAGGTAAGTGAAGAAGCTGAATGGCTCCGGAATTTCTTAGAAATATTCCATTTTGTCCCAAACCAATGGCCCCTATTTGCATACACTGTGATAGTCAAGCTGCAATAGGAAGGGCTGAAAGCATTATGTATAGCGGCAAGTCTCGTCACATAAGACGAAGACATAACTCTATGAGACAACTACTCTCTAGTGGAATTATCATAATTGACTATGTGAAGTCAAAGGATAATGTGTCGGATCCACTTACAAAAGGCCTAACTAGAGAGGGAGTTGAGAAATCATCGACGGGAATGGGACTATGGCCGAGAACAAGTCATCGTGGCGGTAAATCTACCTAGAAGACTGGAGATTCCAAGATCTAGATTCAAGGAAATAAAACAAAAGTCATTGATGACGGTTCAACATTGTCAAAAATTATTTTATGGTCCATTCTCATGATGAGACAATGTTCAGTAACTAGGATAAAGGCATAAGGACTTTTTAATGGTTTCTATGTTTGATACAGGGTATATCAAATGGTGTATCTACGGGATAACACATTTAGAAATCACCTATGTGAGTGAAGTGTGAGCCGCTTCAAGGAGAATCCGGTAAGGCCAGTTCTCTAAGCACTTATGATCCGAGATGTGTTCATGGCTAAAACGAACAAAGCAATGAGAATGAAGAATAGTTCACGGGTTGATTGTGTGACTTATGTTGTCTAGGTATACACCAAAGCTCTACGGTTCAAAGATATCAAATCTACCGATTGACCGAGTATATCCGATATATGTTCACTATGAAAAGTTTAAAGGGAAACCTACTTATCCAAATGCGATTAACCCTTACTTACAAGACACACAAGTTTTTCATGCATATGTTTTAACAATAGTCATTCCCAATTCATGTGGGTGATTGTTGGGTTTAGCAAAGTGTAATGAGAAAAGAAAAGAGAGAATATGAAAAGTGAGGGAACTAATTTATAGGGAAAATGAAAAGTCATTTACAAAGTGCAAATGAAAAGTCATTTCTCCCATATCGGCAAAAGAAAGGGAAATTGTTGTTCTTATATAAGGAACACTTCCTTTACTTCTTAAAGAGCTAAGAAGAAGGTGCCCCCTCGCGCCATCGTCGCTCGCTCGACTTTGGCTTTGGCTCGGATTTGGATTTGGATTTGGCAAGTGATTGATTGATAATGTTTTTGGACAAAATTTATTTAATCAATATTTGTTAATCAAATAAATCATGTTGATATTATCTCTTGTAAATTAATTCAGAACGTTAGTTGATTAGTTAATTAACAGAATTAATTCGTGTGTAACGGTAACATTGCAAAAAGTTGTTACTCTTTCCGAAAAGTCGTTACTTTCTGAAAAGCCGTTATTTTTCTAACAGATACATTTCCGAAAAGTTGTTATTTTTTCCAAAAGACGCAACTTTCTGGATGATTTCTCTGAATAGACTCGTTTCTTGCTGAAAATGACTATAAAAGAAGGTCATTTTTCATTTTTTCAAACACTGGAAATTTTCCTTCTCTGCATATATTTTTCTCTCAAAATCAAAATGTCGATCGCCTGAGTCTGTGTGACTTGTTGATGTTCTTAAGTTCGCTGAATTTAAAGAAGTTTGAGGTATCGTTATTTCTTTAACAGGATTAATTCATTTTATCTTGGGAGAAATTAATACATAACCTCGGGTACAGTGAGGGGATTAAATTTCTTAAGGAGACACAGTAATTTCTGTGGACTCGGATTATTTTGTATTCTGTCTACTTCATCTTATTTATGTTTCTGTTTTTTGGCTAACCTTATAAATACAGGAAAATAACACTGTGAAGATTGAATAAAACCCTAATTTCAATCTAAGAATTCATCTTGTAAAATTGAAGATTTTGGGAACCCTATGGAGGGAAGGACTCCATAGGTGAATACAATTATACCTTAATAATCAATGCTCATAGTCACTGATGAATTGGAGTTCTTCAAGCCAAACCCTAGCTTTTTACTTCCTCAGTTCTTCAGAGGAAATTTGGAGGTGATCTGGGAGGGAATTTAGGGATTTAAAAGAATGATTTCAAATGAGTAGTTTTTAGGCTTAAAAGATTTATACAGGTCATATGATTAGGACTAAAATGACCTTGTTTAGGCATTATTCATTTAAGGAAAAGACTTAAAATCTCCTTAAAACTGATTGTCTGACCCTTCTACTGTTTGGACCTACAGTACGTAGGACTTACCGTACTGGTCAACCATAGAAAAGTACATAAACTATTGATTTTTGATTCATTTTGACAAAACTTATCTACGGCTCGTACAAAGAATGACGAATCACCCTTGCAAACCATACAAAAGGTACTGGGACTTGATTTTTGAAAAATTATTTTCCCTCTTCCTATTGTTGCCATCTACGGCCCATAAAAGCTTCGACAGTCCATATATAGGGCCCATAGACACAGTCTTCAACCCAAGAAAAACTTTTTTTCTTTTTTTTTTCCTGAATTCTGAGGTGTTATAATATCTCCCCATCGGGAACATTCATCCTCGAAAGGACTCAAGATGGCATGAATAGATTAGGAGAGAAGCTAACAACCCAACATGAATGCAGTCACATAAATGCACACACTCGAGGAAGAAAATAGACTCTAAGCTAAAGCATATTAAAAATATCAATTGATAAAGCATACATTCAATTCATACTCAAATCCATATAAACATGGAGAATCATTCCAAGCTAGATCATAACATCAAAAATCAGATTTTTTTCATGAGCATGACTAAGACACATGAAACCAAAAGAATGAATCGTAAGGAACTAAATACCTCAAGATAGATTAGGGACGGAGGGAAAGAGATGAGGATACCGGGACATCTTATCAACATCTTCCTTCCACTTAGCACCATCAACTAACTGATTACTCCAAATAACCTTTATGGAAACAACTTCTTTGTTTCTCAACTTCCAAACTTGCCAGTCTAAAATCTCAATCGGAACCTATTCATAAGAAAGATTCTCTTCAACTCCCAAACCTTCTAAAGGAAAAATATATTTCAAATCTCCAACGCACTATTTCAACAAGGATACCTGGAATACGGATGCATCGATGATAAATAATTAGGAAAATCAAGCTCATAGGAAACTTTACCAATACGTTTTGAAATTTGATGTGGGCCTACATATTGGGGAGTAAGATTCCTTTTATTTCCAAACCTTAATACACCCTTGAAAAGGTAACATTTTCAAGTAAACCCAATCATCAACATCAAACTTAAGATCTCTCCTTATAACATCGCCATAAGACTTTTATCGACTTTGAGCCATTTTGAGCCTTTACCTAATAAGACAAAATTTCTCCATAGCCTCATGTACCAATTCAGGACCTATCAAATAAACCTCACAAACTTTAAACCAATCAATAGGAGATCTATGTATCCTGTCATAAAGATCCTAAAATGGAGCCATACATATGCTTGAATGATATTTATATTATAGTCAAACTCAATTAAAGTCAAGTGATCATTCCAATTACCCTTGCAATTATTTACACAACCTCTCAACATATCCTCCAAAGTCTGAATATTATGTTTCACTTGCACCTCGTTGTGAGAATGAAAGGTCGTGCTAGCTTAACACGAGTACATAGACTCTTTTGGAAAGATTTCCAAAACTAAGAAGTAAATTAGGTACCTCGATCGGAGATAATGGATAGGGGCACTCCATGTTACTTAACCGTCTCTATAGATACAACCTAACATAATCTTTCACCGAATAAGAAACCTAGGTGGGAATGAAATGAGATGACTTCATCATACGGTCTACTATAACCCAAATTGAGTCATGTTATCGCCGAGTGAGGGGTAAACCAATAATTAAGTCCATATTCAAATCTTACCACTTAAAAGTAGGAATTCTAATATCTTGGGACAAACCTCTCGACTTTTGATTCTCAACTTTCATTTGTTGACAATTAGGACACTTAGCCACAAATTACGTAATATCATTCTTTATCTCATTTCACCAATAGACCTTTTGCAAATTCCAATACATCTTGGTGGCTCCAGGTGAATGGAATATCCAGAACTATGGGCTTTTGATAAGCTTTTCTCTCTCACATCCTCAACACTGGGAACACGCAACAACCTTTATATTGAAAGACACCATCTCCTCCATTGGAGAAAGCCTGCACGAACTGTTTAAGCATCACTTTCTTTAATTCAACCAAAATCGGATCAAGACCTTGCTTGGCTTTCACATCCAACACAAAGGACGATTCTAAACCATTATAAATAGGGGTGTCAATAATGAACCTAAACATAGGTAAACCGCCCAACCCGCCAAGAATTTTAAGGGTGGGCTCAAGATCATTGGAATTGGGTTCAATCTAAACCCATTCAATCCTAACCCATTTGAAGAGTATCCTCAATTGAGCCCAATTCAATCTCCAATTTCAGCCCATTTTAGTACTATTATTAAGATATGTTCCTATATTGAAGGTATGAATTATTATCTATTTAAAATCTTTTAGGATTTATCAATCTATTTGTTACTTTTCTTATAAGAAAAAAGTTGAGCTAAAATTCAAATTATGATTCTAAAATTTAAATATCAATATGTTAAATTATTGAGATTAATCGGGTCGAATTTGGCAGGTCAAGACCCAACCCGATTTGTAGCCCATTTGAGTCCAACCCATTTGAGTCCAAAGTAAACTTGGGCGGGTCAAGACCTAACCCGACTTCTATTTCAACCCGTTTAATATCTCCAATTTCAACCCAACCCGCCCATTTGATACCCCTAATTATAATTAATAACACAACCTTCATTTTAATCAACCTACCGAACACCTAGTTGATCTAGATTGTGGACATCACGAACAAACTCTTTTTACTTTCCTCAACATGTGCAACACTACTCATGGACAACCGCTTTAAGGCATTGGCGACCACATTCATGTCATAGTTATTCAAGAGTTCTAGGCATCTATGTTGTTGAAGATTTAGATCTTTTTGCTTGAACACGTATTGAAAACACTTGTGGTCAATAAAGACATCAACGTGGACACCATACAAATAGTCTCTCCAAATCTTTAGTGCAAAAACCACCGCCGCTGGCTCCAAATCATTGGTAGGATAGTTTTTTCATGAACCTTAAGTTGCCTTGAATCATAAGCAATAAATTTCATATTTTGAATAAGAACACACCCCAATCAAATCCTAAAAACATCACAATAAACAACAAACCCATCAAATTCATTCTTAAAGGTCAAAATAAAAGTCGAAGTGAGTCTATCTTTCAACTCTGGAAAACTCTTCTCACATGCTTTTGGCAATAAGAACTTAACCTTCTTTTGGGTTAATGCAGTCAATGGAGAGGTAATAGAAGAAAATCCTTCCGGGAACCTTCTATAGTATCCATCCATTCCGAACAAACTTCAAATATTTGAAGGGGATAAAGGTCTAGTCTAATTCATAACTGCATTTGTATTCTTAGGCAATACCTTTGGTGGAAACAATGTTGCAAGTAAAAGCCATGAATCTAAACCAAAATTCACCTTTATTAAACTTTGCAAATAGTTGTTGGTCTTTGAGTACTTTTAACACCGTACCATCCTCCACTGATCGACATGTTCATCCTCACTCCGTGAGTAAATCAAGATGTTATCAATGAACATAATCACAAACATGACAAAATATTATCTAAAAACTCCATTCATCAATTCCATATATGCGGTTGGAGCATGAGTCAAACCAAATGATATTACCAAAAACTCAAAATCACCCTATCGAATTCAAAAAGCCATCTTTAGGATGTCATATTCCTTCACCTTCAATTGGTGATAACTCGATCAGAGGTCTATTTTAGAGAAATAACTTACCTCTTGGAGTTGATCAAATAAATCATTTATCCTTGGAAGAGGATACTTAATATTAATGGTAACTTTGTTAAATTGTCGGTAATCAATACACATGCTAAGTGAACCACCCTTTTTTCAATAAACAAAACCAGAGCACCCCATAGAGATACTCGATCGGATGAAACCCTTATCCAGCAAATCTTTAAATTATTCCTCAAGCTATTTCAGAGCCATTCGATAAGGAGGAATAGAGATAGGTTGAGGTTACGTATCTGGAAGAAGTTCAATACCGAAGCCAATTTCAATTTGGGTAGATCATCAGGAATCATACAGAAACTCATTTACATTGGGAACGACTCAATAATGGGGGTTTCAGAATCTATATCCCTAACCTTAACAAAGTGATATAGGCAACCCTTAGAAATTATCTCTCTAGCTTTAAGACGAGAAACAAACTGCCGTTAGGCTTAGAAATTTCCCTTTCCACTTTAGGATAGGTTCATTTGGTAACTAAAACTTGACCACTCGGGTCCTACAATCAACCAAAGCATAATTAGAATGGATGCAATCCATACCAAGAATAACATAAAAATCTAACATATCAAGCTTAAAATGAGTAACTTTATGGGATAAGGAGACGAGACAAATTTTATAAACTCTCTTAGACATATAGATTCACCAATAGAAGTGGAGACAAAAAAAGATCTAACAACATATCCAGGCAAACATCAAACCTCATAGCCATATATGGCATCACAAAAAATAAGGTAGCATCGGGATCAATCAAAGAATAAACATCAAGATGGAAGACTTTCAGCATACCGGTAGCCACATTGGGTGAACCACCTTACTCATGTCGAGTTTGAAGTGCATAATATTTGTTCTGCTTCTGACTCCCACTAGATCCTGACAAACGGTAAGGTTCAGCCCGTCAACGATTATCTCCTTCATCATTATCAAGTGAGGTACAGTTCCTTATCTTATGATTTGTCTTGCCACAACGAAGACATGCATCAGAACTATCTGGACATTTACCATCATACTTTCTTCCACACTCAGCACAAGTATATAATGTGGATCCACCACTATTTCCTATTTTAGGCTTAGGGTTAGACACCCAATATTTCTTACACTATGGAACTAGAGCATAGGAGGAACCTTAATCGAGGACCTTTTCTGGTATCTAGAATGACAATGTCCATCAAACTTCGAATATGAAAAGTCACCATCACCGGTCCTTGCCCTCTTTGCATCCCTATATTTTTTCATAAGTTTCTCCCTTTTATTTGTTGAGCATGTATCATTATGCAAGCAATCGCCATCTCTTTAATGAGCATGGTGGTAAAACATTCCTTAAACACTAATTTGGACACACTCAAAACCAAGTTACTAATCATTGCCCTAGAGTTGGCAACCATAGAAGGAGAATATTTGAAAAATTGTGTGAATTTCAAAGCATACATTTTCACACTCATATTTTCTTCACGAAGGTTAAGGAATTCAAGTACTTTTGCCTCCCTCGTCTAAAGAGGAAAGAACCTATCAAGGAAAGTAGCCTTAAAATTTCCCAACCAAGAGGATTCATATTAGCCACCCGTTCTTCCTTCCATTCATGAAAGCAAACTCTAGAAACACCTTTAAGTTGGTAAACGACCAATTCCACCTTTTCCACCGACATCACACCTATGATCATAAAATTCCTATAAAAATCATCAATGAATTCTTGAGGATTTGCTTCATCTTTGGAACCATGAAACTCTAGAGGATTCATTTTAGCGGAGTCCCTGACTGTAGTTGCCGTCGTACCCATATTTGGGTTCACAAGGACCACAACCTCCCTATTGGCTTGAGTCATCATTGCATGAGACAACACTTGAAAAATGGCTCTGAAATATGCATTAGTCATTTGCTCGTCCAAAAGGTCGACTAGAACATGAGGAGCTTCTTGTAGAGCTTTTTGTCCCACATTCCTTCTAATGTATGCTCTTCTAGGGACCATAAACTGAAAAACATCGAATAAGAATTAGGAGAGTGACACTCTATCGTACACTTTAGAGTAATGAACGAAGTGGAGTTTCCTAAATATCTTATAGCCTCTTATTCATAAATGTGGTGTGCTTCACACTTATGAGCAAAACTCTACTCGACTTGATTTATGAGACATCCTACGACCTTTCTAAACCTTGTGCTTTGAATACCAAGTTTGTTACGATCCAAAGTATACCCTTAGGTGTAACATGACATATAGAACTTCAAGAGGCTCTACACAAGCCACTTAGCATACATCATGCAAGATAATATAACTCAAGATTTCTTTATATCATAAATAGTTTGAGAAAAACAAAAGTCTAACATAAGTATAAATAAGCCATATATTACATCAATAGAAGTAATTGATACAGAACCCATACATCATTTACAAAGTCTGAAAATTGAAATATAAAAAGCAATAAAAGTTTCTCGGTCCTCGGAATATGACGACTCACCAATCTTCAAGATCACAATTGATCAACTAGCCATGAGTATGAGAAGCAGGAGATCCTACCCTACATTAGTGAAACAATGTAAGCACAAGTATGCATTAGTACATGAAATGTAATAAGTATGATATATATCAATGCATAAGAGTAATGAAATCATATTAAAGGGGACTTTAAATTACATACAATGAGCAAACTAAATCATAATATAAAAGAGTTAATAAATATAAATCATAATCATGTCCAATTCAAGCTAAACATATTTAAATCACTTGTGAGATACTTTAGAAATACTTAGTTCATCATTCTGGGAAATTTATCATTAAGCGACAAATACCATATGAGGTATACCATGGAATCAGTGCCTTCCCCACTCCAAAAAGGGATGTCCTTACTTACTAGGGTAAGAACCATGAGTCTACGCTAAAGTATATCAACTAGGTAATGTCTATCTTAGACAATCATCCTATTGTGACACATAATTATGGGATAAGGAAATTGCTACTAGAGACCTGACATCTACTAACAGGTGTAACACCCTGAAAACTAGTAGGCTTAATTATAGCATGTCGTAAGGGTTAGAGTTATAAAATTTTCTTTTCTTACATAGAATGAAGGGTTTAGGGCTTAAGTGTCAAGGTACGACTCCCCAAGAACCAACTAAAGACCAAAAAATCCACTGTAGAAACTGCCTAACGCATCATCCAAAAGGGGGACCTACGCCCCGTATGGGGTGTATGACTCATGGGTGAGTCTCGTGGATCAAAATCCAAGTCTAGGTGTGTCATCCCTCAGTCCACGGACCGTAGGTGGTGGTTGTGGATGGGAACTGCAAGTTTTCCCATAGTCAGCTTAAGTGAAAGGTAGTTTAGGTAAATCCTATTTCAGTTAGTTTGATTTGAGGTCGTTTTATATTGTTTTGAAACACCTATATAATTATTTTAAAGTCATTAACCAACCCATTAACTTAAGTAAATCCCAAAACCCAAATCCATAACCAACTTTTCCCCAAATAAACTCTCTCTAGAATTCCAAGGAAGAAGAAGAAAGGTGAAGCTAAGGTTGAAAAATGAAACTTTTCTCCTAAAATTCATGGTGAATATTCAATAAGGTATGGTAGATCTGCATATATGGGTAGCCTTCACCATAGATCCCCTTCAAAAAACCCTATTTCAAAGTTAGAAAACCCAAAAGTTAGGTTTGACTTCAATCTCATTGATTTCTTTCAAATTCGTTTCTAATGATTGAAATATTTTTTATTATGGTTGTATTGAATATTTTATATGATTTTAGGTTTATTTCCCCAAGAATCCATGAATTACCCTAATTTCTAAAATTGGATCTTAAATTATGGGTATTGAATGATGTAAGTACAATGTATAGAATTTATGAATGTTATGAACTGATTACCTAAACTAAGTTATCATCAATGTTTAATTTAGTAATTCTAGATGTGTTGGTTAATTATGATCCATGGTCCTTGAAGGGAAAATTATGAGAATTATGTATGATAATGATATTTATGTGCATGCCTTATGAATACTTGAAAGTTATGTGATCATGACTATGATGTAATGGTGGTGGTGTTGAAAGGGTATTCCCACACACATACACACCTATGAATGATGATAAAATGTTGTGAAAGGTTTTCTCATATACAAATGTACGAAAATCGGTAGGCTAAGGGCATTTCTTTCATGTGTAATTAAAAGTTATCTTTATTTATATACCTTGAATTGGTAAGCCAATGGAATCCCTTTCATGAATGACTAATTAATGAAGTATTCTAATGCTGAACCTTGAATCGCTAGACCAATGGTTCTCCTTTCATCAGAATTGAATGAGCTATTCTAACGATGTATCTTGAATTGCTAGGACAATGGCTTCACTTTCTTGTGTAATGATATTAATAGAGAATTAACTACTCTATGGGAATTATACTTATTACCTATTGGATATTGAATGTGACTTAGACACTCTCACGTTAATTAAGGTCATGTTTCTAAAAGTAATCTCATGAGATAGAAGCTCCCCCGTTAAGCAAGGTTGGGGTTTCTAGTAACAATCTTCTTATCCCATAACTATGTGCCCACATAGGTTGTTAGCTAGTGGATCCACCTAAAAGCTAATACATATTAGTTATACCTTAGGCAAGAAGGACACTTCTTTTCGGCGTGGGGCATAAAACCGTATTCCATAATAAGCTCACATGGTCTATGTCTATTAAGGCTTATTTTCACTATGAACAAAAATATGAATTAGAACTATGATTACTCAAGAAGCACTACTTAGTGTAGGTGGGGGTATGGGACTTCACCCATAAATTGCACAAGTAGGCTTTAAGAATGGTCATGGTGTGTTTCTCTTATGTTACGAAGATTTATGAATTGACGCATTCTTAATGTGGATTGTTGCTATGAGTATCTTTCCTTGATATGAGTTATTTAACATGAATGTTTCTTTGTCCATGAGTATTAACTATGGATGATATCAAAGCATGATAAACATGAGCATGGTGGCCTAAAAGTGTACTTGGTGTAGATGATCGTATCAACGTATTGCACAAGTATAATTTAGGGTTACTTATAAATTTGTTCTCTTATGATATGAAGATCTAAGTATTTAACTATGTATATGAACCATGTCTTATAAAAATTGATGTTTGCGTTATGTTCATGTTGGAGGTTGTGCTTATGATTTTGTGGTTACCCTTTATGTTATGATGAATTATACATGAGTTTCCTTATTAGTCACACTTTCGAACTATATTTCAAAGATGATGTTCAAAAATGACTTATAGCATGGTTTCAACTGAAATATCCCTTTTTGCATGTTTTAAATGTTGTTATGCATGACTATCATACTTAGTGCATTTTTATACTAGCCCATATTTCCTACATTATTCCCAAAGGGTAGGGTTTGGTGATATCAACTTTCATCCTCGTGGCTAGATTCATAGTAGATCAAGAAGAGAAGTTATGGTGAGTCCTCAACGAATTCGAGGGCTTGACCACCATGTCCTTTAAGTCCCATTTTCATGTTTTAAACTTTTGTATGGGCTGCATCCCAAAGTTTTTGTTTAAATGGTCCTAGATGGTTTAAGACAAATTGTGGACTTCCGCTTGCTTTTATTAAAGACTTCAATTGTAAAGACAAGTTTCAAATTTCCACACCATTTCCTATTATCTTATGTTATGATATGCTAAGAGGCTTGTATGGTTTTTTTTTAGAGTTTTATACATCGTGTCACTACTAGGGGGCACTCCTGAGTCATGACAAAATTGGTATTAGAGCACAAGGATTTGGAATGGTTCTAAGACGTTTCAAACCACGTCTAGTAGGGTCTTGTTCATAATGTGAAACATGCTACATTTATAAATAGGAGGCTATTTAATGTTAGGAAATCTCACTTCTTCATTCTCTAAGTTGTGCAATTGAGTATCACTCTATAAGGTCTCTCTCTACTTCTTATCCGATGGTCTTCAGGATATACCACTTGAAGGGCTCATGCTACAAAGATCGAGGGAGAAAATGTTGATATTGATTCCAATTATGGTTATCTTACTATATGGGACTTGATATGATAGATTTAGATGATATCCTTTGGTATAAATGGGTTGCATTATGGTTATGTGTGTTTATTGGTAGAACCCAACTTAGTCATGATGAGTTTTAGGGTGTGTTAGAGGATTTGATGAATAGTATGTTTAAGTGATGCCTAGAGGTTTGGAGTGACTAGACTCATATAAAAGAGGGTAGAAGTGTAATTCACCATGTTTAGAATCATCTTGTGTGATGGATGTGAAGGATTAGTGATAACTTGGGTCGACCTTAAAGTTGAAAGAAATGGTGCTTAGAAAAGTCTATTTAGTCTTACTCCCAATAAGGACATAATGTGCTTAGATAGAAAGGTCGTTGAGTGTTAATATGTTCATGATATGGATTGGCTTGAAATTATCACCTTGAGTGGTGTAGTGAGTTTGAGAAGTTTAGTTCAGGTTTGGTAGGCTCATATGAGATCTTGACTTATGTTGGTAAGGTTGCTTGTGACCTAGAGTGCTTAAATGAAAACCTCTCTAATTTAGAAGTACCGGTAGAGGTATTATACCAAAAAGTCAAGAAATAGAAGAATGAGGACGTTGCTTTCATGAAAGTGTGAAGGAGTGGTCTTTCAGTGAGGGTTGTCGGTAAGGGTGATACTTAGGCGGCCAAGGGCCAATGAGATGTCCTCATATCCTTATCTCTTCCTTATATTCCTCCTTTATCTTGAGAGGATAAGTTTCCATTAACTTGTTTCTTAATTGTGGAGTCATGTTTTTCATATGTGTATTCCATGATCTCCTTATGTTATGCATGTTCTTGACAAATTCATGATTTGTAAGAACATGAGTTTTCATGACTTATGTGTTCCTTATATTGTTGTGCATTTAGTATGAGTTGCCTATATGCTTCATGAGAGTAATTGTATAATTTCCTTCATGTTATTAAGTTGAGAATGCTTTGAGTTGAAGAAGGTAATTCCTCCTATAAATGTCGAAATGTTGAGCTTCATGCATAATGGGTTAATAGATGTAGTTCCTACTTCCTTGTGTTGCATTGAGTATGTTGACATGGAGTTGATATTTCCTCCTTTTTAATTGTGCCTTATTTTGATGTTTCATACATGATGAGCAGCTAGTCTTGAGTCTTTAGTTCCATAAGGTGTCTAGAATGACATTTGAAGATGAATATTCCTAAGTGGGATATAATGTAACACCCCAGAAATTAGTAGGCTTATTTAGAGCTTTTCGTAAGGTTTACAGTCGTAAAATTTGCTTCTCCTACATATAATGAAGAGTTTAGGGCTTAAACGTCAAGGTACGAATCCCCAAGGACCAACAAACGGTCCTTGAGGAGGACCTTAAAATCCACCTTAGAAATTGCCTAAGGCAGCATCCATGAGGGGGACCTATACCCCGTAGGGGGGGTCCAAGACTCGTGAATAAGTATCGTGGGTCAAATTCCAAGTAAGGATCTCTAGACCTCAGTCCACGCCCCATAGGTGGTGGCCGTGGATGGGGCCTGCAAGCTGTCCCATAGTCGGCTTAAGTGAAGGGTAGTTTAAGTAATTTTTGTTTAGTTAGTTTGATGTGAGGTCATTTCATATTGTTTTACTACACCTATATAAGTCTTTTTTTAATTCATTAATCAACCCATTCACTTTATAAAATTGCAAAACCCAAATTTATAACAAACTTTTCCCCAAATAAACTCTCTCTAGAATTCCAAGGAAGAAGAAGAAAGGTGAAGCTAGGGTTGAAGAATCAAGATTTTCTCCTAAAATTCATGGTGAGTCTTCAATAAGGTATGTTAGCTCTTCATCTATGGGTAGAATTTACCCATAGAGACCTTTCAAAAACCCCAATTTCAAAGTTCGAAAACCCAAAAGTTAGGGGTGACTTCAATCTCATTTATTCCTTTGAAATTCGTTTTTAATGATTGAATTATGTTTGTTTATGAGTATATTGATGATTTTATATGATTTTAAGATGAATTCCTCAAGAATCCATGAATTACCCTAATTTCTCAAATTGGATCTTAAAGTGTGTGGGTATAGAATAATGCAAGTAGAATGCTATAGAATTTATGAATATTATGAATTGATTACTTGAACTATGTTATCATCCATGTTTAATATAGTAATTATATATGTGTTGGTGAATTATGATCCATGTTCCTTGAAGGTAAAATTATGATAATTATGTATGATCGTGATATTTATGTACATGTTTTATGAATACTTGAGAGTAATGTGATCATGACTATGATGTAATGGTGGTATTTCACACATAAACACACCTATGAATGATGATGACATATTGTGAAAGGTTTTGTCATATAAAAATGTACCTTAAACCGGTAGGATAAGGGCATCCCCTTCATGTGTAATTAAAAGTTATCTTGATTTATATACCTTGAATCGGTAGACCAATAGAATCCCTTTCATGAATGACTAATGAAGTATTCTAATTATGAACCTTGAATCGGTAGACCAATGGTACCGTTTTCATGAGGATTCAATGAGTTATTCTAATGATATACCTTGAACCGATAGGCCAATGGCATCACTTTCATGTGTGATCATGTTAATAGAGAATTAACTACTCAATGAGAATTATTCTTAGCACCGAGTGGATATTAAATGTGAGATAAAGACTCTCCCGTTAAGTAAGGTCGGATTTCTAAAAGTAATGCCATGAGATGGAAACTCCCCCTTTAAGCAAGGTTGGGGTTCCTAGTAACAAACTCTTTATCCCATAACTATGTGCCCACATAGGTTATTAGCTAGTGGATCCACCTAAAAGCTAATACATGATAGTTCTACCTTAGGAAAGTAGGACACATCTTTTCATTGTGGGGCATGACACCATATTCCATAATAAGCTCATATGGTCTATGTCGGCTAAAGCTTATTCCCACTATGAATAAGAAGATGAATTTGAACTATCATTACTCAAGAAGCACTACTTAGTGTAGGTGAGGTATGGGACTCCATCAATGAATTTCACAAGTTGGGTTTGAGAGTGGTCATGGTGTGTTTCTCTTATGTTTTGAAGATTTATGCATTGATGCATATTTAACGTGGATTGTTTCTATGAGTGGCTTTCCTTGATACGAGTTATTGAACATGAATGTTTCCTGGTCTATGAGTATTAACTATGGATAAAGTCAAAACACTATAAACATGAGCATGGTGGCCTAAAAGTGGTACTTAGTGTAGATGAGATTATGGGATCTTATCTATGTATTGCACAAGTATAACTTAGGGTTACTTCTGAATTGGTTCTCTTATGACATGAAGATCTAAGAATTTAACTATGTATATGAACCATGTCTTACAAAAATTGAAGTTTGTATTATTTCCATGTTAGAGGCTATGCTTATGATTTTGTTGTTATCCTTTATATTATGATGAACTATACATCAGTTTCCTTATTAGTCACGCTTTCCAACTTTATTTCAAAGATTATGTTCAAAATTGACATATAGCATGGTTTCAACTATAATGTCCATTTTTGCATGTTTTAAAGGTCTTTATGCATGACTATCATACTTAGTGCATTTACACCCTATAACTTTCCTCCTAATTTTCCTATGGTTCATCACCACTTTGTGTATCCACCACCAATAAGAAATGGTTATATGCAGGGGATGCATCTAATGGAACCACTTCTCAGTGTACAATGGCTTCAGCGGATAGTGACGTTGAGTCTCCTATGGAGGAGGATAAGGAGAAATCAATTTCTCGATCTATTGAAGGTATTAAGCTGTTGTTGAAGCTTTATAAGCAATGAAGAATGTTTAGGGATAGTTTTTAATTTGCGAAGTTTAAGAATGTATATTTTGAACTAAGTGAGCCAAATGGGCCCCCTTTATTTTTTTTTACTTATTGTTAAAATACGTGCGTCCACTACCAGTCAACGGACCAAATCCCTTGACACACTCGAAGTAAGAACAAAGAGTAAGAAAACACAGAAACAATACTAGTAGTTTACGTGGAAACCTCCTTGCTCAAGGAGTAAAACCACGACCTGTCACACAGGATTTTAACCGTTTTCACTAATCTTCACAAGCAAAAGTGAAACCCGATTACAACAACATGAGAAAAAGTTATTAATCTCACAACCAAGAAATAACTTTACTGCTTGAAGAGCCTAAGCAAATTTCACTCCGTCTCATAAGCTATCACCACTAGACAACTTAGGATTCAACTAAGCAACACGCAGGTCGCCCACTAAATCACACGCTCCTGATGACTTAGGATTTTACTAAGCAACACAAAAGGTTGCCCACTAAATCAGTTGGACTCAACTAAATTAGACTTTTCAACAAACAAAGAGATCCGAATCCTTTATAATTTGAGGAAAAGATTTACAATAATCATTCAGAAGAAATAATCCTAAGACACTAAGCTTCCAGCTCTTTCAAATTCGAGTTGATCTTGAGGATACTTCTTCACTCATTTTGTGAGCCTTTGCAAGAGTTCTTGAGATGTTTTCAAGTTGCAAAAACTGATGTTATGACTATTGGGCATAATCATTATGTAGAATAGTCACAACCTTCAAAGCCATGCCATTGGCCAAGGCTTCTGCCACTTCTGTCACTGTTGGAGACTGTGCACCAACTTTTTAAACTTTTTCCAGCCTGGCAGTGAGAAGTGTATCGATCTAAGGACCAGGTCCCTTCACAAGGTCCCTGGGTTTGTCTTGTCTTCAGTTGGAGACTGTGACCAACCACTTGTACCTTTTTCCAGCTTGGCAGTGGAGAGTTTATAACACAATGAATCAGGTCCCTTCACAAGGTCCCTGGGTTTGTCTTGTCTTCAGTTGGATACTGTGCACCAACCACTTGTACCTTTTTCTAGCTTGGCGGTGGAGAGTTTATAACACAATGAATCAGGTCCCTTCACAAGGTCCATGAGTTTGTCAAATCATCAAAACTACAAATAACACTTATGTGTGTTTGTGTAAGTGTATGTGTATGTTTATGTGTGGTGGAAGTTCTAAATAACATGAACAAGTGCTACTTGTCCTGATTATGATATTTCTAATTGAGCATATTTGATCAAACACTTTGGAAAACAACAGAGGAATTGATATCAGTCTCTGCCACCTCTATGCTCTTCTTACAGAACCAATTACCAAGTTTACTCTTGTTATTCATAATCTGGAAACATGTCCAAATAATGACCACTTGATATATTTCCTCTATAGAATTTTCATTGAACATCTTCTTGTTAAACCTCTGTTTGGTAACCGATACAAACTGCCCTATATTTTTCAAACAAGATCGTTCTCAACCAAATTAGTTGATTTGTAGCATATGAAGCAACAACATATTCAGGTTTTGCTGTATATTGAGCTATAATATCTTGCTTCTTTGTGCTCGAAGAAAAAATTATGAACCAAGCAAAAAAAAAAGTAACGGGATGTGCTTTTGTAATCATCCAAACATCCACCCCAATAACTATCTGAGTAGCCTAGAAGATTTCCATTCTCCACACTTCTATAGCAAATTCTATATTAATTGTCCCTATAATGTACCTTAACACCCTTTTAGCGGCTCCAAAATGCTTAATGCTGGGACTTTGCATATATTAGGATAACAAACTGGCATCAAACATTTGTCTATCCTAGAAGCAGTCAGATACAATAGGTTTCCAATAAGACTTCAATAAACTATTGGATCTGCCTCTCCTCATCGTCATGCTTCATCAATTTTTCATTCACAAGAACTAGTGTTGCAAAAGATTTGCACTTGTCAAGCTTGAACTTTTTTCAGAAGATTCAAGGCATACATCTTTTGGGACAACAAAATTCCTTCACAAAATTGAGAAATCTCCAACCTGAGGAAAAACTTCTTCTCTTCTAGATCAGACATCTCAAAATCTTTTAACATTTCATTTTTAACTTCTTGAACCGCAAGAGGATTTTTACTAGTGGGCTCATTTTGACTTTCGCAGAAACCTTGAGTCCTATGTGGCGTTCTAAGCATAGTTGTCCGCTGAAGTCAAGTTAGAGGTCATGTCTATGTATTATGTCAAATGAATATCCAGCCTACTAGAGCTTGTTTAAGATCATAGAAAGTTTTTTTAAGCTAATTTACCATGTCTTCTTCACCTATGGAAGATTTTCCACTTGTATTGTGTTGCAAGTGTAATCACCCTAAACGTCATATTTGAAATTTTCTAGAAAATTACCAGTTTACCCTTCATAAAAATTGGAACTAGTCATTTTTTGGTCCATTGGCATGGTTAGTTTGGGAACCAGAGTGAAAAGTTGGGAGTTTTGAAAAAAGAATTGGGTTTTGAAGGTTTTAAATTTTAAATGGTTGACTTTAATCAACATTTGGAGCATCGAAATAGAATTTTGTCAGTTTTATCAGCTCCGGAATGTGACTTTGGGTTAGTAGGACTATTGGCTCAGGTTCTGAGGTATTTAGATGAGTTTTGTGTTTTGAAAGTTGAAAGCATAAGAGAGTTGACCAAAGTCAAATTTGGTGATAGCTAGCTCGGAGTAAAATTCCGATAGTTCTGTTAACTCCATAATATGTTTTTTGGTCTAGATGTACTATTGGTTTGGGTCCCAAGGCTTTTGGTTTGATTTTGAGTCATTAGACGAGATGTGGAAAAAGTTAAGGCCAAACTTTAGTCAATTTTTGAGGTTAGAATGGTCATTTTCAACTTTTGATGATTCCACAAAGTCCGGTGGGTGATATATTGTCTAGTTGAAGGCTTGGTTCAATTCTCAAAACTTTTGAATGAGTTTCATGTCCTTATTTGAAATTTGGAAATTCTTAAGTTAAGGTGACCTTGCTTGGGTGTTTTGATGATTTCATTTAGTCCGAAATATCATTTTCACACTAATAGCATATTTGATTTGTGTTTGGGAGGTTGCAGATGAGTTTTGGTGAGCTTTTAAGCTTTTTGGATGCTTTGACGTTGTTTCAGAAAATTGGGTTAACTAAAAGTTTGGTTATTAGTTCTAAAATTGGAATATTATTACGAAACTTCTGAAAGTTTGGGCAAGAATTATAGGACTGATCAACAGTAAAATTTGGTGTATTTTAGCTAAGTCAAGACTTTTGATTGCGAAATATGAAATAATTATTTATCGAGAAAAAATAATATTTTACTAAGCAAACAAGCACGAAATTGAGTCTTGATTAAAAGAGTAGGTCCGAGGGAAAGAGAGGACTGAGGCAAGGAGATCCCATGTCCCCCCTTCTATATGTAATGGTAATGAAGTATTTGTCAAGGATAGTGAGGAAAATGAGTGCTTTCCCTGATTTCAAATTCCGTCCGATGTGCAAAGTGTCCAAACTAACTCACTTAATCTTTGCGGATGATCTAATGATTTTTTGCAAAGGGGATATGTGTTCAATTAATAGAGTGATGGAGGCACTAGATCACTTTAGTTAAGTGACGGGATTAATGGCTAATTTGGATAAGTCGAACATATTCATAGCTAGTGTGGGAGAAGAGGTTAAGCAGAATATCCTACTAAAAACTGGTTTCTCAGTGGGTCTTCCTATCAACTATTTGGGACTCCCACTTACTTCAAAGAAATGGACAAAGATGGAGTGCCAACAACCAGTGGATAAAATAATAGCAAGAATTCAATCTGCCTATGCTAAGCTCTTGTCATATGTTGGTAGGCTGCAAATTGTTATGGCAGTGTTGTTTTCCATTTATAATTTTTGGGGAGCAGTCTTTATCTTACCACAAAGTTTGTTAAAGGAGATTGATAGGAAATGTAGGGAATTCTTATGGAATGCAACTGAAGGAAAGAAGAAAGTAGCACTGGTAGCTTGGAGTAAAGTTTGTGTCCCTAAAAAATTTGGAGGGCTTAACATCAAAGAATGTTGCAAATGGAATATTGCTTCAGTCGGGAAACTCTTGTGGCAAGTGACAATGAAGAAAGATGTGTTATGGGTAAAATGGATGAATGGTATTTACATAATGCCCCGGCAGATTGCAGCTGGTACTGGAGGAAATTGAATGCACTTAAATCGCGAATGGCATGATGGTATCAGGATGGAAAATATACTCTCACACATAATGGGGCATACTCAGTATCTCAGAGTTATCAAACATTATTAGCTCCGCTCCCAAAATTGAAGGAGGCTGATTTAATATGGAATTCTGTCATGCTCCCATGCTAGAGATTTATTACTTGGTCAGCATGTCAGCGACGGCTACTCACTCGCGAGAGATTGCAGAAAATGAACATCCCAGTGGAGGATCGAAATTGTTGTTTGTGTGATGAGTGTGTGCTGGAGAAACAACAACACTTGTCTACTGAATGCAGGTGGAGTACAAGTGTGAAAAGTTTGATGTGTACATGGTTAGGGGTTCAATTACCAATCAGAGGAGTTTATGAAACAATTAAATGGATAAAAAGAGAAGGTGGAAGCAGTTTCAAAAGGAAATAGTCGCAGCAGCCTGGGGTGCATTGATCTACCACACCTCGATAGCAAGAAACAAGAGAATATTCAAGCAGCAGAGTGTAAATATTGATTTTGTTGTGTTACAGATACAAAAGGAATGGAGAGAAAGGATAGGCATGTTGCAGGGGTCTAGGAAAGCACATAAATGTCATAGTTTAATAGAGTTTCTTTGTATCTAGTTTTTGTTTTTAAGAGATCTAGGGGTACTAAGATAACCTTCCTAGAAGTGGTCAAGGAATTCTATATGCTCATTATGTTGTATTCCTCTTTTTTTTTTTGTGTTATCGTAATATTTCACATGTGTTACCAAAAAAAAAACATTAGAAAATAATACTTCAATTTATTTTTTTCCCATAATGGGTGAGAAATGAGCTGAAGTAAAACTTATTTTGGGACAGAGAAAGTAGTAGTATATAGTTATATCATTTCTGGTCAATACTAATGTTAGTTCGAAGCTGAGTTGAGATGTTAGCTCTAACTTGATATGAAGTTTTGATGATTTAACAAACTTATCGATCTAACAAGGAATCAAATCCTTCTTATTGGAAGTGCTGGCAGTGAGATGAATGATAAACTCAGTGTGAGGTATATTTGGGTGCTATCATCAAAAGGGGGAAAATGTTATATTCTTGGTGTTTTGATGATCCTCACAAATGCGGGGACCCGGTCCATGGAAGAGTGATCTCGTCCAGATACAAATGGTGTACAACTGTAAAAGTTGTCATGTCAGGTGGTAGGTGAAAAGTGCAGTGTCCTACACCAATAAGAAGAGCGACAAGATTGTATGTTTCAATATCTCACAAATGCAGTGACCTGGTCCCAAGCAGAGTTTCCTCTATCAGATACATAATTGGTTACAACTGTAAAGCTGTCACGTCAGAGATTGGTGAGGCGTCAGCGTACTACACCAATCAGAATGGAGGAGGGTGTTTGTCCAATGGATAATAACTTTTTATGTTTGATATTTTTAGCATGACAAACATCATATTATATTTATTCATCCAAATAAGGAAGTCAGCTAGCAAGCCTTTTCAATAACTCACAAAGAAGTTTGCAAGGGACCTGGTCCCCGCAAGACTGCGACTTGAAAAGGTGAAAAGACAGCTGTAAGAAAAGCTGCCACATCTGATGCGGTTGGTGCACAACTTTTCCAACAACAGGTTTTCAGCCAATGGGATGGTCTCAACGAATTTGTGGTGATTTATATTATCTCTTTCCATCAAACACAAATTCCAGATTCGGCAAACTAAAAAAAAGAGCTTAAAAGAGAAGGCCATCTTCAAGGAAGAACTAAATCACAAGAATACATACAGCAAAGACCTGATCTAGAGAAAAGTGTTTTCCGTACCTGATGTTGTTCTTGAATGACTGTATTGAGCTTAACCTGGGATTCATTTCATTATTTTTTAGAAACGTTTCAAACCTGGTTTGAGTCTTGTAAGAACTTAGTTAGAAGTAACTTTGTGTCTTACTGTAAAAGTCTATATTAATCAGTTGGATTAGTATAGTAGTCAGTGTTATATCCACTTAGTTGAAGCCTAAGTTATCTAGGGGTGGTAGCTTAGTGGGCAGTGTTGTATCTGCTCTGGCTCATCTAAGTAATAGGTGGTATTGCTTAGTGTGGAGATTAGCAGGCTAATCTCATGTTGCAATCATCTTTTACTTTTGCTTGTTGAAGATTAGTGAAAGCGGTTTGAAAAGTCCTGTTGAGAACATGTCGTGGTATTACTCCCTTGAGCAAGGAGGTTTCCACGTAAAGTTGCTTGCTCAATCTTTACTTTCAGCACTTATTTTACTATTCGTTATTGTAATTGTGCTGAGGACCTGGTCCCATCGAAATCTGTGGATGCATACATTCCAACAATTGGTATTAGAGCATGGAATCTCTATCTCGTTAACACCAAGAGAGAGATTCTGCATGGAATGGCGACACCAGTAAGCGTTCAAAGAAGTCAGTCATCCACAAGGCCACATCTTGTTGATGGTCAGTTCTATAGTTGGTGGAAGATTATAATGAGAGACTATCTCATGGCTGAGGATATTGAAGTGTGGGACGTGATATGTGAAGGTCCTTATGTGCCAACCATGGAGGTTAAGGTTAGAGAGATAACAAGAGTCATTCCCAAAACTAGAAAACAGTATAATGACTTAGACAAGCAACTAGTTCAGAAAAATTAAAAAGCCAAGAAGTTGCTTACATGTGGCATTGGAATGAAAGAATACGATCTGATCTCTTCCTGCAAATCAGCCAAAGAAATTTGGGATATGTTGAGAACCACCTTTGAGGGCATTGATGAAACAAGGAAATCTAAGTTAGATTTTTTTACTTCTTATTTTGAAAGTTTCACCATGGAAGAAGGTGAACCAGTTCATGAAATTCACACAAGATTCTCCACCATCACCAATGAGCTCATGTTTCTTGATGAACATGTCCCGGTGTGCAAACAAGTTTCTAAGATACTGTAAATTGTTCCCAGATCTTGGACAAATGAACTTTTAATTGTTGATGAGACAAGGGATCCTAAAGAGGCGACTCTAAATGTACTATTTGAGCATCTTCAAGCTTATGAGATGTATATAAAAGGGAAGGGTCTCGTATTCAAGAATGAAGACATAAAGGCAGATTTGACTGGTGATACTGATCAGGTGGGAGACGTTGAAAGGAAAAAATCACTAACCTCTAAGGTGTCACAAAGTGAAATTTCTGAAAAAGAAGAGTCTGAGAAAGTGAAGACAAAGAGGGGGACCTTGTCTGTCTCAAGATAAGCAGAAGAGAAACTTTCTTCTTGGCGGTAAAGAAGGATCTGGATGCACGGGAAAAATCCTCAGGTGATTCAGATGATGTTTTCATGGCAAAGTCAGATGAAGAAGATGCTGATGAAAAGGTAACTCTATCTTATTTCAAGCAAAACTTGAATACCTTTTCTACTAGTAAGTTGAGAAAGCTGGCTGTTGTATTACTTGATTTGATAAGTGAGGTGACAGATGAGAAGAATCTCGTAAACAACAGCCTAGACATCTTTCAAAATGGAAAAATTGCTTTAGTTGCCCAAATATCTGATATTGAAAGTCAAATGGTTGTTCTAAAAGCTAAAAATCTAGAACCGAAGGAAAAGATAAAAGGGGAGACTACTACAATTTTTAAAGGAAAGAATGAGGCCAACAACTTGCATCTGAAGCTTAATAATAATCTGCACACTGCTAAAATGAAGATGAAATTGGCTCTGGAGAAACATCGTATGCTAGAGAGTGACCTGGTCCGTGTAAAAGATGAACTGGAAAAATCCCTCAAATGGACCAATTCCTCTAAGATTATTACAAATATGATTGGTCAAGACAACAACAGTAGAAGAGGGCTAGGCTGTGACAAGATAAAATCCTCCTACAATCCTTGAAGCAAAAATGTTCCTGATGCTGATAATCTGTTGTGTGTGAATTGTGGTCGAGACGGAAATCTTAAGAAAGATTGTCCAATTTTGAAAATTTTTGAAGGAAGTTCGTCAAACTATTCTAAACAGCGGAATAGACTGAAGAAGGGACCTGGTCCTACTCAGGGTCCTAAGTTAGAAAAATCAAGTCTGCCTTACTGGAAGAAAGATTTTCTTATCACTCCGTTATCAGCTTACTGGGGACCCCGTCTCAAATGGGTTCCCAAGGTTAACAAGTGATTTTACATGCAAGTGAGAGGAGGTAGTATCGGTTAGTGTGGTTTATGAATAAATGGATGATCCAAACACATTATTGTGAAACTTACAAAACTTCCTCGCTCTCTCTCAAGACACTTCAAGGTGGAGGTGTCTCATTTGGCGATGGCAAGAAAAAGATATATATTTTTGGGGGGCAGACATGTTTGGAAAATCTATGGAATACACTATTGAGGATGTGTACTATGTCAATGATTGAAGTACAATCTTTCAAGTGTTTCATAGATTTGTGATGAATGAAATAATGTTAAGTTCTTATTTTAAAAATTGTGTGATCACAAACTTGCTCTCTCAGGCAATGATCTTGATAGAAAAGAGATGCAAGAACATATGTATTGCTGATCTTTTTACTGCTCATTGTGACAGTCTCAGTGAACTTAATGCTCAAGATAAGAATGTTGAGGTATGATTCAAGAGATGTGCTGATGAGTGTTGCTTTACTGCTTTAACCCTTTTTTATGATGTCAAAAGGGGGAAAGTTGTTAAGGTAAGATATGAGATAAATGGTGTTATAACTTCTTGAAGAAGTATGAGATCAATGGTGGTATCACTGCTGGAAGAAGACATGGGTCATGCCGATAGGGGGAATCAATGCTAGCTACTTGGAGAGGAAATGGTTCTGCCGACGGGGAGAATTAATGCTAGCTACCTGAAGAGGACCTGGTCCTACCGACAGGGGGAAGAAGTTGAACAAGTTTTTCATCATTAAAAAGGGGGGAAATGCTATGCTAATGTTTTTATGAGTTGACAAACTTTGGGATGATGAAACTCCAGTTACCCCAAGAGTTCTTATTGATATGGGGAACTGGTTAATATGTTTGTCATCATCAAAAAGAGGGAAAATGGTATATTACTGTTTTGATGATTTGACAAACTTCGGGGATGACTAATATCCAGTTACCCTAAGAATTCTTGTTGATAAGGGGACTAGTGAATATGTTTGTCAACATCAAAAAGAGGGAAAATTCTAGATTGTTGTTTTGATGATTTGACAATCTTTGGGGATGATTCAACTCCAGTTACCCTCAAAATTTTTGTTGATAGGGGGAACTGGTGAATAATTATGTTATCATCAAAAAGGGGAAAAATGTTAGTTCGAAGCTAAGTTGAGATGTTAGCTCGAACTTGATATGAAGTTTTGATGATTTAACAAACTTATCGATCTAACAAGGAACCAGATCCTTGTTATTAGAACTGCTGATAGTGAGATGAATGATAAACTCAGTGTGAGGTATATTTGTGTGCTATCATCAAAAGGGGGGAAAAGGTTATATTCTAGGTGTTTTGACGATCATCACAAATACGGGGACCTGGTCTCTGGAAGAGTGCTCTCGTCTAGATACAAATGGGGTACAGCTGTAATAGTTGTCATGTCAGGTGGTAGGTGAAAAGTGAAGTGTCCTACACCAATAAAAAAAGCGAACGAGATTGTATGTTTCAATATCTCACAAATGCAAGGACCTGGTCCCAAGCAGAGTTTCCTCCATCTGATACATAATTGGTTACAGCTGTAAAGCTGTCACATCAGAGATTGGTGAGGCGTCAGCGTACTACACCAATCAGAATGGAGGAGGGTGTTTGTCCAACGGATAATAACTCTTTATGTTTGATATTTTTAGCATGACAAACATCATATTATATATATTCATCCAAAGAACGAAGTCAGCTAGCAAGCCTTTTCAATAACTCACAAAGAAGTTTGCAAGGGACCTAGTCCCCGCAAGACTGCGACATTAAAAGGTGAAAAGACAGCTGTAAGAAAAGCTGCCACATCTGATGCAGTATGTGCACAACTTTTCCAACAACAGGTTTTCAGCCAATGGGATGGTCTCAACGAATTTGTGGTGATTTATATTATCTCTTTCCATCAAACACAAAGTCAAGATTTGGCAAACTAAAAAAAGAGCTTCAAAGAGAAGGTCATCTTCAAGGAAGAACTAAAGCATAAGAATACATACAACAAGGACCTGATCCAGAGAAGAAGTGCTTTCCGTACCTGCTGTTGTTCTTGAATGTTTGTATTGATCTTAACTTGTAGGATTCGTTTCATTGTTTGTTAAAAACGTTTCAAACCTGGTTTGAGTTGTAAGAACTTAGTTAGGAGTAACTTTGTGTCTTACTGTAAAAGTCTATATTAATCAGTTGGGTTAAGATAGTGGGCGGTGTGGTATCCGCTTAGGTTAAGTCTAAGTTATCTAGGGGTGGTAGCTTAGTGGGCAGTGTTGTATCTGCTCTCGCTCATCTAAGTAATAGGTTTTATTGCTTAGTGTGGAGATTAGCAGGCAAATATCGTGTTGTAATCGTCTTTTACTTTTGCTTGTTGAAGATTAGTGAAAGCAGTTTGAAAATTCCTGTTGAGAAAAGGTCGTGATTTTACTCCCTTGAGCAAGGAGGTTTCCACGTAAAGTTGCTTGTTCAATCTTTACTTTCAGCACTTATTTTACTGTTCGTTATTGTAACTTTGCTGAGGACCTGGTCCCATTGAAATATGTGGACGCATACATTCCAGCAACTCATTTTCCCAACTGTGAAATAATATTTATCTCAGCGAATACCTCTTTCTCGTTCACTCCGCCCTAGTGCCACATGTCCTCCCTTTCTCTTATATTTTGTTGCTATATATATGGGGACAGATTGCAATTCAAGAACCACATACCATACAAAGACAGAGAGATAGATAGAGAGAGGTATATTTGTATAGAGAGAGTGAGATGGATAATGGTAAGCATGTTGGTGGTTCAGGAAATGGAGGATTTCATAGCTATCGCAGATCTCCACAACCAACCCATGCAGATCCCCCTTCCCCTGGTATGCTACCTATCTTCTCTATTACTATTTACAAGTGATTTCTCTATATATATGTATGGTTGGAATGTTTTTTTATATTTGATATGCTTACTAAGTCAAGCGTTTCTATTAAAATCTATCTCACAAGGTAGGGGAAAGGCTATGTACATTTCGCACTTTCAGATTCTATTTATGGAATTATATAGACTGATTACTGGGCATGTTCTCGTTGTTGTTGAATATTCATGAAGCTTTGTATAAGCTGAAACACAGACAGTTTTTTTCACGAGAGTTAACTTGGGCTGCTAGCTAATAATTTTCATTAATTCCTCTGAATTTTTCATTTTCTTCTTTAGCTCCGTTGAGCCTTGGAAGATAATAAAAATGGAGAGTTGCAACTCCTGTAGATTTCTTGGCTTGCTCTATGTACGTCTTTAATTAGCTAGGGACCATATATGCATTTCTTTCCCATACATATATTTGCAAAGCTACCTGTTTGTATATCAAAGATGAAGATCAGGTCATGGTAATGGTGATCAACACGGCATTTCTGGTTTTCTTTTGGAACTTAAAAGAAAAAAATGGAAATAACTGGCATGCATGCAATCTTGTGTATGTCCTCTCTACCGCTTTTTACGCGTGTCTCTCCTCTAAAAAGAAAATATTAAAAAGAGAGAGGAAGAAACAAACCGTCTAACGTTAGCAAGTTTGAAAATCAGCTAGCTAAATAACATAAATTAAAGGCTTTAATTATGACATAAAAATTGCCTAAATTGTCCGTTTCATGTAAATTTTATATTATTCCTATATCACAGTTATGGTAAAAGAAAAATCCGTCTGATCCGAGGCAAGTTTGTATACGTGCGAGAGTTGGTTGAAGATTAGACTAAGTACGATAAATGATGAAAACTAAATATGTAGCGTCATATGTTTACTTTTCTCAGTCTGTATTAACACTGATTATGTAATATATGCTTTTGGTGTTCACGTGAATGATGTCCAAATTCATAGTGTCGTCTTACAGTACGACTCTCATATCCAGCTAATAATTCGTGAAACATATATTTCAATATGCCATTAGCTTTGTAATTTCTTCAATACTTGGGTACGTAATAGCAAATGTTACTTAATAATGTTTTAGTAGACGATAAAATCGTAGCTAGTGGTGATGAAATTAGATGAATATTTTGATGATATATACCACACTTCTTTTTAATTTCACTCTGGTGCTTTTTTGTTGTGTGAAATTAAGATATGGAGATGAGCCTGGAACTGCCTGCTCATCTCAACCAGGAAGTTGTTGAAATCATCATTCAGGAGCAAGACCGAGTCATACCAAACGTGGCCAGAATCATGCATAGCACCTATCCTCCCCATATCATGATATCCAATGACGCCAAACAGACCATGTACCATTGTATCTCTGAGTTCATATGCTTTGTAACATATGAAGCCAACGCTCATTGCCAGCGTGAGCAGCGGAACACAATCACTCAGGAAGACGTGCATTGGGTCATTAACAAGTTTGGTTTTGATGACTACATTGAACCCTTGCCTTTGTACTTGCCTCGTTATAGTGAGGATGATGGTGGCGAGTGTGGATCCCATACAAGGGAGTCTTTGTTGAAGCGTCCAATGGTTGATACAGCTTCAAGCTCCAATATCACACCCTATAACCTTCTTCCTAATTTTTCTATGGCGCATCACCACTTTGTGTATCCACCATCAATGGGAAATGGTGATATGCAGGGGGATGCATCTAATGGAAGCACATCTCAGTGTGCAGTGGAATCCGTGGATAGTGACGTTGAGTCTCCTATGGATGAGGAAAAGGAGTGATCAATTTCTCAATCTATTGAAGGTATTAAGCTGTTGTTGAAGCTTTTTAAGCAATAAAGAAAGTTTAGGAATAGTTTTTAATTTGCGAAGTTTAGGAATGTATGTTTCGAACTAAGTGAGACAAATGGGGCCCCTTCAATTTTCTGTTTACTTATGTGTGTATGTTTGTGTGTAGTGGAAGTGCTAAATAACATGAGCAAGTGCTACTTGTCCTCATAATGATATTTCTAATTGAGCATATTTGATCAAACACTTTGGAAAACAACAGAGGAATTTAAATCAGTCTCTTCCACCTCTTTGGTCTTCTTACAGGACCAATTACCAAGTTTACCCTTGACATTCCTAATCTGGAAACATGTCCAAATAATGAAAATTTGATATGTTTCCTCTATAGGAGTGCCATTCAACATCTTGTTGTTAAAAATCTGCTTGGTAACCGATACCAAGTGTTGGTAATGTAGGTCGACTATTAAGAGACTTTTTCTTCAGATTGATGAGACATTGAGTCAGAAAACGGAACTGTTTTCTTACTTTTCAATGGATAAAGACCGCGTGAATGATGCTTTGAGATTGATTCAGTGAGGCTGCCATATTCAACGGATCAAGTACTGAAATGTACTTAATAAGAGTCCTCTTTTCTCATTCTCCAAAACTTGAGAGAATGATCATTGAGCAATGAGAGAAATTAAGCAATGCCACTATCTTAAAGGAAAAAGGGAACTGCTAAGCTGCATGTACAACCTGTTTTCCCAGTGGCGTATTATGTACAACTTTCCTTTTTTATATGTGTTGATGTCATATTTAAACTGATCTGAAAGTTGCTATACAAAATTTATTATGTTGTGTGTTCGAAGTTGTCCCATTTATAGACGGATTTGGTTTTTCATTTGTGAGATGTTCCATAGTGGATGATGAAAGTTTGCATGCAATATTGCTAAATTTCATAAATGGTTACAAAGTTGCTATTCAGACATTTTCAGGGGTTTTATGATCACTTAAATGTGTGGCTTTTCTTGGTAAGAAGGATTCTGTAGTATATTGTTGCTAAATCCTTTCTTACTATACTTAATCAACAAAAATTTCGTTACATCAACTTGGTATATTGATTAATACTAGTATATTAATTTCACCTATAATTTGTGAAATCAAATAGCGTTTATGATAGAATTACCTACACTTATAAAATAATTTTGAAAAGAAAAACGGTAAACTTAACATAAAAAGGTAATTGATGAGTCGAGCATTCTCCAAGGTCATACAAAGAGATCCAAGTCTCGATCCAATCCATCTTCATTCCTCCCAAACTAGAACCGTTTCGCCCATTTTTCATCACTATCCACAACTGACGTGGGTAAATCTACATACTCTGGATAACGAGTCACTCGAAATATTTTTTTTCTGAATTTGAATGAATGGGGCCCGTTTGAATAGGATTGGAACTAGAAATTGTTGAGAAAGAAGAAACATAAAAGGGAAATGGCCAAATGGTTTTAAATTAAACAATAAGTAATGTATTCTCCTTCTATCCGAAAATAAGTGGCACTATAGCCAAAGTATATTTTCCCAAAATTTTGTAGGAATTCAGGACAAAAATTAGTATGTATTTCCAACTATACTCTCGTATTAATGAACTACTTTTTAATATTGCTCAATTCTCAAAAAAAATTAAAAAAATTAAAGGTAACTTGATAAATTATACTTCAATTTATTATTTTCCTTAATTGACGTCAAATGAGCTAAAGTAACGCTTGCGATGGAAGAAGTGGTGGTATATAGTAATGTCGTTTTTGGTCAATGCTCATCTGTCCAGCTTAAATCCTATTTATCCGGGCGAATACCTTCACCTCGTTCACTACTTCCTGCTGCTATGTGTCCCCCCTTTCTCTTAAAGTAGCTATAAATATCGCTTGCCAAGAGCCACTTACTTTATATATTTAGAGAGAGAGATATACATATTTGTAGAGAGAGAGAAAGAGAGATGACTAATGGTAGTCGTGTTGGTTCAGGAAATGGAGGATTTCATAGCTATCGCAGATCCCCACAACCAAACCCTGCCCGTTCCCCTTCCCCTGGTATGCTACCTAGCTTCTCTTTTACTTTTGCAAATGAATTCCCCTTCTCGGTGGATTATTCGTGAAACTTTGTATTTGTTTTATATATTTGATTTTGATATACTTACTCGAGCCTAGCATCAGTTTCTCTACCTTCACAAGGTAGGGGTACAGTTCATACACATCACTCTTTCCGACAACACTTGTGAAATTTTAGAAGAGCTTATAATTTTCAGTCATTCTTCTGATTTTTTCATTATTTTCTTTAGCTGAAGAAATCCAACTTGTGTACGTTTCTTAGCTTGTTGTATCTTCATCTACTATACACCCTTCTTTAACTTTTTTTCCATATTTATATCTACAAAGCTAGTTATTTATCAAAGATCAATAGATCGATTCATGGTAATGGTGATCGACACGGCCATTTCTTGTTTTCTTTTGGAACTTTTAAGGCAAAAGGGGAACAAGTGGCATCCATGCGATTAGTAAAAAGAGAGTGAGAAAGAAACCGACTAAAGCTAGCAAGTTTGAAAACCAGCAAGTTGTATTACACAAATTAGACAGGTTTTATTTTTATTACTCTCTGCTTTTGCCATAAAATTAAAATACAGAACAAAATTTATCATCAAAACATATAGGCATTTTAAGAAGTTAATTAAAATCTAACAAGAATTTCTTTATCCAAAGATTAAGCAGGATTGGATATAACTTTAAGAACAACTAGTACTAAAAATATAGAGTATATGAAAACAGTAGGTAGTGTAGTGTCCATTACGATGCAATTTCGTCTTATTCCTATATCACATTGATGGTAAAATAAAAAGGCTTTTGATCATAGGCGAATTTGGATGGCTTGATAAATGTTAGAGTTAGTTGAAGATCAGACAAAATACGATAGACGATGAAAACTATGTATGAAACGTTTTATATTACTTTAATTAGTATGTATTCACACTGGCCATCTCTTTTGTCAAAATAATATGTTCTTTTCGTGTTTATATGAATATTGTCCACATTTCATAGTGTCGTCTTATAGTAGTATTACTTGTTAATACATGTATTAAGGTTAGTCAAAAATACAGAAACAGAAACAAGATTAAATAGACAGAAAAAACTTTTAATTCGAGTCCAAAGAAATTACTGTGTCTCCTTAAAAAATTTAATCCCCTCACTGTACCCAAGGTTGCATATTATTTTTTCCCAAGATAAAACAGATTAACATGTTAAAGAAGTAGCGGTACCTCAATCATTTGTCAAATCCAAATCCAAATCCGAAGTCGAAGCCGAAGCCGAAGTCGAGGCTGAGTGAACGACGACGACAGCACGAGGGGACACCTTCTTCTTAGACCTTTAAGAAGTAAGGAAGTGTTTACCAATATAAGGACAACAATTTTCCTTTCTTCTACCAATATGGGAGAAATGACTTTTCATTTGCGAAGTGCAAATGACTTTTTATTTGCACTTTGTAAATGACTTTTCATTTTCCCTATAAATTAGTTCCCTCACTTTTCATATTCTCTCTTTTCTTCTCATTACACTTTGCTAAACCCAACAATCACCCACATGAATTGGGAATGGCTACTGTTAAAACATATGCATGAAAAATTTGTGTGTCGTGTAAGTAAGGGTTAATCGCATCTGGATAAGTAGGTTTCCCTTTACACTTTTTGTAGTGAACATATATCGAATATACTCGGTCAATCGGTAGATTTGATATCTTTGAACCGTCGAGCTTTGATGTATACCTAGACAACATAAGTCACACAATCAACCTTTGAACTGTTCTTAGTTCTCATTGTTTTGTTCATTTCAGCCATGAACACATCTCGGTTAGTAAGGGCTTAGAGAACTGGTTTTACCGTATTCTCCTTGAAGCGTCTTACACTTCACACTCACATAGGTGGTTTCTAAATGTGTTATCCCGTAGATACACTATTTGATATACCATGTATCAAACTTAGAAACAATTAAAAAGTCCTTATGCCTTTATCCTGGTTACTGAACAAAGTCCTTATGCCTTTATCCTGGTTACTGAACATTGTCTCATCATGAGAATGGACCATAAAATAATTTTTTTGACAATGTTGAACCTCATCAATGACTTTGTTTTATCTCCTTGAACCTAGATCTTGGGATCTCCAATCTTCTAGGTAGAGTTACCGCCACGATGACTTGTTTTCGTCCATAGTCTCATTCCCGTCTATGATCTCTCAACTCCCTCTCTAGTTAGGCCTTTTGTAAGTGGATCCGACACATTATCCTTTGACTTTACATAGTCAATTGTGATAATTTCACTAGAGAGTGATTGTCTAACAAAGTTATGTCTTCGTCTTATATGACGAGACTTCCCATTATATATAACGCTTCCAGCGTTTCCTATTGCAGCTGGACTATCACAGTGTATGCATATAGAGGCCATTGGTTTGAGCCAAAATGAAATATCTTCTAAGAAATTCCGGAGGCATTCATCTTCTTCACCTGCCTTGTCTAAGGTAATGAATTCAGAATCCATTGTAGAGCGAGCTATACATGTTTGTTTGGATGATTTCCAAGATATTGATCTTTCACCAATAGTAAAAACATATCCACTTGTGGATTTTGTTTCAGATGACCAGTAATCCAATTTGCATCACTATATCCTTCAAGAACTGCTGGATATTTGTTGTAATACAAAGCATAGTTTTGAGTGTCATCTTAGTATCCCAAAACTCTCTTTATTGCCAACCAATGATTTTTATTGGGATAACTTGTGTATCGACTTAGTTTACTGAAAGAGCAAACTATATCTGGTTGAGTAAAATTCATGGCATACATCAAACTTCCCAACACTCTGGCATAGTCCAATTGAGATTGACTTTCACCTTTATTATTTGGAAGATGAAGGTTCACATCAATTGTGGTCTTTGCCTTTTTGAAATTCAAATACTTGAACTTTTCAAGTACCTTTTGAATATAATGAGCTTGAGACAATGCTAGACCGTTAGGAGTTTTGAGAATCTTAATTCCCATTATCACATCAACAACTCTTAGATCTTTCATATCAAACTTACTAGTGAGCATACACTTAGTAGCTTTTACATTGGCAATGTCCTTGCTCATTATCAGCATGTCATTCACATATATACATACAATAACTTCCTGATTCGGAGTATGTTTAATGTAAGCACATTTATCGCATCATTGATCTTAAATCCATTTGACAACATGGTTTTATCAAACTTTGCATGCCATTGTTTCGATGCTTGTTTTAGTCCATAAAGTGACTTAATAAGTTCGCATACTTTCTTTTCTTTACAAAGAACTACAAAACCCTCATGTTGTTCCATGTAAGTTTCTTCCTCCAACTCTCCATTTAAGAAGGTGGTTTTCACATTCACTTGATAGATTTCAAGACCGTATATTACAACTAGGGCAGTTAACATACGAATTGATGTAATCATAGTGACTGACGAGTATGTGTCAAAATAATCAAGACCTTCTTTTTGTCTAAAGTCTTTGACAACAAGTCTTGCTTTATATTTGTCAATAGTTTCATCATCTTTCATCATCCTTTTAAAGATTCATTTTAAACCAAGGGTTTATTTCCTAGAGGAAGACCAATCAACTCCTAAGTATGATTGCTTAGGATTGATTCAATTTCACTACTGACAGCCTCCTTACATGAGGTTGAGTCACTAGACAACATTGCTTCCTTGAATGTTTGAGACTCACTTTCAAGAATGAATGATACAAAATCAGATCCAAATGAAGTAGTTGTCCTTTGAAGTTTATTGCGCCTTGGACTCTCTTCATTGGTTTCATTCTCTTTGGGTTCTTCTAGGGGTTGTTTAGATCCCCCCCCCCCCAAACTAGATAACTCAAGTCTAGTTTTAGACGGATAGATATGTTCAAAAAATTCAGCATTATCTGATTCCATTATCATATTATCATGAACATCCGGATGTTTGGACTTATGAACCAAAAATCCACATGTCTTACTATTTGTGGCATATCCAATAAATACATAATCCACAATCTTAGGCCCTATTTTCACCCTATTAGGTAAAGGAACCTGGACTTTGGCTAGACACCCCAACACTTTGAAATATTTCAAGTTGGATTTTCTACCTTTTCATTTCTCATATGGAATAACGTGTGTCTTTGTGTGAGGTACTCTATTAAGTATTCGATTTGATGTAAGAATAGTTTTCCCCCACAAGTTTTGTGGTAAACCTGGACTTATAAGTAACGCATTCATCATTTCCTTTAAAGTTTGATTTTTTCTTTCTGCAATCCCATTAGATTGAGGAGTATAAGCAGCAGTAATTGGATGGATTATTCCATTTTCCAAACAAATTTTTGCAAATGGAGATTTATATTCTCCGCCTCTATCACTTTTGATCATTTTGATTTTTCTATCCAACTTATTTTCAACTTTTGTTTTATATCGCCTAAATACATCTATTGCTTCATCCTTACCATTTAGCAACTAGTCATAACAATATCAAGCGCAATCGTCAATAAAAGTTATGAAATACTTTTTCACACCATGTGATGGTGTTGACTTCATGTCACAAATATCAGTGTGAATCAGTTCTAAGGGATTTGAATTCCTTTCAACAGATTTACAAGGATGCTTAGCATACTTAGATTCAACGCAAATTTGACATTTTGATTTATTGCATTCAAATTTTGGAAAAATATTTAAGTTAATCAGTTTTCGCAAGGTTTTGTTATTAATGTATCCCAAACGTTCATCCCATAAACATTTAGACTCAAGCAAGTAAGAAGAAGCAAAATCTTTATTCATATCAACTACAATTACATTGAGTTTGAAAAGGCCATCACTGAGGTAACCTTTTCCTACATACATTTCATTCTTACTCACTACTACTTTATCAGAAACAAATACACATTTGAATCCATTTTTAGTCAAAAGTAGAATAGAAACTAAATTCTATCGCAATTCCGAAATATATGAGACCCTTTTCAAAGTTATCACCTTGCCTAATGTCATCTTTAATAGGACCTTGCCAGTTCCTTCGACTTTTGCAACAATGAAGTTTGTCATAAAAAACTTCTTGTCTTTAGGTGCTGGAGTATATGATGAAAATAATTCTTTGTTGGAACAAACATGGCATGAGGCACCAGAATCTATCCACCATTCTCTTGAAAACCAACCAAGTTACATTCTAAAAGCATTGAACAGAGATCGTCCATTTCTCCTTTGGATTCAGCCCAATTTGCTTGATCCTTCTTCTTCTTGTTCTTCTTGGGACCTCGACATGTAGTAGCCCTCTGACCACTTTTGCCACAATTAAAGCAGCTTCCATTGAATTTCTTCTTAGGAGGATTGCTTTTTGGACCATATGCTTTCTTTCTTTTCTTTAATTTTGTGGGATCTTCTTCAATAATATTTACTCTAGATATTGATGAATTACCACATGACCTCTTTTATGCAACCTTGTTATCCTCTTTGATTCTCAACCTTACTATGCGATCTGCAACAGTCATTTCCTTGCATTTATATTTCAAGTAGTTTTTGAAGTTCTTCCACAACGGAGGTAACTTCTCAGTTATGACAGCCACTTGAAAAACATCATTCACAATCAATCCTACATTAAAGATTATGTGAGTATTAAGAATAAACTTAATATTTCCCACATAGGCGTTAAATAAAATTATACCTTGAGCAAGGAGATCATGGATTATGACCTGCAGTTCTTGAACTTGAGTAACGACGTCTTACTGTCTATCATCTTATAGTCCAAAATTTTTGCCACAATGAACTTCTTCATTCCAACATCCTCTGTTTTGTACTTCTTTTCTAAAGCATCCCAGAGTTCTTTTGAGGTTTTGACATCACTGTACATATTGTACAGATCATCTTGCAGGCCACTCAAAATATAATTTTTACACAAAAAATCCGAGTGTGTCCATGCTTCTGTTACCAAGAATCATTCTTCAGGAGGAGTTTCATCTGTCATAACAAGAACATTCTCATTAATGAACATCTGCAGACTCAACGTAGTGAGATAGAAGAACATCTTCTGCTGTCATCTCTTGAAGTCGACTCTAGAAAACTTTGCAGGTTTCTCAGCCGGTGCTTGGGCAGAAGTTGAACGATTGTGTACAACCGATGTTGTTGCAGCACTTACTGTTACACCACTCACTATTTCAGCATTTACTTAACTTGAATTAGTCATTTTTCTGTCACAAATGACAGACAATTTTAGTATGTAAAATACAAACAGTAAAGAATAAATCTTTACACAGACTGTTTCTGATTTAACAATAAAGTTTTTATGTTCTTTTAATCATTAATCGAATAATTTTAAAAGTTTAAACAGAGTAGAAAACCATAAAGGTTTTAGTCTCCCTAAACCTCAAATACAGAAACTAATAAATTTCTTAAGATTGTTAATACATGTATTAAGGTTAGTCAAAAATACAGAAATAGAATCCAGATGAAATACACAGAAAAAACTTTAATCCGAGTCCACAGAAATTACTGTATCTCCTTAAGAAATTTAATCCCTTCACTATACCCGAGGTTGCAGATTAATTTCTCCCAAGATAAAACAGATTAACATGTTAAAGAAGTAGCGGTACCTCAAACTTCAATAACTTTAGCGAATGTAAGAACAGTAACAAGCCACACACAGACTCAGTCGATCGACAATTTTTGTTTATGAGAGAAAATGTATGCAGCGAGAAGGAAAAAATTTCAGTGTTTGAAAACCGAAAAAAAACTTTTATTTAAAGCCATTTTCAGATGAACCCGTTTTTTCCAGATCGTTGTGCCTTTTGGGAAGAGTAACAACTTTTCAGAAAGAGTAACGACTTTTCAAAATGTTACCATTACACGCAAATTTAAATAAATCCTGTTACATTAAATTAATTATGTTAATTAGCTAATTAACTAACATCCTGAATTAATTTTTAAGAGAAAGAAAATTAGGAAAAAGAATTTAATTAATGAGATTGATGAAATAAAGTTTGTCCAAAAAAACCAAATCCAAAGTCGAGGCCGAGCGACGACAGCGCGAGAGGGCACCTTCTTCTTAGCCCTTTAAGAAGTAAAGGAAGTATTTCCTATTATAAGGACAACAATTTTCCCTCCAAAATTGTTTCCCCCTCTTTTCCATTTTTCTCTTCTCATTTCTCAATCACACTTTGCTAAAACACAACATTACTCTCATATCCAGCTAAATATTGGTGAAACATGTCTATACGCCATGCCATTAGTTTTGTAATTGCTTCAACACTTGAAAAGTTAGTTGATAACAAATGTGATTTAATAATGTTTAATTAGATTACAAAAGCCTAGCTAGTTGTGATGAAATTAGACCAATATTTGATGATATATATATATATATATATATATATATATATATATATATATATATATATATATATATATATATATATATATATATATATGCTACACTTCTTTTTCGTTTCACTCTGATGTTGTTGTGTGGAACTAAGATATGGAGAGAAGCATGGGAATTCCTGCTCATGTCAACCAGGCAATTACTGAATGCATCACTCTGAGCAAGACCAATTCACGCCAATAGCAAACGTGGTCAGAATCATGCGTAGGATTCTTCCTTCCCATGCCAAAATATCCGATGACTCCAAACAGACCGTACACGAATGTGTCTCTGAGTTCATAAGATTCATAACATTGGAAGCCAACGATCGTTGCCAGAGTGAGCAGCGCAAGACCGTCACCCCTGAAGACATTCTTTGGGCCATGAGCAAGGTTGGTTTTGATGACTACATTGAACCCTTGACTTTGTACTTGAATCAATATCGTGAGTTTGATGGTGGTGAGAGTGAATCACTGAGAGGGGAGCCTTTGTTGTTGAAGCACCAAATGGCTCATCACCATGGTTACTTTGTGTCTCCACCGCCAATGGGAAACAATGATATACAGGGGGATACATCAAATGGAAGCACTTCTCAGTGTGCAGGGGGATACATCAAATGGAAGCACTTCTCAGTGTGCAGTGGCTTCCTTGGATAGTGACGTTGAGTCTCCTGCGGAAGAGGGTAAGGAGTAATCAGTTACTCTGCTGAAGGAACTAAGTGAAAAATGTGTCTTTTGTACTAAGGAATTAGACTATGTTTTCTCTGTCACCTAATTTGCCACCTATTGGCAATCTTGGATAGTTTTAAATTTGCCAAGTTTAGTAATGCATCTCTCGAACTAAATGAGCCAAATGGTGGTCCTTCCAATTGGCTGTTTGAATATTTTTCTACCTGACTATTTTGAATATTCAGTTGATGATTGCTTGTGACTTATGATGCAAAATCCTTAAAAGCAATCAAACACCAACTTTTCCATTCTTGTGTAGATGTAGTGAAAAAGGACTCAAACATCAAATGGACTAATAGAGTTGCAACAAGCCTAATCTATATAGTATACTATCCCTCCTGGCCTTAATCAATTGGACATAATGTATTATATTTTATTACCCAGCGCAACAAAATTATCCTTTTCAACATTTTACTTGGGGTGTTTCACTTCTAATATTGGACTAGTTTTCGTGAACGTGTGTCGCACATTAATTTTCACTCTTTATTTTATGTTTGTATCACAAAGTAGTTAATTGGAAAGATACTTTAATTGATAGTTATATCACTTGAGGAAACATTTGTGGTTACAAAAGCAAGGAAAGTTCATTTATTTAGCCAAGTCAATTTGATAAGCTCCAATAGATGAATTTAGGTTTGTTTTATTTTCTTTAAATGGTAAAATGGAGAAAAAGGATCACACAATATTGTGGAAATGACATTAAATTTTTAAAAATATAATTTACATTATTTTGTCATGCCCTCATGCTAACTAAACAAGAGAGTTTCATAAATTTTCAATGTACAAAAATATAAAAACCACTCACAATAAAGCTTATATTTATAGTACTTCATTACTCATTACTATTTTTTTTTTGTTATTTACATTTGAAATAAATGTGTAATGAAACTTTTCACTTATGAATAGAGTTTTTAAAAACTATTAATGTACTTTATTCTTGCCAAATTTCTTAAGTTACATGGACTCAAGAGACGAACTTGGTAGGACACAACAAAATAAAGGTACTACGTAGCTTATTATCAACGTTAGGTCTATATAAAATTTATATAATAGTGAAGGTCATATTATAAGAAGCCACAAAATTAAAAGTTAAAATATAATAATTCACATCAAAACTTTATTGACTATTTTACCCTCTATCCAAAAAGATGTTCTACTTCGGATCATTTTCATCTTCCAGAATTAATTGAGCTTTAATTATGATTCCTTTTAAAACCTTTTAGTAAAAGTACATAGGTTTTCAGCCTTTTCATATGCCTTGTAGCCTTTATAAGTTGTAGAATAGATTGCCAGTACACTACTACAGTTTTATCATTTGGTATTCTTTGTCAAAGCCTTATCCATCGATTAAATGATATATTAATTCCCAAAAAAACATTTTTTTTGTCTTCTCATTTTAGGTGACAATGACATGTTAGTGGTTTATCTCGCAAAATTATACCTCTTATTTTCCTAGTTTTTTTTTAGCATTATAGGTGTTGTTTCATTTTTAACAAATTTTTATGCTGTTTTCACAACATGTCCCATTTGGACAAAACACCTACTCAATATTCATGAAGCAAAACAAACCTTCAAGTATATACTATTTCCTCACCAATATATATATATATATACATATATAACTACCTATTCTGTCGTTACTGAAAATATATAAAGTGATACGAATCTTATTTGTCACAGGGTTAGGATCATTTCCTTGATATGGAAGTGCATTAATTAGTTATGAATTAAGGTCGTACAATGCCCCTTATCACAAAGTTAAGTTGGAAGTACCTTACTGATTAGTTTCGGACTTAAGTTTAAACTAAGGTAAACTTCAAACGACCATATCTCTCAGCCTATAATGAATTAGGTGTTCCATCAACTATTAAATTAAAGGTCTAGGAGTCTTATTTTCAATGCCACCAAATTTGCTTCATTTGGTGTCTGAACTAAAAAACTATGACTATTTTACCAAAGACTATTCGTGCTCAAATGTTTAGGCCATTATAGCAGAACCATATCGTTATAGTGTGACCGCTGCAGCGGGCTACACACAAAATGGGTGGATTAGGATAAATTGAGGATATTAAAATGGGTTGAAATAAAAATCAGATTAGTTCATGACCCGCACAAATTTACTTTAGGCTCAAATGGGCTAAAATTGTGTTAGGTCATGAGCTGTCCAATTTGACTTGCTTAATCTCAATAACTTTAACATATTGTTATTTATTTTTATTATCAAAATTTAAATTTCAACTCAAGTAAATTAAAAAAATAAGATACATATGCTTAGATAAATCCATATAAAATAGATTAGAATTCATACGGTACTTAATATGGGAATGTATATATTAAGTCAAAACAAATAAAGAGTCTCAATGGTTGAAATGAAGATTAAATTGAGCCAAATTAAAAATTATTTTCAAATGGGTTATTGTAACAACTCGAAAGTTGGTAAGTTGAGTTGGAAAGGAAAAATATGGAAGTGTTGTTGGTGTATGTCGTACGAGCCTAACTACGGATGGTACAAGGTCTTATGGTTCGTAGGAGGGCAGTCATGGAAGAGCCTTGGAAAAGTTGAAAAGTTTGATTGTGTTGTTGTTGATGTTGTTGTTATTGCTGCTTTTGTTATTGTTGTTGTTGTTCTCATCGTCGTCGTCGTTGCTGCTATTGTTGTTGTTGTTATTGTGATTGTTGTTGTTGTTGTCATTGTTGTTGCCATTTTTTTTGTTTTCGTTGTCGTTATTGTTGTTGTCATTCTCGTTTTTGTCATTATCGTTGTTTTTGTCATCGTTGTCATTGTTGCCGTGGTAGTTGTTGTTGTTGTTATTGTCGTCGTCGTTATATTTTCTTTCACAAATAATAATAAAGCTATCTTTTAAACTTTTTCTTGTCATTATCAAATTAGTTATACATCAATATATATTTTTTAAAATCATTAACAAAGAAAGCAAACTGGATCAATATCAATTGCTTTCTAGATGGTTCTGCAAAATTGTAATGTTAGTACTTTATTTTTATGTATTAATTATATTTTACACTAGTTATTATATTAGAAGATCAAAAATATAGTTTAAAGAAGTAAAAGACTATCAAACAAACTAGCTCATATCTTACCTCCAATTAAATCTCTTAACACATCAACAACCCATATTATACTCTCAAAAAGAGCCCAAACCAACTAATTCAAGCCCAAAACTACAATTCAACATAACCTCATAAAATACCGTAAATACCCCCCCCCCCAATCGTATTTTAAATATGTAGGGTTTCAAGACCAATGCAGCCGCAACCCTATCTTCTCCTCTTCTAGCCTATTTTTAGAAAGCAACAAGTTTTCACCAACTATAGAAAAATGGTAGATACTCCATTTCTATGCTATTGTCTTCTCAATCACATGAACATACAGTTCACCCCAATGTTTGATTTCTTTAACCAATTTCAAAATCTGAAAATTGAATTACTGCTCAAGAAACCCTAATTTTTACCTATAAATACTTGGTTAAACTTTACCCTCAAGAAGATTTGGAAGCCGCCGCCTTTGCACCCTTAGTATTATTATTCATTTTTTTTCTTGCTTACTCTAGCAAACACCTTCTGCCTTGTGTTTTGTTTATCCCCGTTGTTCTCAAAGGGGCAAAGCTTCTCTTTATTTTTGTCTGTCTTTGGATCTTGAAAGAGGTTGTGACCTAGATTCGAGTAGTCGAAGTTGACACCTTATTTAACTTCCCTACAAAAGGTTAGTAATTTTCACATTTATGTTTTCGTAAAATGTTGATTCTATTTTTTTGTGTTTGAGTTAAGATTTAAAGAAAAAGATAATTGATACATCTAATTTTTTAGATATAAATACATTTTTCTATTGATAGGATGCATCTGGTGGGAACATCTTTGAGATCTACCTTCTTATACCTAATACATGTGTAGGTTTTGAGCCCAGACCCTTGTTACCTTCTTCTCTTTCTCCTTATAGTCGAGGCTCGTGAAGGATTTGAGAGGTAATTGTTTGTCATACTTTCTCTTTGATCTCTTTTAATTGAGAAACAAATACTGTGATTTGTATTTATTTCTTAATTCCACTCTTACGTATTTAGTGGCTTGTACACATGTGACGTGACTACCATGTTTTGGGGAATTGATTTGAATATAATGAATAAGTTTTCCTCCTTTATCTTGTTTTATTTTATTGTATTTCCGTATTTCTTTCATTTTCTTTTGGGTTGAGGCTGACTTGTCTTGGTGGGAATAGACAAGTGTCATCACGTCCATTTTTGGGTTGTGATAGAAAGAAAAAATAAATACAATTTACAATATAGGTAGCAAAAATCACATGATAAACTAAAAATTGAAAATAAATACGAAGAAGAAAGTGAGGAAGTACCTCGGTACAAATACAATACATATATTTATATGTTCTTTGATAAAAATATTGGTTACTCTAACAAAAAAAAAGTCTTATTTTTAATTGTTTACTTTTTCTAATACATAATTTTATTTGCTTTTGGATTAATCAAATACAATGCTTAACATAAAGGATCTAATTACTTTCTTATACCATAAAAATGTATGCTACCTAGTGCCAAGAAATAAATTTCAAATTATTCATAGGATTATTTAATCATATAACAAAGAAAGCTTGCCAAAAGAATAACTCTCCATTACACTAGAAAGACTCCCATAATTCTAAATAATAAATCTTAATTGACTTTTTTTGGTAAAACTCTTTTAGCCAAAGTGATTAACTATAGCCATCAGAAAACTCTGTAGAACAACAATGAGTCAACATATATGAGTGTAGAAGTGAAAAAAAATTCAAATGGGTGGAGTGATTGAGGTTTAAGTTTTTGTATTTAGAGGGATGGAAGGATAGTATTTTTCACCACACAAAATATAACGTCTTGGGAATGTGAAAGGTGAACACCCCCAACAAACTAGCCGCATGCATTAAGGCGTTTTGCCAACGAGCGAAGGCGATCACTCAAGAAATGGGATTCAACCTCGATAAATGTGATGCAGTACTGAAAGATGTTGTGGACTATGTGGATTTCCATTTAATCAATCATGACGGGGGTTTCCACTTTATCATTCAGTGAAATGGCTAGGCTCCCCTATCACCTTTCCTTTCGGTGATATATTTTGCCTAAGCACTTACGAAGTTGACGTCATTTATTCAATTGAAGTTAAATCTTTTCATTCTCAATTTAATTACATTTGTTCTCGCTAAAGCCCGATCTGATCTTGCTTGAGCGGCTGGGAGAAATCCTTATCTTCCAATCGCGTCAACACAATAAGATAGATGCTTGAATCGCTTCGTGGCTTTATACACCCTAAAAAGAATAAATAGGCGCCCAGATGGAAAAATTAAGATCAAAATAAAGCTTGAAAATAAAGGGGTTTCCTTTCCTCTCCAAGCCAATGGATCACATTTTTAGTTAACTATAGAACCCGTCCTTTAGCCATGTATATTTAGATACGGAGGGCTTATGAGTCACAGAATTTGAAGCCCAAAAGACAAGGTAATAAAGGTGAGGAACAACGGCCTCACACAAAAAGATTTTGACTCTTTTGAGATTTTTAACAAGTCAATACCAAGATTTTCTTTCTGCGCCTAGTGATGTGATGATAATTCAGAAGCTTTTCTGCAAAGAAGAAGGGCTTTTCATTTGGGTTCACTTGCTAAGGCTCCATTAAAAAGTACTCTTTCTCAAGAGAGAGGTTTAAGGCGCATTAATCATGCCTTGAAGGAATAGTGGAGTAGGAGAGGTAAAGATGGATGAGAATAGATAAGTAAGAGAGAGGGTGACACCAGCTAGCTGAACAACCAGAATGAGAAGAAATCCCCAGTATGGAAAGAAGCTTGAAAGAGAGAACCGGGAGTAAAATAGCGAGACCAATCTATCAAAAGTTCATGATCATAAATATTTATCATATGGAGTACAATAATATAATTATAAGATAAATATGATTTTGATGATGGAGAAAGAAAGTATGAACTCTAAATTGAAAGTTCATGATGTCTTTTCAGTTCTCTACTATTTGTACACAATACTAATAGATTAATTATGTGAAAAACTGTAAAATTAAATAGGAAAAGATGGCTAAAGATGACTTTCATTATTTACTATTTAATTAATTATGATATTTGTAATATATTAATATAGTGTAGGGATAAAATGATAATCTAACTTTGAGGTTAGGAGCTTCTCACTTTTAATAATACTAGTTCTTGAAAACGTGCGTTACACGTTTGTCCCCTACTATCATATTAATTTGTACATGCCTAATCTCATGTTGATAATTATTTTTTAGATAGTATTGATTATATATTTCCATCCTAAAAAGTAAAAATAAAAATACTAAATGAAATTTTTTCTTGGTTGAATATTATGTTTACAAATACAATATATTTTTTTAATGAAATTACAGTCTCTATTTAATCACGAAATATATAAGTTTTGTTGAGTGAAAGTAAATTTTTGCATAAGTTTTTTAGAGATTCAATCAATTTGACCTTCTGGTGTCTAGTATATAAATCATTGTGGATTCTCGGTATGTATGGAGAATTTACTATTTACTATTTAATTCATTAGATGTTTTATAACATTATTACTTACATTTTTTATTTTTATTTTTAACATTATTACTTAGATGTTATATAAGATTATCTATATTATTAAAAGTGGATAGTAGGGATAAAATGATAATTTAACTTTGGACTTTGGTATGTCCTGATTTACTGCAATTTTTGTTGCCTTTAAAAATGGTTCAATGCCTCATCATCTAAACAAACAATTATAGGAGATGACAACACAAGCAAACTATTGAAAAAGTATGATGATATGATAATATATATATATATTATAGTACTATATAATAGTTAATTTGTTAGATATTTTATTATATTTTAATTTACATCAAAGACAAAATCGTCATCTAACCCTAAAGGTAAGAAGTTCACACTTTTGGTGTAATACAAGAATTCATTAGATATTGTATCTCCCATGAATTTAATAGTCTTTAATCAGTAATGATCCTACAATTTTGTATCAAGATCAGGATCATTGTGAAACATTATATTATATTATATCTTAGAAAATCAATTAATAAATCAATCCGTGCAAAGATATGAATTACGATGCACTATAGAAATTAGATTTGCATGTCAAAATTCTATGGAAATTCTTTTTTCTGATTTATAGGATATATGTGTTGTTATAACAAATACTCCGTAATAAAACCTCTTTGAACTTAGTTGAGGAATCCTTTGTATGAGGATGGAGCTAAAGAAAAAAAAAAGAGACAAGAACAGTTGCATCCATAAAAAATTCCAGAATGGCTCAAGTCAACAGAGCAGTACTTGACGAGAGGGAGTTGCTCGGATGGTAAGCACCCCTCACTTCCAACCCAAAGGTTGCGAGTTTGACTCACCGAAGGAGCAAAAGGGGTGGGAGCTCCTAAGGAGGGTAAAAAAAAATAGTACTTCAGTGCACAACCCTGAAATCTTCAAGATCTCAAGTTCTCAACAGACATAGCCAAGAAAGTTCAAGAAATGAATGTTAAAGACATCAAAATTCAATTCTCCGCCTTCTTGACAACTTAAATCCAACACCACAAAAAAATTCAAGTACACACACATACACAAATATAATAAGAGACACTTAGAGATAGACACAACCTAACTTGAGGAAAGGGTTCATACACTATTTTTGTAGAAGTAGCAAAATGACACAAATAATAAAAAACATATAACATAATGTTAACTTACATTGGAAGTATAACTTAAGAGGAAGGATTAAAAAGAGTACAATTTTCATCAAAATCTGAACCAAGAACAGTCTCTATCTGTAGTCATGGATATAATCAGATGAGAATGAGAATAGTGCAACAGAGCTATATAATACTAATTAGTTTTGGAAAACGGAATAGCCAAGTTAAAAAATTAATATTCAAAGCACCTCCTCACATTCTCTAGGAAATTTGTATATAGAGAAAATTATAGTTAATGTCATTAAGTTAGTTGATGTACATTGTATATTACTCACATTGCATGCATAGTTAATGGGTAGTGGAAAAGACTCAACGAAATTATTTTTATTTATTCACAATATTATTGAAATTTTAGATTGGATAGATATGGTTTAATTAGATTATTACTTAGTGTATGGGTAAAATGGTAATCCAACTTTCAATGTTGGAGCTTCCCACTTATAATAATATATGATATGATGATATGATATGATGATATGATATCATTGATATGTATTGGAGTTATATGTATAAGTTTCTTCTATGTTTGAAGTAATGGCATATATAAAATTTGAAGGATTATGGCTTAAGTTTTCACTTGAACCTTTAGGACGTTATAGCTTAAATATGATGAGATTGAGTTTGTCTTATGCTTAAGAAAGATGTTATAATCTAAATCAATTCTGAGTTCGGTTCAAAGTAGCCAGTTGCAAGACGTGTCTCATTCAGCATTTAATGTTATGGATAGTGTATTCGTCGTATGATTTTATTTGGCTCTATTTTTTATTTATTTGATATCGTATAAAGTTGAACCGTCTTATTAATCTCTTCTTACTCTCTTTATTTGCATGAACATGAGAAAATGGAGTCTTTATAAAGACTATTGCTTCCATGAGAAGTCTCTTTGTGAGAATCTATATTGTCACTACATTTGGAATCCACGTCTATCTCCTCATTCAGTTCATCCCCTCTTGAAAAGCATCCAAGTTGATGAAGCAATAAAAAAATAAGGGAGAAGAAGGAGCGACCTGATCATTGTTAGCTCGCTTTAAGGTAAATTAATCTTTTTTTTCTCTATGTGATTGTTTGGTTTAGGTTATATTAGCTTATCCATCTTAGACACTTGGCCTTTAGAGGGGGGTAATTACTATTATTTCAGCGAATATTTTTTAAGATTATATTAGCTTATCCGTCTTAGTTTCTTTTTGAGTCGTTTTTTAAATCTAATTGTATATAACTTGACTTGTAAACATTTTAAATAGAGTTTGAAATCATTTTCTTTAAAAATCGCTTTTATCTCTTTCACGCGAAGAGCATTTGAAAGTTTCTTCAGATATGGCAATGTCCAAGTTAAAATATCTAGGAGTTGGTTGGATTCATGTTTTTGCTACTTGGATTTCTTTTGGAACAAAAGTAAGAGTTCTAAAGCAATGATTCTTTATTTTTAGTTGCAACAAATCTTTTTTTTAAGTCTTTATTTTTTAAGATTGAGGTGTTTTTCCAACGTAATTCTTTGTCTAATTTCATAAAACTCAATTTGTAATTTTAATAATTAACCTTAGTTTGGTCAGTAATCATTTTTAACACTCTTAAAGGATGCTTAATCTCTTTCCTTTATGATAACTAGAACCCTTACCTAGAATCACATAAGTTAAGTAGACCATTAGTTGGATTCAATTTTAGCATTACATTAGCTAAATATTTAGTTGTCCTAATTTACCTTAAAAATAATTAGGTGACACCTCCTTAAGTTAATTGATTTAGGAATCGTCAATATGTTGTACACTATTTGACGCAAGTTAAAATGGGGTATAACAGAGACGACTAGGTTTATGTGTTATGGTTCCATGGGAGGACCATGTATTTGCATTTGTGCTCATGTGTGACATGTTTCATGCATTAAATGATTCTAGGTATTGGTTGATTTCAAGATGTTGTGACTAAGAGACTATGTATTTGTGATTGATGTTACATGTGATTGGCATGTGTTTATGATATTGGGGATGTGACTTTCATATTGTATGTTCCCTTCTGAATATCTACTTTTATTTTATGAAGTATGTTCGGGTCGACCGATGATGCCTATTATGTGTTGTTTCAAAGTGTACAAACAATTGAAGGGAAGTGCACTCCTTCAAGAACTACACAAGACTGGAGAATGAGGATTAATTACGAGCTAGTGCTACTAGAGTAGTTAAGAATCCCGTCACATAAGTGAGTTTGAATAAAGAGTATATTGGTCACTGGACTATAGTAGCAGTTTGTAACAGATGCTCTAATATAGCTATTAACATTAAACATACTTGCACCATAATTAATTCGTTAGTAGAACTGATTGGGCTGAGAAATCAGTCATATATTCTCTCCACCAGTGTAGGATCAAGAAAAACATCCATCTCTTTACCGACCTTTCATAATCCATATTCTTAAGTTAACAATAGATAGGAGCAACTCTGACTCAAGTCTGCAGGTCAAAGCAATTATCATCCACCTTAATTCGTGATATAGCGGGCTTTCATAATTAATATTCTCAAGTTGACAGGAGATATGAGCAGCATCAATTCAAGTCTGCAAGTAAGGAAATAACATCAACCTAGGTGATATACCAACCTTATAGAATTCACATTCTCATGTTGTAGTAACTCCTAAGGAACTCGCTCCATCAGGTCCGGTCACATCAACAACCTTATTACGACCATCACAGCCGAACTCAATCTCAAACTCAACCGTGTCGCCATCAAATAGGCTACGGAAACCCTCAGATCTGATACCAGACTAGTGAATGTAGATATCCTCACTGAACCACTTCACGGTTCCCTTAGCCCTCTGTCCACTCTCACCCGCCATTCTCACTACAAATGAGAAACTCTAAAGACCCTTTGTGTGTTTCCTTTGGAATCATCATCGTTACAAGAAGACAATATAATATAAGTAAAATGACCAACGACTAAATTAGATTATTTTCTTATGACGCTGACATTATCAAAGGAACCACATAATGGGGTATTAGGGTTTCTGTTTGTTAGTGATGAGAATGGAGCGTGAGAGTGGACAGAGGTCTAAGGGAACCGTCAAGTGGCTTAGTGACGATCTCTTCATTCACTAGTCTGGTATCAGATCTAAGTGTTTTCGTAACCTATGTGATGGCGGCATATAGCTGAGTTCGAGGTTGAGTGTAGCAGTGATTTTCGTACTAAGGCTGTTAATGTGACCGGCCTTGATGGAGCGAGTTTCTCAAAAGTGCTACAACATGAGAATATGAATTCTTAAAAGTTGGTATACCACCAAGATGTATGATATTGTTTTAACCTTCATACTTGAGCTAGTGTTGCTCATATTTGCTGTCAACTTATGAATATGAATTCTGAAAGGTCGGTGATAGAGATTGATGTTATTTCTTAATCTTTAACGAGTGAAGAGCGTGGTGGTTGTTAAGTTAGGCAAATGACCACGGTCTGATGTATGATTTAAGTGTTAGGACTGGTTATGGTTGTCTAGTGTTTTTAGAAATTATCTAATAATGGGGATGTAAGTCAAGATGGACGAGCTAGTTTCATGTACTGTTCCAAAAGGGTCAGGGAGTTGGCGTGGGAAATCGAGAAGGACCAGTAAGTTGGTTTATAGGGCTTGTGATGACCTGATATTCCTAAATATTAATATGGTAGAAGTGTGAGGCTATTACTTTGAATTATAGTTGTCTTATATTTGTGGATATTAATGCGATAAAAGGGTTAAGACTATGATTTGATATTATGGTGACCTAATATATAGACTTGGGCAGCCAGGGAAGCCATAGGATGATAGGAGGGTTGAATGCTTAAATATTAGTGTTGATAGTGAAATGAGGTAGGAGGTTGAGTTAAAAGTGTTCTAGTTTATGGACATTATACCTAGGATGGTAAAAACATGGGGATAGAGACTTGGGGTAGTGTAACTTTCATATTGTATATTCCCTGCTGAATGTCTACTTCATATTATGTAGTAGCTTCGGGTCGACTGATGATGCCTACTAGTATGTGTTGTTTGTACTGATACTACTCTTTCTATGCCACTTGGCATAGTCTGGTGATAGGAATTAAGTAATGTTCCATAGCGAAGGAAGATAATGATCTTTGATAGCTGAGGACGATGATTCCTACTAGTATGTGTTGGTTCAGAGTGTATACACAATTAAAGGGAAGTGCACTCCTTCAAGAACTACACAAGATTGGAGAATGAGGATTAGTTGCGAGCTAGCGATACTGGAGTAGTTAAGAATCCATTCAAATAAGTGAGTTTAAATAAAGAGTATATTAGTCACTGGACTAATGTAGCCGTTAGTAACAGATGCTCTAATATAGATATTAACATTAAGCATACTTGCACCAGAATTAATTCGTTAGTAGAATTGATTGGACGAAGGAATCAGTCATATATTCTCTCCAACAGTGTAAGTTCAACGAAATCATCCATCTCGGTATCGACCTTTCATAATCCATATTCATAAGTTGACAATATATAGGAGCAACTCTGACTCAAGTCTGCAGGTCAAAGCAATTATCATCCATCTTAATTCGTGATATAGCAGTCTTTTATAATTCATATTCTCAAGTTGACAGGAGATATGAGCAGCATCAAATCTAGTTTGCAGGGAACGCAATAACATCAATCTCGGTGATATACCGACCTTCTAGAATTCACATTCTCATGTTGTAGAAACTCTTAAGAAATTTGCTCCATCAGGGCCAGTTACATCAACAGCCTTAGTACGACCATCACTACCAAACTCAATCTCGAACTCAACTTTGTCTCCATCAAATAGGCTACAGAAACCCACAAATCTGATACCTGACTAGTGAATGAAGATATCGTCACTGAACCACTTCACGGTTCCCTTATCCCTCTGTCCACTCTAACCCGCCATTCTCACTAAAAATGAGAAACTCTAAAGACCCTTTGTGTGTTTCCTTTGGAATCATCATCTTTACAAGAAAACAATCTAATATAAGTAAAATGACCAACGACTAAATTGGACTGTTTTCTTGTTACGCTGACATAACCAAAGGAACCACACAATGGGGTTTTAGGGTTTCTGTTTATTAGTGATGAGAATGGCGGGTGAGAGTGGAAAGAGATGTAAGGGAACCATTAAGTGGCTTAGTGATGATCTCTTCATTCACTAGTCTGGTATCAGATCTAAGTGTTTTCGTAACCTATGTGATGGCGACATATAACTGAGTTCGAGATTGAGTCTGACATTGATTTTTGTACTAAGGCTGTTAATGTGACCAGCCTTGATGGAGCGAGTTTCTCAAAAGTTGCTACAACATGAGAATATAAATTCTTAAAAGTCGGTATATCACCAAGATGCATGATATTGCTTTGACCTGCATACTTGAGTTAGTGTTTCTCATATTTACTGTCAACTTATGAATATGAATTCTGAAAGGTCGGTGATAGAGATTGGTGCTATTTCTTGATCTTCAACGAGTGAAGAGCATGCTGGTTGTTAAGTTAGGAAAATGACCATGATCTGATGTATGATTAAATTATTGGGACTGGTTATGGTTGTCTAGTGTTTTTATAAATTATATAATACTGGGGATGTGAGTCAAGATGGACGAGCTAGTTTCATGTACTGTTCCAAAAGGGTCATGGAGTTGGCATGGGAAATAGAGAAGGACCAGTAAGTTGGTTGATAGGGCTAGTGATTACCTGATATTCGTAAATATTAATATGGTATAAGTGTTAGGCTATTACTTTGAATTATAGTTGTCTTATATTTGTGGATATTAATGCGATAGAAGGGTTAAGACTATGATTTGATATCATGGTGACCTAATATATAGACTTGGGAAGCCAGGGAAGCCATAGGATGATAGGAGGGTCGAATGCTTAAATATTAGTGTTGTCAGTGAAATGAGGTAGGAGGTTGAGTTAAAAGTGTACTAGTTTATGGGCATTATACCCACGATGGTAAAAACATGGGGATAGAGACTTGGGGTAGTGTAACTTTCATATTGTATGTTCCCTTATGAATGTCTACTTCATATTATTTAGTAGCTTCGGGTCGACAGATGATGCCTACTAGTATGTGTTGTTTGACTGATACTACTTTTTCTATGCCACTTGGCATAGTATGGTTATAGGAATTCAGTAATGTTCCATAGCTACGGAAGATAATGATCTTTGATAGCTGAGGACGATGATTCCTACTAGTATGTGTTGTTTCAGAGAGTATACACAATTAAAGGGAAGTGCACTCCTTCAAGAACTACACAAGACTAAAGAATGAGAATTAGTTGCGAGCTAGCGATACTGTAGTACTTAAGAATCTTGTCACATAAGTGAGTTTAAATAAAAAGTATAATGGTCGCTGGACTAATGTAGCAGTTTGTAACAGATGCTCTAATATAGATATTAACATTAAGCATACTTGCACCAAAATTAATTGGTTAGTAGAATTAATTGGACAAAGGAATCAGTCATATATTCTCTGCACCAGTGTAAGATCAACGAAAGTATCCATCTCGGTATCGAACTTTCATAATCCATATTCATAAGTTGACAATATATAGGAGCAACTCTGACTCAAGTCTGCAGGTCAAATCAATTATCATCCATCTTAATTCATGATATAGCGGGCTTTCATAATGCATATTCTCAAGTTAACAGGAGATATGAGCAGCAACAACTCTAGTCTGCAGGTAAGGCAACAACATCAATCTCAGTGATATACCGACCTTCTAGAATTCACATTCTCATGTTGAAGAAACTCGTAAAAAATTCGCTCTATCAGGGCCGGTTACATCAACAACCTTAGTACAACCATCAATACCAAACTCAATCTCGAACTCAACCATGTCACCATCAAATAGGCTACGAAAACCCTCACATCTGATACCTTACTAGTGAATGAAGATATCCTAATTGAACCACTCCACTGTTACCTTAACCCTCTGTCCACTCTCACCCGCCATTCTCACTAAAAATGAGAAACTCTAAAGACCCTTTGTGTGTTTCCTTTGGAATCATCATCGTACCAAGAAAAAAGTCTAATATAAGTAAAATGACCAACGACTAAATTAGATTATTTTCTTGTGATGCTGACATAAACAAAGGAACCACACAATGGGGTTTTAGGGTTTATGTTTGTTAGTGATGAGAATGACGGGTGAGAGTGGACAGAGGTCTAAGGGAACCGTCAAGCGGCTTAGTGACGATCTCTACATTCACTAGTCTGGTATCAGATCTAAGTGTTTTAGTAACCTATGTGATGGTGACATATAGCTGAGGTCTGGCACCAATTTTCATACTAAGGCTGTTAATGTGACCAGCCTTGATGGAGCGAGTTACTCAAAAGTTGCTATAACATGAGAATATGAATTCTTAAAAGTCGGTATCGCACCAAGATGCATGATATTGCTTTGACCTGCAGACTTGAGTTAGTGTTGCTCATATTTGCTGTTGACTTATGAATATGAATTCTGAAAGGTCGGTGATAGAGATTGATGTTATTTATTTATCTTCAATGAGTGAAGAGCATGGTGGTTGTTAAGTTAGGAGAATGACCACGGTCTGATGTATGATTTAAGTGTTGGGACTGGTTATGGTTGTCTAGTGTTTTTAGAAATTATCTAATAATGGGGATGTAAGTTAAGATAGACGAGCTAGTTTCATGTACTGTTCCAAAAGGGTCAGGGAGTTGGCATGGGAAATCGAGAAGGACCAGTAAGTTGGTTGATAGGGCTAGTGATGACCTTATATTCGTAAATATTAATATGGTAGAAGTGTGAGGCTATTACTTTGAATTATAGTTGTCTTATATTTGTGGATATTAATGCGATAAAAGGGTTAAGACTATGATTTGATATTATGGTGACCTAATAGATAGACTTGGGCAGCCAGGGAAGCCATAGGATGATAGGAGGGTCGAATGCTTAAATATTAGTCTTGACAGTGAAATGAGGTAGGCGGTTGAGTTAAAAGTGTACTAGTTTATGGGCATTATACCTAGTATGGTAAAAACATGGGGATAGAGACTTGGGGTAGTGTAACTTTCATATTGTATGTTCCCTTCTGAATGTCTACTTCATATTATTTAGTAGCTTCAGGTCGACTGATGATGCCTACTAGTATGTGTTGTTTGTACTGATACTAGTCTTTCTATGCCACTTGGCATAGTCTGGTGATAGGAATTAAGTAATGTTACATAGCGAAGGAAGATAATGATCTTTGATAGCTGAGGACGATGATTCCTACTAGTATGTGTTGGTTCAGAGTGTATACACAATTAAAGGGAAGTGCACTCCTTCAAGAACTACACAAGATTGGAGAATGAGGATTAGTTGCGAGCTAGCGATACTGGAGTAGTTAAGAATCCATTCAAATAAGTGAGTTTAAATAAAGAGTATATTAGTCGCTGGACTAATGTAGCCGTTAGTAACAGATGCTCTAATATAGATATTAACATTAAGCATACTTGCACCAGAATTAATTCGTTAGTAGAATTGATTGGACGAAGGAATCAGTCATATATTCTCTCCACCAGTGTAAGATCAACGAAAGCATCCATCTCGGTATCGACCTTTCATAATCCATATTCATAAGTTGACAATATATAATTGCAACTCTGACTCAAGTCTGCAGGTCAAAGCAATTATCATCCATCTTAATTCGTGATATAGCGGGCTTTCATAATTCATATTCTCAAGTTGATAGGAGATATGAGCAGCAACAACTCTAGTCTGCAGGTAAGGCAATAACAGCAATCTCGGTGATATACCGACCTTCTAGAATTCACATTCTCATATTGTAGAAACTCTTAAAAAATTCGCTCCATTAGGGACGGTTACATCAACAGCCTTATTACGACCATCACTACCAAACTCAATCTCGAACTCAACTGTGTCGCCATCAAATAGGCTACGGAAACCCTCTGATCTGGTACCTGACTAGTTAATGAAGATATCTTTACTGAACCACTTCACGGTTCCCTTAGCCCTCTGTCCTCTCTCACCCGCCATTCTCACCAAAAATGATAAACTCTAAAGACCCTTTGTGTGTTTCCGTTGGAATCATCATCGTTACAAGAAAATGTAATATAGTAGTTGGTCATTTTACTTATATTAGATTATTTTCTTGTAACGGTGACAATTGCAAAGGAACTAGTCAATGGGTTTTTAGGGTTTCTATTTGTTAGTGATGAGAATGGCGGCTGAGAGTGGACAGAGGGATAAGGGAACCGTTAAGTGGCTTAGTGACGCTCTCTTCATTCACTAGTTTGGTATCATATTTAAGTGTTTCCGTAGCCTATGTGATGGCAACATATAGCTGAGTTCGAGGTTGAGTCTGGCACTGTCGTACTAAGGCTGTTAATGTGACCGGCCTTGATGGAGCGAGTTTCTCAAGAGATGCTACAACATGAGAATATGAATTCTTAAAAGTTGGTATAGCACCAAGATGCATGATATTGCTTTGACCTGCAGACTTGAGTTGTTGCTGCTCATATATGCTGTCAACTTAGAATATGAAAAATTAAAGGTTGGTATACCACCAAGATGTATGATATTGCTTTGACCTGCAGACTTGAGTTAGTGTTGCTCCTATGTGTTGTCAACTTATGAATATGAATTCTGAAAGGTCGGTGATGGAGATGGATGGTATTTCTTGATCTTCTATGAGTGAAGAACATATGGCTCCATATATAAGGTCTTAACGTATGTCTATGTAAATTTCAACAAAAATGAGATCGGAATTCCGGATCACCAAAAAAGATGGTGGACTATAGCACACAAAAATTATCAAAATATGGGGTTTACCTGCTCTGGGGCTCGTTTTTCCTTTAAAATGGGTCATTTTGGCCGTGGTGACCAACTGTCTCTATATATAAGGTCTTAACGAATTTCCATGTAAATTTTTGGCAAAAATTGTCACGCCCTGAGCTACCCCCAAGACGCGGACATGGAACCTAGGACCACAAGTGATCCCAAGCTAACCATGATGGCATGATCATGAGCATACTAAAGATAATAAACTAAATTTGGAAGCTAAATCATAATTTAAATTGAAAAGATGGGGAATACCTATATTCTATAACTGAGATATTTGAAAACAATGAGTTTAATACAAAGGAAATATTAACTCAATACTAAGCTGAAACTAACTATGTGTGAAAATAACCTCTAAACTGGACTAGAAATACTGGGACAAGCCCAGCTAAATCTAGCAAAAATCGAAACTAAATGACTAAAAGACTTAAATAAAACTCATGACTGTTGTCCTCGGAGAATGAGGACTCACCACTGAATCTGCTGAACTGGAGATCGGAAATCAATCTATGCGTGATCTGGATGCTGAGAACCTGAACCTACATCATGAGAGGATGTAGCGCACGTATGCGTCAGTACTTGAAGGTACTGAGCATGTAGGGTAGAGTAAAGCTGAAATAAAACATAACTAAACAAGCACAAAACAAGTATAATAATCTAAACATGATATACTGAATTCTGAGCTAACTGGATGCAATTACCAATTTATAACATGTTGGAACTGAATACTGAATATACTGATAAATGGTCAATGCATTAGAGTCTGACTGAACTGTGGGAGCTACTAATAACCGACAATAAAATCACATGAGCTAAATGTGGAGTCCGATGTATACACCCCATCGAGAGGACCCAATATACCCTGCCAGAGGTATAAAGGCATGCTGGCGTGATCACTAAACTGATTGCCCACAGAGGGGACTTACAACCTACTTGGCTAGTAGTTCTGGGACTAATTGGGTACGCTGAACCCTAGTCCAACTCGGTATTATGCTACTCCCAATGAATTATGTAATTAACTAATTATGACTGAGTTTCTGCAAATACTGGATAGCTCAAAACTAAACATGCAAACTGAGAATGCAACAAATAATCTGGTAATTATGCATTTATAACTGAGGCATGTATATCTGAAGTAAGTGACATATCTGACCTAGCATGTGTAATTCAAGAACTAAATAAATACATAGGTAGGGTTCTGAAAGTCATGCGATAAACTGAATAATAACATGATAATCTAATTTGGAACACATAACTCATAAATTCATGAAGTTCTATTGACGTTCTAGAAACCCTAGGTCTAATCATGATATGGGAATCAAGAATCTGACCGAAAACTAGGGATCTAATGGGTGAAAGGAACCCACTAGTGAAATCCCACATACCTGGTAATAAATTTACAGAAAAACACTTAGGTTTCGGGGCTGGAACTACTGGAACCTTATTGTGTTCTTGAACTAGGGTTCTTGACCTTTTCTCCTTTCTTGCTTCTAAATTTCTAACTTTTGATTAATGATTTGACTTAGGTAAGTTTTAGTTATGTTTCTAGGCTTAAACTGACTAAAATTAGATGATTTAGGGTCAAAACGACGTATCTTAGAGTTAAAACAAAGTGGGAAACCAAAATACCTCTGGGTAAGTTGCTGTCAGACCAAACGACGACCTGGACAGACGGTCCGTCGTTCAATCGACGGTCCGTCGTTTGGTTCGTAGATTGGGTTTGTTCGACAAGCCTTTACTAAAACGAGCATAACGTTTTACTCGGATCCTTGATTTTAGCAAGGTTGGTGGCAATGGAAATCTAATTCAATTATCTATCTTTTGGTATGTCATGGGACACATAATTCATTTTGTGCTAAGAGTTATGATCATTTGAAATTGATCCAACTGCATTTCCCCCCTAACTGTCTGCTAATTCCCACCTATGTACCGTGGGTCCACCTGCGGACTGTGCTGGTCAATCGTGGTTCTAGTCAGAGAGTGGTAAATGGGGTGTCGATCGACGGTCACAGACTACGGACTGTAGTTTGACCTATGTACTGTAGGTCCGTCCGTCGATTAGCACACAAAAATTGGCAAGATGAGGGATTTACCTGCTTTGGGGCTTGTTTGACCTTGAAAATGGGTTATTTTGGCTATGGTGACCAATTGTCTCCATAGATAAGGTCCTAACAAACGTCCATGTAAAATTTTGATATAAATGACACGGAATTCCAGATCATCAAAAAAGATGATGGATTATAACACACGAAAATCGGCAAAAATGGGGGGTTACCTGCTTTGGCTCGTTTGACCTTAAAAATGGGTTGTTTGGCCGTGGTGACCAACTGTCTCCATAGATAAAGTCTCTACGAAAGTCCATGTAAATTTTTGGCAAAATGGCGATAAAATTCTGAATCACCAAAAATCTCATGGATTAGAACACACGAAAATTGATAAAATGTTGGGTTTACCTGCCAGATAGTCACAGCTAAAATGGCCCATTTCAAGGTCAAACGATCCCAGAGCAGGTAAGCTCCCCATTTTGTTGATTTTCGTGTTCTATAGCCTATGAATTTTTGGTGATCCGGAATTGCATTTTTTTTTTGCCAAAATTTTTCGTGGAGGTCCGTTAACACTTTAGGAACGGAGCCAGTTGGTCCCCACGGTCAAACCGGCCTTTTTTCATGGTCAATTCTCTCTGGGATAGATATTTTTTTCTCAAATCATGGTATCTAGAAGCTTAATCTAGATATGGCCAATGATGAAAAATATGTATTGCCTAATAGAATATTTACTTGTGAAACATTGACATATTTGAAGCTATCGAGGTGTATCTTTAAGCTGCCTGTTGGTACTCAATTCCCCAATCATGTTAGTCTTCAAGTAGAGGATTCTGCAATTTTCTGTTCTATAGGATTAAAAAAACAGTTAATCAGTTAATGCTCGAGACTTTTGGAGTTGACATTTTGTATTGATATTGATTCCGTTTATTTGGTTTTCCAAGTACTCGAGAACTTGTCTATCCTTAGCATCTATAAAATTACATTTGACTGTTTTAATGTGAACCCAATATTTAGAATCATTAAGCATCTTTGCTTTAATGGAACATCCCTAGAGGAAAGAAAATTATGCTGCCTTGTTTTATTTTCGTAGTTGTGTGGCATACAGGTTTCCCCAGTCTCTAAAATTGCAAAGGCTGAAAATTTGTGACTTTAAGATATCAGTTTAAAGTATTTTCTTGTGTAGTTTGCCTGCTTACGACTTCTCGTGATATAAAGCGGGCTTTCATAATTCATATTCTCAAGTTGACAGGAGATATGAGCAGCAGCAACTCAAGTTTACAGGTAAGGCAATAACATCCATCTCGGTGATATACCGACCTTCTAGAATTCACAGTCTCATGTTGTAGAACTTCCTATAAGAAACTCACTCCATTAGGTCTGATCACATCAACAGCCTTAGTACGACCATCACTGCCGAACTCAACTGTGTGCCATCAAATAGGCTACGGAAACCCTCAGATCTGATACCTCACTAGTGAATGTAAAGATCCTCACTGAACAACTTCACAGTTCTCTTAGCCCTCTGTACACTCTTACCCGACATTCTCACTAACAAAGAGAAACTCTAAAGACCCTTTGTGTGTTTCCTTTGGAATTATCATCGTTACATAAAACAATCTAATATAAGTAAAATGACCAACGACTATATTAGATTATATTCTTGTGACGGTGACATTACCAAAGGAACCACACAATGGGTTTTTAGGGATTCTGTTTGTTAGTGATGAGAATGGCGGGTGAGAGTGGACAGAGGGCTAAGGTAACCGTCAAGTGGCTTATTGACGATATCTTCATTCACTAGTCTGTTATCAGATCTAAGTGTTTCCGTAGCCTATTTGATGGCGACATATAGCTGAGTTCGAGGTTGATTCTGGCAATGATGGTCGTACTAAGGTTGTTGATTTGACCGGCCCTAATGGAGCGAGTTTCTCAAGAGTTGCTACAACATGAAAATATGCATTCTGAAAAGTCGGTATATCACCGAGATGGATGTTATTGCTTTGACCTGCAGATTTGAGTTTTTGCTGCTCATATATGCTGTTAACTTAGAATATGAATTCTTAAAGGTCGGTGTAGTACCAAGATGTATTATATTGCTTTGACCTGCAGACTTGAGTTAGTGCTGCTCCTATCTGTTGTCAACTTATGAATATGAATTCTGAAAGGTCGGTGATAGAGATGGATGTTATTTCTTGATCTTCCATGAGTGAAGACCATATGTCTCCATAGATAAGATCTTAACGGACGTCCATGTAAATTTTCAGCAAAAATGACGTTGGAATTTTGGATCACAAAAAAAATAGTGGATAATAACACACGAAAATTGGCAAAATATGAGGTTTACCTGCTCTGGGGCTCGTTTGTCTTTGAAAATGAGTCATTTTGGCCGTGGTGACCAATTGGCTGTGTAGATAAGGTCTTAACGAATGTCCATGTAAATTTTTAGCAAAAATGATGTCAGAATTCCGGATCACCAAAAATCCCATGGATAATAGCACACGATAATCGGCAAAATGAGGGGTTTACCTGCTCTAGGGCTCATTTGACCTTGAAATGAGTTCGTTTGGCCATGATCACCAATTGGCTCCATAGATAAGGTCCTAACAAACGTCCATGTAAATTTTTGACAAAGATAACGTGGAATTCTGGATCACCAAAAAAGACGGTGGACTATAGCACACGAAAATCGACAAAAATTGGGGATTTACCTGCTCTGGCTCGTTTGACCTTAAAAATGGGTTGTGTTGTCGGTGGTGACCAACTAGCTCAATAGATAAGGTCTCAACGGATGTCCATATAAATTTTCGGCGAAAATAGCGATGAAATTCTGGATAACCAAAAATCTCACTATAGCACACAAAAATCAACAAAATGGGGGGTTAACCTGCTCCAGATTGCCACGGCCAAAACAATTCATTTTAAGGTCAAACGATCACCAGAGTAGGTAAACTCACCATTTTGTCGATTTTCATGTGCTATATAGTCCATGAATTTTTGGTAATCTGAAATTCCAGTTTTTTTTTGCCAAAATTTTTTTGAACGTCTGTTAAGACTTTAGGAACGGAGCCAGTTTGTCCCCACGGGCGGCAAACCAGCCTTTTTTCATGGTCAATTCTCTCTGGGATAGACATTGTTGTCTCAAATCATGGTATATAGAAGCTTAATCTAGATATGGCCAATGATGAAAAATATGTATTGCCTGATAGAATATTTACTTGTGAAACATTGACATATTTGAAGCTATCGAGGTGTATCTTTAAGCTGCCTGTTGGTACTCAATTCCCCAATCATGTTAGTCTTCAAGTAGAGGATTCTGCAATTTTCTGTTCTATAGGATTAAAAAAAACAGTTAATGAGTTAATGCTCGAGACTTTTGGAGTTGACATTTTGTGTTGATATTGATTCCATTTATTTGGTATTCCAAGTACTCGAGAACTTGTCTATCCTTAGCATCTATAAAATTACATTTGAGTGTTTTAATGTGAACCCAATATTTAGAATCATTAAGCATCTTTGCTTTAATGGAACATCGCTAGACGTAAAAAAATTATGCTGCCTCATTTTATTTTCGTAGCTGTTGTAACCAACATTCCATAAATTTCTTTTTGACATCTTTTGTTTCAGAAACATTGCTCGGTCGATGTGCCAGACAGGTCTCGCCAGTCACTAAAACTGCAAGGCCTTGAAACTTTGTGACTTTAAGATTTCTATTGAAAGTATTTTCTTGTGTAGTTTGCCTGCTTACGACTTCTCCTAATTTTAACGAAATTGAAATAGACGAGGTTGTAAAGGTAAGACATACCATACCTAATAAGGACAGTTCTATTGTTACACTTAATATCTTTAACTTTCGTAATGCAGGTCGACTATTAAGAGACTTTGTCTTCAGATTGATGAGACAGTGAGTCAGAGAACGGAACTGTTATCTTACTTATCAATGTAAAAAGACCATGTGAATGAAGCTAAGAGATTAATTCAAACAGTGAGGTTGCGGAAATTCAAGGGATCAAGTACTGGAATGTACTTAATAAGAGTCCTCTTTTCTCATTCTCCAAAACTTGAGAGGATGATCATTGAAAAGCGCGAGAAATTAGGCAATGCCATAAACTTAAAGGAAAATTTGAGGGAACTGCTAAGCTGCAATTACAACCTGTTTTCCCAGTGGTGTATTACGTACGACCTCTTTTTAAGTGTGTTGATGTCATATTTAAACTGAATTGGAAGTTGCCACAAAATTTACTTATTTTATGTGTTTGATGTTGTCCCATTTATAGCCAGATTTTCTTTGTCATATGTAGATGTTCCGTTGTGGGTGATAAAATGTTGTTAAATTTCACAAATGGTTACAAAGTTGCTATTCAGACATATTCGGGGTTTTCTTTGTTTTTGGGTTTTTGAATAGCCGAATGGCTGAAAATTAAATGGTAAGTAACATATACTCCCTCTATCCCAAAATAAGTATCACTTTAGCCAAAAATAAATTTTCCCAAAATATCGTAGGAATTCAAGAAAAAAGATTGTATATACTCTCGTATTAAAGAACTATTCCTTAATAGTATTCAATTCTAAAAAATCATCTAATAAATAATGGTAACATAATAAACTTTACCTTGTATTTCTTATTTTCCTTGATGGATGTTAAATGAGCTAAACTTATACTTATTTTGAAGTAGTAGTATATACCTATGTCGTTTTGGTCAATGCTCATTTGCCCAACTGTGAAAGTCTATTTATCAGGGCGAATACCTTCACCTCGTTCATTATGCCCTACTGCTATGTGTCCCCCATTTCTCTTAAAGTAGCTATAAATATCACTTGCCAAGTGACACTTACTTTATATATTTTGAGAGATAAAGAGAGATGGCTAATGGTAATCACGTTGGTTCAGAAAATGGAGGATTTCATAGCTATCGCAGATCCCCGCAACCAACCCCTGCTCGTTCATCTTCCCCTGGTATGCTACCTAACTTTTCTTTTACTTTACTTTATAAATATTGAAGCACATACAGTACTAGCCCCCAAAAAGATAGCAAAAAGGATCCATTTTTTTTTTCCTTCAGGAGAGCTAATAATTTTCATTCATTCTTCTGAATTTTTCATTATCTTCTTTAGAGGAGAGCTGCAACTTGTATACATTTCTTAGCTTGTTGTATCGTCATCTACTAAACATCCGTCTTTAATTATCTAGGGACTGATATGCATTTTTTTTCATATATGTATTTGCAAAGCTACTTGTTTGTATATCAATAGATCAATTCATGGTAATGGTGATCGACATAGCAATTTAGTTTTATTTTGGAACTTTTAAGACAAAAAGGGGAACAAGTGGAAAGCAATTAATAAAAAGAGAGTGTGAAGGAAACCGTCTAAAGCAAGAAGTTTGAAAACCAGCAAGTTGTATTCCACAAATTAGACAAGTTTTATTTTTATTTCTCTCTGCTTTTGCCATAAAATTAAAATACACAACAAATTTACCATTAGAACAAATAGGCATTTTAAGAAGTTAATTAAAATCTAGCTGTCATGTCTTCATCCAAAGATTAAGAAGCAGTGTATATAACTTTAAGAACAACTAAGACTACAAATATGGTGTATATGAAAACAGTGGGTAGTGTAGTGTCTGTTACGATACAATTTCAACCCGTTTTAAAACTTTTTATTAAGATATGTTCTTTATTGAAAGTATGAATTATTATCTATAACATCTTTTAGTATTTATCTATCCATTTTGTTACTTTTTAAACAAAACATTCTTGAGCGGGAATTCAAATTGTGATTATAAAAGTTAAATATCAATATGTTAAATTATTGAGATTAATCGGGTCAAATTGGGCAGGTCAAGACTCAACCCATTTTTTAGCCCATTTGAGCCCAAAGTTAACTTGCACGGGTTAAGACCCAACCCGATTTCTATTCAACCCATTGTAATATTTCCAATTTCAACCCAACCCGCCCATTTGACACCCCTAGATCATAGTCTTAAAATTATGGATCATGCATGGGTTCATGTAAATTCAACTGAAAAACATATAATTGCTTTAATTCAGGCATAAAAGGATAGAAAAACAACCAATTGAATCATAATTGAAAGGAACCCATGAAGATTGAATAAAATCCCAACTTCTGCAATCTATGAATTCATCTTGTAAAATTGAAGATTTTGGGAACCCTATGGAGAGAAGGACTCCATAGGTGAATACTATCATACCTTAGTAATCCATATCCACAATCAATGTGTGATTTGGAGTACTTCAAGCAAAACCCTAATTTTTTTCCTTCCTTAGTTCTTGAGAGGAAATTTGGGAGTGATATTGGATGGAATTTAGGGATTCAGAAGAATGATTTAGAATGGATAGTTTTTTAGGCCTAAATGACTTATATAGGGCTTATGTGTAACATCTCGCAACTAGAAATGACTAGAAAAGAGGTTAAAATCTGAAAATATTTAATTTGAAAAGAATAAGAAAAAAATTGGAAAATCACCTAAGTTAAGAAAGTGATTTTTGGTCATTTTCATACAGCCATAACTTCTAGTTTAGGATGAGTTTGAGGTATTTCTTGATATGATTGGAAATCCCTCGGAAATATCTTTCCAACGCCATCAAGTTTGCGCATTTTCAATATTGTATGAGAGAGATATACATATCGGAAGTTGGGTTGTTGAATTAAGGAAAGTCCAAATCCGGATTTAAGGAAGGGCAAACTAGTCTTTTCACCAATTAATTTCCTATTTCGTTTTAAGGGTTTATTTGGGGTAAAAACAAGTTTTAGTTCAGATTGGAAAATTAAACTTTACGCTTAGGGCTTGGAGAAAAGAGAAACGAAGAAGGAAAGGGAGAAAAGTCAAGAATTCGCCAAGAACGCCAAGGTTTGATAGTGGAATTCGTCAGGGGTGATCCCTATCAAGGTATGTGAGATCTATTAGTGTTGGGTCAGTTCACCCACACCAAGCTTGTTTCAATCCTATCATTTTCGAATTGGTTGAATGAGAATTGTGAAGTCCTTGAAGGACATTGTTGAATTTTTGTTGATTGAGTTCTTGAATGCCTATTGTTGCTTTGATTCGTAAATTCTCGATTGTTTTGTGAGTTATATCTATTTGGTATTGAAGGTACTAATGATCTTAAGGGTTTGGGGAAAGAACTATGGAGGTTTAGGAGATTTAGTGTTGAAAAACGAAAGGAGAAAATCGTCCAGACGCACCTGGGCAGCACCAGGCGTGGTGAACCCTATCTGCGCCAGAGGGCCTGGGGCTTTGTTACTCAGTCAGGTTAGGCTGGCACGGCATGCCCCAAACGCGCCTGAATCGGCAATTTTCTCTCAGTTTTCGTGATTTAGTCCAATTAAGCTCTGCTAAGGTGTTTTAACACTTTTTAATGATTCTAACTACTCTAAATGACTTCTAATCATATAGAAATCATACAGAAACACGAAATTACAACCTTGAATCCATAACTTCAAATTCAAGAAAAAGTTAGAACCAAAGTCTAGAGAATTCCTGAAGTTATTTCTAGAAGTCTTTTGCAAATACTTTAAACTTGTTTTAAGACTTAAAGATCAGTCTGAGTAAGAACTAAAGATAAAAAGGAGAAGTTCATTTCAAGTTTCATATGTCTTTCAAAAATGTTTTAAGTGTTGTTTTAAGACTTAAGCTCTAGTTCAGTTCAGTGTAAAGTGAGGTATTCCTTTAAAGCAGTATATGGGAACTAAGTATTCCCAATAGAACATTAAAATGTTTCAGATTTAAAAAGAAGGGAAACTGAGATTTCCAAAGATCCTTCGGGCTAGTTTCAGTTAAAAAGAAATAGCTTTCTAAATGAAGCAAGCAGGGAAATTGAGATTTCCAAGATAGCTTTGATCTAAGTATTTTGAGCACTAATCTCAAACCACAAAATCAGTATGTTTTAAAACATAAGAGTCAGTATATTTTGGTAGTGGTATTGAGCACCGATATGAGGGAGAGTTCAAATAACTCACAGCCCCCATAAACCATGTATCCACCATGGGTAGAAAAGAGTCATACTTTTTTTATGAACCCTTTTCAGAGTAGACTAGAGGATCCATTAGGCAGTTCAGGTCTTATACATTTGACCGGGTATAGGATGCGCTGACAGCGTGAAGTATATTGCTATATCATCACCGTAACTCTTAAGTATGGTTTTCGGTTAGAGAAACTCTCACAGAAGTTAAATGTATTTATATATACATCAGTTTATTTGTATACTTGTATACATTCAGAACTTACAACATGTTTTCAAACAGCTTTTCTTTATATTACATTTGCTTTTAAAAAATGTATATTGAAATGAGTCAGTATTATTGAGTCATATTATTCATGAGTGGAGCAGAGCCAAGGTAAGTGTTCCTTCTTACTCCTTTCAAGCTTAAGTTGTTTTAGCATTCCAACTCGCATACTCGTACATCCAATGTACTGATACCAGTTAGTCTGCATCGTATCATGAGGCAGACGCAGGTGACTTGGATAGGCATCTAACGCACCCTTGATCCAGTTGAGCACTTCAAGTCAGTTGCTGAGCCTCCTTGCATTCTGGAGGACTCTTTTTATTGTTTTTTTAGTATTTTCTTTATTATGATGTTGTGGGGTCTGTCCCAACATCTTTCCAAGTTTTAGAAAGCTTCATAGATAGACAATCAGATTTTAATCCTTTAGTCTTTTCATTATCTTTCTATTTGTTAAGACTTGGGTTGCCACTTTTGGCCAGTTGCATGTTTAATCTTTAAAACATTCTCAGTTTTATCAGTTAGTTGAGTTATTGGTCATCGTATAATTGTGTGTATTATCTTCCGTTGAGTTAAGTAAGTCATACCAAGGTTCCTCTCGAGGCTAGCAATGGTCTTCAAGTGTCGGCCACATCTAGGGTGTAGGCTCGGGGCGTGACATTAGGATTAGGAGTTATGACCAAAAGGACCTAGTCTAGGCATTGATCACCAAGAAAAATGACCTAAAAGCCCCTTAAAAATAATTGTTGCACCCTTCTATGGTTTGGAGCTATGGACAACCGTTGAAAAGTATAGAACTTTTGATTTAAGCCTCATTTTGACGGAACCTGTCTACAGATCGTAGGTCTTCCTACGGTCCGTAGACTAGACTCCAAGTGTAGCAACCAACTTAACCTTCAAAATTTCACTAAGTCTAGGACTCACCTACGATACCTATTTACGACTTGTACGAAGAACGACATACCGTCCTGGTGAACTGTACAAAAGGTACTGGGACTTGATTTTTGAAAAATTATGTTCTCTCTTCCATTGGTTGCTATCTATGGTCCGTAGATAGGACCCATAGACACAATCTTCAACCCCAAAAAAACTTTTTTTTCTTTCTTTTCCAAATTACAAGGTGTTACATTAGGACCTCAAATACTCAAAACGCCTTAAAAAAAACACTTTTTAGCAACTTAGCCTTTTGAAACTCAAAACTTACTAAATTCTTCAGTTTTTACTCAACTCTCAAAACCAACATTCAAAACTCAACATAATTAATATGGGGTCAATATTGGGAGGGAAAACAGTAATTTCGTGATAATAGTAAAAAATGACCAATCAGGTCATTACAGACATGAAATTTTTTAAAAAAATAGGAAAAGTCAAAATTATAAGCACAAAAAGAATTTTGATAACTCAAATTAGAAAACGAATAAAGAAAAAGTTAAGTAATTACACAACTTTGATGAGCTGGCAATTCATTGAGGAAGCTTTGAGGGGATTTAGTTTTCCAAACTCATTTACTAGGTTGGTCATGACTTGTGTTATACAACCTACTTCTCTGTCAAAGTAAATGGAGAGAGTTATGGCTACTTTGAGGGCAAGAGAGGATTGAGGCAAGGAGATCCCATGTCCCCCCTTCTATTCGTAATGGTAATGGAGTATTTGTCAAGGATTCTGAGGAAAATGAGTGCTTTACGTGATTTCAAATTCCATTTATGTGCAAAGTGACCAAACTTACTCACTTAATCTTTGCGGATGATCTAATTATTTTTTGCAAAGGGTATATATATATATGGTTGGAATGTTCATGAATTTTTATATTTGATATGCTTACTAAAGCCGAGTGTTTCTATTAAAATCTATCTCACAAGGTAGGGGAAAGGCTATGAACACATAGGACTTTCAGATTCTATTTATGGAATTATATAGACTGATTACTGGGAATGTTCTCGTTGTTGTTGAATATTCATGAAGCTTTGTACAGTAAAACCTCTATAAATTTATATAGGTGGGACCATGAAATTTTATTATTTTATAGAGATATTATTTAATCGATAAATTAATATTTATTAATTTAAAGAATAGTTTGAGATTTGATGAATGTTAATTTTGATTATCTCAAAATCATTGTATCATACTAATTTATGTATCATATTTGTTGATTTCACATAAAAAATTATCATACATAAAGTACAACAAATACATCAAAATCAGTGTATCTTATTAATTTCAACATTGTAATGTTGTGATAATTAGTACCCCCTCCGTTTAAAAAAGGATGACCTAGTTTGACTTAGAACGGAGTTTAAGAAAAGAAAGAAGACTTTTTAATCTTGTGGTTCTAAATTAAAGTTATGTCAAATGTACCAAAATATCCTTTAATCTTGTGGTCTTAAACATGTCACGTGGAAAGTTAAAGTTAAAGTGTTGCCAAAAAAGGAAAGGGGTCATTCTTTTTTAAACAGGCTAAAAAGGAAATAGGGTCATTCTTTTTTAAACGGAGGGAGTAAGAGCTTTCAAGAGGTATTATCAAACATAATTTATTGTAGGATATTACAAGGGTATGGAGTGGGACAAAATGATCCAACAAAGATCAATGTTCTGGATGCTATTAATTATGCAATTCCTATTTGAACAACAAATGTTCAGCAAGAGACAATAGCAAATTGTTTTAGATACTGTAAAAATCCTTCAGGAGATGCAATGTGAGAGAATCTGAATGAACCTACTTGTGAAAACGTCATTCATGAACTTGAGGTCATTTTTATTGATCTCGGTTACCATAGTAAAATGGATGATAACCTATTGGATTATCCGAGTAAAATTGATAATTGTTCAGAGGTCTAGAGATTAGAAGAAATTGTGGATACCATCGAAAAAAGCAATGTCGATGGTGAAGTTGAAGATGATATTGCACCTTTGGAATCAGATACCCGTAAGGAAACACTTATCGCATCTAGAATTCTTCTCAATTTTATGGTGCAGTTTGAAAAGACAACACCAGAGTTCTTGGATGCAATAAGAAAAGTTAGAGATGAGCTTCAACTATATTCAAATTTTAAGTAATCATATTTCACTAAATTGTCTTAGATATATTTGTACTTTAAAGAATTATTAATTTATGATATTAACGAGATCATATATTTATATAGGGATCTTCTGAAAATATATTATCTTATTATCTTATCGAAATTGGTGATTTTTTTCATTGGCCTAAGTCGGGACCGGAGAAAAATATTATTTTAGAGAGATTATTAATTTATTGAGTATTAATTTATAGAGGTTTTACTGTATATACTGAAGTGCACACAGTTTTTTTTCACGAGAGTTAATTTGGGCTGCTAGCTAATAATTTTCATTAATTCCTCTGAATTTTTCATTTTCTTCTTTAGCTCTGTTGAGCCTTGCTTCATAATAAAAATGGAGAGCTGCAACTCGTGTAGATTTCTTCGCTTGATCTATGTCCGTCTATAATTAGCTAGGGACCATATATGCATTTCTTTACCATACATATATTTTCAAAGCTAGCTGTTTGTATATCAAAGATGAAGATCAATTCATGGTAATGGTGTTCAACACGGCATTTCTAGATTTCTTTTGGAACTTAAAAGAAAAAAATGGAAACAACTGTCATGCATGCAATCTTGTGTATGTCCTCTCTACCGCTTTTTACGCGTATCTCTCCTCTAAAAAGAAAACATTAAAAAGAGAGAGGAAGAAACAAACCATCTAGCGTTAGCAAGTTTGAAAATCAGCTAGCTAAATTACATAAATTAAAGGCTTTAATTATGACATGAAAATTGCCATTGTCCGTTCCATGAAAATTTTATCTTATTTCTATATCACGGTTATGGTAAAAAAAAAATCCGTCTGATCCGAGGCAAGTTTGTATACCTGCGAGAGTTGGTTGAAGATTAGACAAAGTAAGATAAATGATGAAAACTAAATATGAAGCATTATATGTTTACTTTTCTCAGTCTGTATTCACACTGATTATATAATAAATGCTTTTGGTGTTCACGTGAATGATGTCCAAAATTCATAGTGTCGTCTTATAGTACGACTCTCATATCCAACTAATAATTCGTGAAACATATATTTCTGTGTGTCATTAGTGTTATTTGTTGTTTTGATGATTTGACAAACTCAGGGACCTTATGAAGGGACCTGGTTCTTGGCTCAATATACTTTTTGGCTGCCAGCTGGAGAAAGTACAAAACGTTGGTGCACAGTCTCCAACAGTGGAAGAAGTGGTAGACGCGGCAGAAACCTCAGCCAATTGGATTGTTTTACGTTTTGTGACCTTTCTACATAAACAAAACATCCCTATATTCACAATTAGTTTTTGCAACTTGAAAAAGATATCAAGAACTCTTGCAAAGGCTTACAAAAGGAGTGAAGAAACATCCTCAAGATCAACTCAAATCTGAAAGAGCTGGAAGCTTAGTTGTCTTAGGATTATTTCTTCTGCACGTAAATTGTAAATCTGTTCCTCCATTTATAAAGGAATCAGATAGTTGTTTGATCTGAAATTCTAAATCATTAGTAGGTTAGTGATTTAGTGGGCAGTCTTTGAGATTGCTTAGAAAATTCTAAGTTGTCTAGAGGGATAGCTTAGTGGGTAGAGTAACATCTACTTAGGCTCATCAAGCAATAGAGTTATTGCTTGTCTGTGAGATTAAAAACTTTTTCTCACATTTTGTGTAACCGGTTTACTTTTGCTTGTGAAGACTAGTGAAACGGTTTTGGAAATCCTGTGAGACAGGTCGTGGTTTTACTTCCTTGAGCAAGGAGGTTTCCACGTAAACTGCTGGTGTTGATATTTTGCCTTTATTTACAGTTGTTCATATTTTGAGTGAGTCAAGGGACCTGATAGTGGACGCACAGATTCTAACAAGTGGTATCAGAGCGGGTTCTCTCTAGCTGGTTAACACCAAGAAAGTGGTTCCTGCATTAGAATGGCTGCTCCACTTAATCTAGAAGAAGGTCAATCTTCAAATGAACCACCTCGATTCAATGGCCAGTTCTATAGCTGGTGGAAAACCAAGAAAGACAAGTCTCTAATGCTGAAACTCAAGCCTGAAGAAGATTCCAGTGAAGATGATGATATGGCATACCTTACCAGGAGATTTCAAAAGATTGTAAGAAAAAATAAAGGTTTTAGAAAGGGAGGAAATTCTCTTACAGCTGCAACAGCCAGTGATACCTGTCACAAGTGTGGAAAGGCTGGACATTTTATAAAAGATTGTCCGTTACTCAAAACTGAAAACAAAGAATATCAAAGACCAAGAGGCGAGAAAGAAAAGCGTAGGGACCTGGTACTTGATAAAAATAATCGAAAAGTTGCTGCTGATTATATGGTCAAGAAAGCCCTCGCTGCTTATGTCATGACTGGAATCTAGACCCCAGACGAGACCGGCGTCGTTGACCTCTCAGAGGTCGCAGACAAGCCTACTTACGTCATTTTTACTTTACATAGGTTAATTTTTAGCGGAAAATTTGAAACTTTTTGTTTCTAAACATTGCTTACTAAACATTTCTAATACATTTGTAATTTGTTCAACATCAACCATCTAATCATTAAGAGATAATCAAATGAAAGGAATAGTCTAATAAACAAAATTGTATAATTGCCAAAATGGCACCAATACATAGTCTGAATAAAATAAGAAAGAAACGCTAGTGGAACATGCTCCACTAGCTCAACTCCTAAACTAAGCTAGAACATAAACAGTAGCATCCTCGAAAGCATGAGGATCTACCAAAATCGGATGAATGCTGGACGTCCGGATAACTGCAACGATGATCTTGTAGCTCTACCATCCACCTGTGCCTGCACCTAAAATAGTAGAGTTTGTATAGGGTTAGTACACACTTGTACTAAGTATGGGTATATGCAAGCACACACCACGGACATGCATGAGAAAGAATAGCTCTTTCCTAACAACATGATTTTTGAAAGTCAAGTCAGTGGACTTGCCAAATTGAGATTAGGAAAGTTAGTGAGCTTTCCAAATTTGGATTAGGAAAGTCAGTGAGCTTTCCAAATATGGATTACGAAAGTCATGCCATGAGAGTAACATGCATCATCATACTTATCATATTGCACACATCACATAACATCTTACACATATCACATATCATATTGCATATAGCACATAACATCTTTCATATCATTCATTCATATGCCATGAGACTTGGAATCATATACTTGACATGAAGACTTTCCAAAATGAGGGCTCAACATATAGGACCTCAACTAGGGAGTCTTCATTAGCAAACACAGAGTCTGCTTCGTTCATTCATACGTACTCCATTTTATTTCATTCATAGACTAGTGTAAACACCAGTTATACCTAGGATGTAGTTTAAGACTTTCATTAGGTTCGTTGTGCTATGACCAAGAATGACCTAATGTCATTACTTGAATCTAACTCACCTTTTGATTATCCTATCCTAACACCTTTGGTATCATTCATTTCATTATGTGCATCATTTGAGGCTGGCCTCATTCATTCATTGGGAACTTTAACTTTAACCGACATAGATCATGTGAGCATCATGAAATCCAGTGTCTCCCCCACACCAAAAAGAGGTGGAATCACCGGCCAAAGTGATCCAATAACATGCTAGCGTACATGGGAATTTAATCCCGCCAGATCCCTATATTGGCAGTATAGGTTCGAAGACTAGGAGATATAAGGAGACCCATACCCGGCAAGCCGGACAGTCTCATCTCATGAGAGTTACGTGAACCTCCGCCCTTCCCGAAAGAAGGCATCACCGCTCATATCTAGTCTATCGGTGCTCAGTATAAAGTTCCATTACATTCATCTCATACGTCATGGAAGCTGGCTTCTAGTATGAGGACATCATAGCTCATTAGATGATTTCTCATCTCATCATTCGTATTGAGTGTGTTAAGCTCAATACTCTCATTAGAGTGTTCATAGAGACTGGTTTCTTCATTGTCTTACACTCTCATAGGTGAGTACGTATTGGTAACATTTACTTAGGCTCATTTGAGATTGCTCTCATCATTTACATTAGCCTCATATCATGTTGTCACCACATTCATCATCATTAGCACCTTTGCTTTTCATAGTTATTCACCTCTTATTATGTGAATGTTCATTTTATCATTTCATTATTCATCTCATCATATGCCAATGCACTTGGCCATTTAGTGTATTTACACTCATACTTAACCCTTCTAGGGTTCATCATTTCATTTCATACATCTTAGGTTCACTTACTTTTGAACGTATGTTAGACTTATGTGTCTATACATACAAGCCATGAGGCTTCATTCGTAGTTCATTAAATGACTCATACATTCCTAAGATTTTATAGTACAAGACTTATGTATCTTGTATATAAGCCAAGATATTGATTTTGATCTAAGTAGGTGGCATTATTCATGGATGATTTGTTCACGTATGACTTATGTATCAAACGAAAGTTTGGGCAAGGAAACCCAAGTCTTGAATCAATTGAGTATCATTTATATTTTTAATTGATTTTATTCTAATATTCATAACATTCTAACCCTAAGTTAAATCACAATATTAACATTAAAGGGTTAATTTTCTACTTAGAAATAATTCTAATTTGGCCGAAGGGTTGTGGGTTCGAACCCCCACAACCCCTTTTTAGTTTTTATTAATTTCGTCTTGCCCAATTTCGCCTAAATCAAGAGGTTGTGGGATCAAATCCCCACAGCCTCTTTTATTTTTATTCTTTAATTCTCCTAAGTAGGGAGGTTGTGGGTTCGAACCCCCACAGCCTCCTTACATTTAATTAATTTTCGCTAGGGGCTGTGAGGTGGTGGGTTCGAACCCCCACAGCCCCATATATATATTTTCAATATTTTCTCTAAGTTAAGATCATGGACAGTGAGGTCGTGGGATCGAACCCCCACGGCCTCACCTATTTTTTTTAAACTGATTTTCGCCTCCTTTATTCCAGCCTTGAGGTCGTGGGTTCGATTCCCACGCCTCACATCTTTTATTTTTTCTTATTTCTCCCTCTTTAGAGTTGACTGATTGAGTTGACTGTGAGGTTGTTGGGTCGAATCCCCACAGCCTCATTTCATTTTTATATTTATCTCCCCCATCCGCATAGAGGTCGTGGGTTCGATTCCCACGCCTCTCATATTTTTATTTTTCCTTTTCTTTGGTTTCTAACCGAGAGGGTGTGGGTTTGAATCCCACCCCTCTCATTTCTTATTTTCTTTCACTTATTTCCCAGCCATGACACGGTTCGAATCCCCCTCCCCATATAATTTTTTTTTCTTCTTTAATTTTGGGGGATTTTAAAGGGGTGAGGTCTCGGGTTCGACCCTCAATGACCTCACCTATTTTTCTTTATTTTTCTTAACATTCTAAACAACTTAATTTGGCAGAGATATGTCAACATAATGCTGGAAATTTAAGGCAACTTCTTTACTCATTTTTATCTCCATTTGTTCGTGAATTTATAGAGCAATACATAGTTCATTTGGTACATTCTTTAATACATTTTTTTCACGAATTCTTAACCAAGATGTTTACTCCTCAATTCAGCCACACTTCATGTCACACGAATATCACAATTTAATTTAATTGGTGTACATAAAACAACAAACATAACATTAACAAATCCAAGCCTCTAGGCCGAGACTTAAAATATGCCATACATTTTTCTTAATTTCGAACACACACATGGTTTGTCTTTTCATAAATTAACGTACATCCAACACATTAACATTCAGCACAAACATCACATAATCCTAAGTCTACCAGCATTCATACCAACCTACATTCGTTGGGAGCTAATGACAGGGACATGCAACGGGGAAAGCAACCTTAGTTTTTGAGCCGAATATACTGAGTCCTAGGGGTCTCTTGGGAAAGAGACCAAGAGTAAGAAGACCCATACCTTTGTTTTCTTGTTAAATGTCCAGAATGCTGCCCAAGAACTTCTCCACAAATCAGTCCACACACCCAAAGTCACACCTTACCCGACTAGTGTAGTATGTTTTGCTTAACGTTACCGAATTGCTTTCTCTTTTGTGTTTCTAGCTTTCAAGTTCTTGATGAACTTTTGCATTTACTTGGTTCTTCTTTTCTGATTGTTTTATCACGTTTTGCAGCCAGAAAAAGAGAGTGAAAGAGAGAGAGATTAACGTGAAAAGAGAGTGGGGGATGGGAGATAGTGGTCTAGTAGAAGTAGGACTAGTTGGTAGGACTTAGTCAACTTAAATAATTAATTAAAATTAATAAAAATCTGATTTCTTTTTTCCTAAATCAGTTAATATTAAATATTTATTAAAAATTAAGTTAACAAATTAAAATAAAAGCAAGTCAAATCTTGCTTCTAGTGGGGCTCGAACCCGAGTGACCCCATTTGCGAAAAATGGGTCAATTCGGGTTGCCCCACCCGAATTGCCTTAAATAAATAAATTAATTTATTAATTAATTTGTTCCTCAGGGTAATTACAATATTACCCTTGGCTTGGAAAAGACCATTTTACCCTTGGACCCTCAAAACTTAAGATTTCTTCTTTTGAGTCCGGTAAAAACTCTTTCGATTAAATCTTCATTTTCGCGAGCCTCACATGGTTGGTTCCAACCTTTCCAAGCTCAATTAACTCCCCAAGTTAGTTGGCTTGGTCGTAGTAAGGGTTCTGAGGTCTGGTTCTACGCGTATCAATACGTGTAGACCTTGGTCTAATTGCAAGGATTCTTGAAAAACCTAAGTCTCGATCCTATTCATTTTTAGGGTTGTTACATTATCCCCTCCTTAGGAACATTCGTCCCAGAATGACACTACTCTTTACTAACAATAAGTATGTCATCTATAGAACCTACACATACATAGGTACTTCAATACTTCCACTGGTGAATATCTTATTCACCCATTAACATGATGGTACACATCCTTGAAACCTACTAGTAGCTTTACATTAATAGACTAAAGAATTCTTCCCTAAACTAATCTCATCAAAGAATACAACACAAAATCAACATAAAAAAATCATATAAATCAGCAACCAATATGATGACTTCAAACCTATTAACCTCATACTAGGGCATAAACACCATATACAGTCAAATATATGAAAGGCTAATTAAGGCTACGCACCCGAGGCTTCATCAGAAGTGCCTTCCCCTGCACCCCTGGACTTCAGTGCGAAGAATCGTTGCCTCTTTGGAGCCTCTTCATTCGGGCCATTAGTCTGAACTCTTTCCTTCCCTTGTTCTTGACTTCTCCTATTCGGACAATCTTTCACCATGTGGCCCGGTTTTCCACAGTTGTAACAAGCATTAGAGCCCATCATACACTCTCCTCCATGCAGTTTGCCACACTTCCTGCAAGGTGGCCTCTCCTGAGGTGTATCTACTCCATTGTTTCTGTTAACTCTGGACTCAGAATCCCTATCATAGCGACTCTTGGATAAATTTGACTCCCCTTGGTGGGAGAGCCCCTTCTTAAACCTGGGCTACTCACGGACGCCAAAGTTGTTCCTGTGGCCTCCATGACTGGGTCCTGCCTGATCTTGAGGCCTAGGCCTCCTAGCATCACGAACACCTCTCTTTCTGCGGCTATCCTCTACTTGCTGGACATGCACCATCAACCTGGAAAGATCCATATTATCATGGAGCATAGCAGATCGACACTCCTCCTCCAGGTCTCCATTGATTCCTGTGAGGAACCTGCTCATCTCATCCCTGCTGTTAGAAACCAGGGAAGTAGCATACCTGGATGATTTCTACAAAGTTCAGTATTATCCTGATTCTTGCTATTAAATACTAGGGAAAATAACATACCTTGAAAGCTTAACAAACTTCAGGGAATACTCCCTGACTGTCATAGAGCCTTGTTTGAGGTTGATGAATTCCTCAACCTTGGCCTCCGTCATCTCCCTAGGAAAGAATCTCTCCAGAAATGTTGTCTTGAACAGCTCCCATGTGACTGGTACTCCAACTAAGACACGGCTATCTTGCCACATCTTGCACCAAGTCTGTGCAACATCCTTGAGCTGATAGAAAGCCAGCTCAGCCTTCTCAATGTCAGTGGCCCCCATAGCCACCAGAATCTTATGCACCTCATCTACAAACTCTTGAGGATCCTCCGATGTCTTAACCCCTGTGAAAATGGGAGGATTCATCCTCGTGAAATCCCTCAGCCTGTCAGCCATGCTACGAACCGGTGGGTTCTCCCTCTGAACATCCTGTCTGTTGACCTGGACAGTCATAGCCTGGGCCTGCATAGTAATGGCCTGTGCCATTTGGGCCAAAGATGCCCGCACCTCAGCATCAGTCAACCCAGCTGGGTTAACTGGCATGGCCACTCCTTCAACTGGAGCCTGGGGTAGATCCTGATTACCCCTAGCAGCTGCTCCTCCTCTCCTCTAACCATATCCTCTCCTAGTGTTCATTCTCTGGAAAACAACAAGGATTGATGTTAGAAACGCTCATAACACCAAGAACTCAGACATTAGGAAAAGCACGATAAGATCAGAAGAAGGGAAATTTTCCTACGCATCATGCAGTCTCTAATCCAGGATAGTGGTGCACTTCACTACCATGACATAGAAACTACTCAATGTGGTTGATGTGAACTTATTATTTTCGTAATTTAACCTAGTGCTCTGATACTAACTTTGTCACGACTGGAATCTAGACCCCAGACGAGACCGGCGTCGTTGACCTCTCAGAGGTCGCAGACAAGCCTACTTACGTCATTCTTACTTTACATAGGTTAATTTTTAGCGGAAAATTTGAAACTTTTTGTTTCTAAACATTGCTTACTAAACATTTCTAATACATTTGTAATTTGTTCAACATCAACCATCTAATCATTAAGAGATAATCAAATGAAAGGAATAGTCCAATAAACATAATTGTATAATTGCCAAAATGGCACCAATACATAGTCTGAATAAAATAAGACAGAAACGCTAGTGGAACATGCTCCACTAGCTCAACTCCTAAACTAAGCTAGAACATAAACAGTAGCATCCTCGAAAGCATGAGGACCTACCAAAACCAGATGAATGCTGGACGTCCGGATAACTGCAACGATGATCCTGTAGCTCTACCATCCACCTGTGCCTACACCTAAAATAGTAGAGTTTGTATAGGGTTAGTACACACTTGTACTAAGTATGGGTATATGCAAGCACACACCACGGACATGCATGAGAAAGAATAGCTCTTTCCTAACAACATGATTTTTGGAAGTCAAGTCAGTGGACTTGCCAAATTGAGATTAGGAAAGTTAGTGAACTTTCCAAATTTGGATTAGGAAAGTCAGTGAGCTTTCCAAATTTGGATTAGGAAAGTCAGTGAGCTTTCCAAATATGGATTAGGAAAGTCATGCCATGAGAGTAACATGCATCATCATACTTATCATATTGCACACATCACATAACATCTTACACATATCACATATCATATTGCATATAGCACATAACATCTTTCATATCATTTATTCATATGCCATGAGACCTTGGAATCATGGACTTGACATTAAGACTTTCCAAAATGAGGGCTCAACATATGGGACCTCAACTAGGGAGTCTTCATTAGCAAACACAGAATTTGCTTCGTTCATTCATGCGTACTCCATTTCATTTCATTCATAGGCCAGTGTAAACACCAGCTATACCTAAGATGTAGTTTAAGACTTTCATTAGGTTCGTTGTGCAATGACCAAGAATGACCTAATGTCATTACTTGAATCTAACTCACCTTTTGATTATCCTATCCTAACACCTTTGGTATCATTCATTTCATTATGTGCATCATTTGAGGCTGGCCTCATTCATTCATTGGGAACTTTAACTTTAACCGACATAGATCATGTGAGCATCATGAAATCCAGTGTCTCCCCCACACCAAAAAGAGGTGGAATCACCGGCCAAAGTGATCCAATAACATGCTAGCGTACATGGGAATTTAACCCCGCCATATTTCTATATTGGCAGTATAGGTTCGAAGACTAGGAGATATAAGGAGACCCATACCCGGCAAGTCGGACAGTCTCATCTCATGAGAGTTACGTGAACCTCCGCCCTTCCCAAAAGAAGGCATAACCGCTCATAGCTAGTCTATCGGTGCTCAGTATAAAGTTCCATTACATTCATCTCAAACGTCATGGAAGCTGGCTTCTAGTATGAGGACATCATAGCTCATTAGATGATTTCTCATCTCATCATTCGTATTGAGTGTGTTAAGCTCAATACTCTCATTAGAGTGTTCATAGTGACTCGTCTCTTCATTATCTTACACTCTCATAGGTGAGTACGTATTGGTAACATTTACTTAGGCTCATTTGAGATTGCTCTCATCATTTACATTAGCCTCATATCATGTTGTCACCACATTCATCATCATTAGCACCTTTGCTTTTCATAGTTATTCACCTCTTATTATGTGAATGTTCATTTCATCATTTCATTATTCATCTCATCATATGCCAATGCACTTGGCCATTTAGTGTATTTACACTCATACTTAACCCTTCTAGGGTTCATCATTTCATTTCATACATCTTAGGTTCACTTACTTTTGAACGTATGTTAGACTTATGTGTCTATACATACAAGCCATGAGGCTTCATTCGTAGTTCATTAAGTGACTCATACATTCCTAAGATTTTATAGTACAAGACTTATGTATCTTGTATATAAGCCAAGATCTTGATTTCGATCTAAGTAGGTGGCATTATTCTTGGATGATTTATTCACGTATGACTTATGTATCAAACGGAAGTTTGGGCAAGGAAACCCAAGTTTTGAATCAATTGAGTATCATTTATATTTTTAATTGATTTTATTCTAATATTCATAACATTCTAACCCTAAGTTAAATCACAATATTAACATTAAAGGGTTAATTTTCTACTTAGAAATAATTCTAATTTGGCCGAAGGGTTGTGGGTTCGAACCCCCACAACCCCTTTTTAGTTTTTATTAATTTCGTCTTGCCCAATTTCGCCTAAATCAAGAGGTTGTGGGATCAAATCCCCACAGCCTCTTTTATTTTTATTCTTTAATTCTCCTAAGTAGGGAGGTTGTGGGTTCGAACCCCCACTGCCTCCTTACATTTAATTAATTTTCGCTAGGGGCTGTTAGGTGGTTGGTTCGAACCCCCACAGCCCCATATATATATTTTCAATATTTACTCTAAGTTAAGAGCATGGACAGTGAGGTCGTGGGATCAAACCCCCACGGCCTCACCTATTTTTTTAAAACTGATTTTCGCCTCCTTTATTCCAGCCTTGAGGTCGTGGGTTCGATTCCCACGCCTCACATCTTTTATTTTTTCTTATTTCTCCCTCTTTAGAGTTGACTGATTGAGTTGACTGTGAGGTTGTGGGGTCGAATCCCCACAACCTTATTTCATTTTTATTTTTATCTCCCCATTTCGCATAGAGGTTGTGGGTTCGATTCCCACGCCTCTCATATTTTTATTTTTCCTTTTCTTTGGTTTCTAACCGAGAGGGTGTGGGTTCGAATCCCACCCCTCTCATTTCTTTTTTTCTTTCACTTATTTCCCAGCTATGACACGGTTCCAATCCCCCTCCCCATATAATTTTTTTTCTTCTTTAATTTTGGGGGATTTTAAAGGGGTAAGGTCTCGGGTTCGACCCTCAATGACCTCACCTATTTTTCTTTATTTTTCTTAACATTCTAAACAACTTAATTTGGCAGAGATATGTCAACATAATGCTGGAAATTTAAGGCAACTTCTTTACTCATTTTTATCTCCATTTGTTCATGAATTTATAGAGCAATACATAGTTCATTTGGTACATTCTTTAATACATTTTTTTCACGAATTCTTAACCAAGATGTTTACTCCTCAATTCAGCCACACTTCATGTCACACGAATATCACAATTTAATTTAATTGGTGTACATAAAACAACAAACATAACATTAACAAATCCAAGCCTCTAGGCCGAGACTTAAAATATGCCATACATTTTTCTTAATTTCGAACACACACATGGTTTGTCTTTTCATAAATTAACGTACATCCAACACATTAACATTCAGCAAAAACATCACATAATCCTAAGTCTACCAGCATTCATACCAACCTACATTCGTTGGGAGCTAATGACAGGGATATGCAACGGGGAAAGCAACCTTAGTTTTTGAGCCGAATATACTGAGTCCTAGGGGTCTCTTGGGAAAGGGACCAGAGTAAGAAGACCCATACCTTTGTTTTGTTGTTAAATGTCCAGAATGCTGCCCAAGAACTTCTCCACAAATCAGTCCACACACCCAAAGTCACACCTTACCCGACTAGTGTAGTATGTTTTGCTTAACGTTACCGAATTGCTTTCTCTTTTGTGTTTCTAGCTTTCAAGTTCTTGATGAACTTTTGCATTTACTTGGTTCTTCTTTTCTGATAGTTTTATCACATTTTGCAGCCAGAAAAAGTGAGTGAAAGAGAGAGAGATTAACGTGAAAAGAGAGTGGGGGATGGGAGATAGTGGTCTAGTAGAAGTAGGACTAGTTGGTAGGACTTAGTCAACTTAAATAATTAATTAAAATTAATAAAAATCTGATTTCTTTTTTCCTAAATCTGTTAATATTAATTATTTATTAAAAATTAAGTTAACAAATTAAAATAAAAGCAAGTCAAAATCTTGCTTCTAGTGGGGCTCGAACCCGAGTGACCCCATTTGCGAAAAATGGGTCAATTCGGGTTGCCCCACCCGAATTGCCTTAAATAAATAAATTAATTTATTAATTAATTTGTTCCTCAGGGTAATTACAATATTACCCTTGGCTTGAAAAAGACCATTTTACCCTTGGACCCTCAAAACTTAAGATTTCTTCTTTTGAGTCCGGTAAAAACTCTTTCGATTAAATCTTCATTTTCGCGAGCCTCACATGGTTGGTTCCAACCTATCCAAGATCAATTAACTCCCCAAGTTAGTTGGCTTGGTCGTAGTAAGGGTTCTGAGGTCTGGTTCTACGCGTATCAATACGTGTGGACCTTGGTCTAATCGCAAGCATTCTTGAAAAACCTAAGTCTCGATCCTATTCATTTTTAGGGTTGTTACAGCTTGGGGTGATTCTTCGAGTGATTCAGAAGACTCTGATGAACCAAATGATGCGTCAATGATGGTGGTTCATGAGGATGAAACCACATTCAATAAAATGTTTGCTTTCATGGCTCAGTCAGAGGATAAAGAGGATGAGGATAAGGTAACTCTTCTTGATTTGAAATATAATCTGAATACCTATTCTCTTAAAAAACTAAGAACATTAGCAAATGTTATGATTGATTCAGTGATTGAGTTAACTTCTGAAAGAGATACCATGAATGCTGAGTTTGAAGGTTTAAATAAAAACAGAGATGAAATGGGTGAGAAAATGTTGAAAATTGAAGATCAAATGGCTGTTCTAGAATCTGAAAAACTAGAACTCAAAAAACAATTACATCTGATGACTGAGAGGGCTGAAAAACAGAAAGAAAGGTCCAGTAGTTTACAAGTTGAGCTTGAAGAAAAACTGAAAACTACTGAGACTAATCTTGTTTTAGCTTTGGAAAAGAGCAACAGCCTAGAAAGGGATAATGTCAAACTTAAGGATGAACTTGAAAATTCCCTTAAATGGACAAAATCTTCTAAGCTGCTTTCAAAGGTGACAAATTAAAGCAATTACAACAAAAAGGGTCTAGGAAGTTTGAATATCACTCCTCCTTTCAATCCTCACAGCAAATATGTATTTGTGTCTGATAATTTGTTGTGTCTTCGTTGTGGTAAAAATGGGCATCTAAAAGGAGAGTGTACAGCCTGGAGAGAGTCACATGAAAGATTCTCAAAGTATACAGAAAAGAAAAATATTTCAAAGAAGGGACATGGTCCTGCTAAAAAATCCTCAATCAAAAGGATTTCAAAAGGGGGACCTGGTTCTGATCAAAAACCCTTGATCAGAAAGAATCTAAAATTACCTCATTGGGCAAGAAATACTTTGATTACCCCTTTATCTGCCTTCTGGGAACTCAAATTGAAATGGGTTCCCAAGTCTACTAAGTGATTCTTGCTGCAGGTGAGCGAGAGGAGTAGCAGTCAATGTTGGTACATGGCTAGTGGATGCTCCAAACATATGACTGGAGATAAAAAAAAAAAAAAACTTCCTCTCGCTCAAGGCACTTCAAGGTAGAGTTGTCTCTTTTGGTGATGAAAAAAAGGAGGGTATATTTTAGGTGTTGGTAAAGTTGAAAAAACTCTTGAAGAATCCATTGATAATGTGTATCATGTCAGTGTTTTGAAGTCAGTCTTCTGAGTGTGTCTCAAATCTGTGACAAGGGAAATAAAGTAAATTTACATCTGAGAAGTGTACTGTAGTTAATCTGACTACAAAGAAGGTGATTCTCACTACTGAAAGATGTAAAAACATGTATGTGGCAAACTTGGAAACATCTCATGGAGATGATCTAACATGTCTAAGTGCTCAGAATGAAAATGCTGATCTGTGTCATCGGAGACTAGGTCATGTGAGCTCATCTTTATTGAATAATCTGGTTTCTAAGGACCTGGTACTAGGTCTGCCAAAACTGAGATTTTGTGAAAGTAAAAATTGATCAAGAATTGCTCATCATTCAAGTGTATTTGGATGATATCATTTTTGGAGAAACTTCTGAACATCTGTATGAAGAATTTTCTACTCTCATGGGAAATGAATTTGAGATGAGTATGATGGGAGAGATGGACTTCTTCCTAGGTCTGCAAGATTAAGCAAACCTCCAGTGGCATCTTAATCTGTCAAGGGAAGCATACAAAGGAGCTGTTGAAGAACTTTCATATGCAGTCAGGTCGGACATGGTATTCAGCGTGGGAATGTATGCACAGTTCCGAACATGTCCCAGGGAATCTCCTCTACAGGCAGCTAAGAGAATCCTGAGTATCCAAAGAAAACAGGGTCCTGTTTTATCATGCAGTTGAGGATGAGTGTGTAGCTGCTACCTCCAGATTGCCCAACTTCTTCGGATAAAGCAATAGCTTGAGAATTTTGGAGTCCTCATCAACACCATTCCTTTTATGTGTGCTAAATACAAGTGTTGCCAATATGGAAAGAATCATGTGCTAAGTTTCTAAGAGATAATGTTGAAAAAGGGAATTTTGTGCTAACTTATTGCCCAACAGAGGAACAAATTGCAGACATCTTTACCAAGGCTCTAAGCAAAGATCAGTCTGAGAGCAACAGGTTGAAGTTGGGTATGATGAACTTGAAGTAATTCCAAAATTATTCAAGCATGAAATTTCCTTGGTGACAGAAATCTGTAGTGAAGGTATCCTTTCTATTAATAATAATATGTCTTGTAAGATCAATGTTGTACCTATTGCAGGTATACATTCATAAATGATGTGCAAAAGCAAAAAACATAGTCAGAACCATTAAGGAATGATGCTTAAATTGCAGTATGGGACCTGGTCTCTCCTAAGGTTAGCTTTCTTTACATTAATTTTAAACTAGTCTAAATAGACCGTTGATATTGCCACGTGCCAGTCTTTCGTCATTCTGAACGTTAGTCCCATCGCTTGAAAATCCAAGCGACACGTCAAATCAAGGGACCTGGCACCGCTTCTCCTCTTTATATTCAACCTTCTAATTTCTAAATCTCTTTACTCTCTCTCTTTGTTCTGAAAAAACCTAAAAGGCCAAATCTTCTCTCTTCTCTTTGCTGTTTTTTTTTTTAAAAAAGAAAAATGTCGGAACCCTCATCCTCATCAATAAAGATGCTTGCATCCTTGAGTGAAATCGATCCAGTTTCTTTCTATACCCCATCTCCTTCAGGATCGAAATCAGTAGTTCCAACAACCTCTGAAGTCAGTTCTTCGTTTAGATAACTCCATCATCCCCATTCAGTCTACAGATCTTAACAGTCCTAGTCTTCCCCTGGTACCTGTTCCTTCTATGGAAATTCTTTCAGATACCCTTTTTGAGGGTGACTTACCAGAGAGCAAAACATGTGAGTCCAATATCTTGGCTGCTAGTGAAGGACTGGTCATTGAGAGCCTCACAATGATGAGAGAAGAAGCAAGATTGGAGGAATGTGAAAACCTCATGAATGACGATATTAGAGACACACAACCTATTTTTGATAAAACTCCGGATTTTGGGAGATACCCTTCGTCTGATTCTTCTGATGAAGAAGATGTTAATCGTCCTATTCAGTGGTCACTGCAGAAGAGAAAGGAAAATGTCTCTACAAAGGGGAAAGAAAAGGTTGTAGAGGGTAAACCTAAACGACGGCCAGTTACTAGATCTGACTCTAAGAAAATGCTAGCCGATGCTATGAAAGCCAGTGCCAAATCTACAGCCAGAAATCGAAGTGAAAGAACCTTCAAAGTGTCAAAATTCCAAATGCCTCAGACTGATGTGGTGGAAGTTTCTGGGGAAGAGTCTGATGGGGGGTCTTGTAAGAAAAGTTCAAGAAAAGTGAAACAAAATGTCCAAAAGAAGTCCAACACAACAAAATCCCCAAAGGCAGTAGTGAAAGGAAAAAGTAAGAGAAAAACTTCTGCAACACAAACTGAAAAGTCTGAGCAGGGACCTGGTCCTGAAGTGCACGTGGATGAAGATGTCATCAACAAACAAGAAATTATTGATAACTTGAGTAAACAATCTGTTTTGGCTGGAAGGGTATTCGACATGAATATTGTTCATCAGCCAGGTATGGACTTTCTACATGATATTGTAGAAATTCAATCATGGATGCATTTATTCGATTTTAAGTCTCCTGTCCTTCATGAGGAAGAGGTCCGTGAATTTTACTACAATATTACTTTTGGAGAATATGGCAGTATAAATACCAGAGTGAAAAACATAGTTGTTCATCTTGATTAAGACCTGTTGGGAAAGATTCTTGGAGTACCTCGAGGAGGTATCAGGTCTGTGATTGGAAAAAGTTGTTCGGTGGAATTTGTCACGACTTGTTCTAAACTCCCAACTACCAGGTGTGCAGGGTTATTTATGAAACTGATGAAGAGTGAATTCCATATGGTTTTTGAGTTTGTTAACAAAGTTCTCCTTCCAAGAACTGAAAAGAGAACTTCAGCAACTTCGGCTGATCTGTTTGTCATGGAGCTATTGTGCAAATTTGAACCTCTGGATCTTCCAGGTCTTATGCTTGAATACATGTACAAAACTGTCATCGAGAGAAAGGGAAAGCATGGTATGGGTTATGGATACTTCTTAACTAAAGTATTCAAACACTTTAATATTCCTCTTGGTGTTGGAAAAGTAGGTACAGTGAAGCAAACCTTCTCAGAGTCCACTCTGGTTGAATGTGAGTGCATAGAAGGAAAAGCAAATCCCAAGAGCAAAGTGGCTCAACTTGTGGAGAACCAGGATCAATTGAAGCATGAGTTGGAAGAATTAACTATGAGGTTGAGTAGTAGAGACGCTGAAATTGCTATTCTTAAGGTAGAACTACTTAAGGCACAGACTATGGGACCTGGTACCTCGGTTATTCAAGAGCTGAAGCAAGAAAATGCAGAGCTGAGGGCCAAAATTGTTGCTTTACAAGAGAAAGCAATAAAAGACAATGATGATGCTAATGCTCGACTTACTCTTATCATTCAGTCCCTTTCCCATCAGCCTCCTCCTTCATAGTCATTTTTTTTTTCAATCTTCTTCCCCTTTATGGTTCTTGTATGTGGCTTATCTACTTAGTCTGCTGTACTCTAGTTTAATTTTAATGTATTGAATGATGCCTCTGAACTACTATTAATCCTATTCCTGTTTTGTTCTGGCAAATTATTTATCGTATTTTGTACTCCTTTATGTCTTGTTGCCAAAAGGCTATGATCTTACTTGATTGCATTATTGATAATATTGGTTTACTGTGTATCTTTTTAATGATGACAAAAGGGTGAATTTTTATGTAAGAATGGGATATGTACTTTATGCAAGAATGTTGTACTTCAGGGATGGGAGAAGTAATTCAGGGGAAATAGGAAATATTATTTCTGGCTTGGTTTATGATTCCTGTGAATTTTCTTGTTTACTGCAGGTATATAGATAACTGATTCAGGGGGAACAATAAACTTTGCAATATCTTGTGATCATGTCTTGAAGTCTGATGTATGGTTTGTCATCATCAAAAAGGGGAAAATGTTATCTGAAGTTTTGATGATTTGACAAACTCACAGGGACCTTGTAAAGGTACCTGGTCCATGGTGTAGGAAACTAATGAGTGTGTCTACTCGACAGGGGGAAGAAATGCAGAAATTGTTGTATGGTTTTCATCATCAAAAAGGGGGAAAATGTTATTTGAAGTTTTGATGATTTGACAAATTCATATACCTTGTGAAGAGACCAGATTCATTGTGCAAATGTATATGCAACTGTCAGGTCTTTATCGACAGGGGGAAGGAAACATGGAAGAACATGTAGACACTGGTGTATTGTTTGTCATCATCAAAAAGGGGGAAAATGTTATTTGAAGTTTTGATGATTTGACAAACTCATAGACCTTGTGAAGAGATCAGATTCATTGTGCAAATGTATATGCAACTGTCAGGTCTTTATCAACACGGGGAAGGAAACATGGAAGAACATTAAGACACTGGTGTATTGTTTGTCATCATCAAAAAGGGGGAAAATGTTATTTGTTGTTTTGATGATTTGACAAACTCAGGGACCTTATGAAGGGACCTGGTTCTTGGCTCAATATATTTGGCTGCCAGCTGGAGAAAGTACAAAAAGTTGGTGCACAGTCTCCAACAGTGGCAGAAGTGGCAGACGCGGCAGAAACCTCAGCCAATGGGATTGTTTTACGTTTTGTGACCTTTCTACATAAACAAAACATCCCTATATTCACAATTAGTTTTTGCAACTTGAAAAAGATATCAAGAACTTTTGCAAAGGCTTACAAAAGGAGTGAAGAAACATCCTCAAGATCAACTCAAATCTGAAAGAGCTGGAAGCTTAGTTGTCTTAGGATTATTTCTTCTGCACGTAAATTGTAAATCTGTTCCTCCATTTATAAAGGAATCAGATAGTTGTTTGATCTGAAATTCTAAATCATTAGTAGGTTAGTGATTTAGTGGGCAGTCTTTGAGATTGCTTAGAAAATCCTAAGTTGTCTAGAGGGATAGCTTAGTGGGTAGAGTAACATCTACTTAGGCTCATCAAGAAATAGAGTTATTGCTTGTCTGTGAGATTAAAAACTTTTTCTCACATTTTGTGTAACCGGTTTACTTTTGCTTGTGAAGACTAGTGAAACGGTTTTGGAAATCCTGTGAGACAGGTCGTGGTTTTACTCCCTTGAGCAAGGAGGTTTCCACGTAAACTGCTGGTGTTGATATTCTGCCTTTATTTACAGTTGTTCATATTTTGAGTGAGTCAAGGGTCCTGGTCCATTGACTGATAGTGGACGCACAGATTCTAACAATTAGCTTTGCAATTTCTTCAATACTTGGGTAGGTAATAGCAAATGTTACTTAATAATGTTTTAGTAGACGATAAAAGCGTAGCTAGTGATGATGAAAATTAGATGAATATTTTGATGATATATACCACACTTCTTTTTAATTTCACTCTGGTGCTTTTTTGTTGTGTGAAATTAAGATATGGAGATGAGCCTGGAACTGCCTGCTCATCTAAACCAGGAAGTTGTTGAAATCATCATTCAGGAGCAAGACCGAGTCATACCAAACGTGGCCAGAATCATGCATAGCACCCATCCTCCCCATATCATGATATCCGATGACGCCAAACAGACCATGTACCATTGTATCTCTGAGTTCATATGCTTTGTAATATATGAAGCCAACGCTCATTGCCAGCGTGAGCAGCGGAACACAATCATTGAGGAAGACGTGCATTGTGTCATTAACAAGTTTGGTTTTGATGACTACATTGAACCCTTCCCTTTGTACTGGCCTCGTTATAGTGAGGATGATGGTGGCGAGTGTGGATCCCATACAAGGGAGTCTTTGTTGAAGCGTCCAATGGTTGATACAGCTTCAAGCTCCAATATCACACCCTATAACCTTCTTCCTAATTTTTCTATGGTGCATCACCACTTTGTCTATCCACCATCAATGGGAAATGGTGATATGCAGGGGGATGTATCTAATTGAAGCACTTCTCAGTGTGCAGTAGCTTCCGTGGATAGTGACGTTGAGTCTCCTATGGATGAGGATAAGGAGTGATCAATTTCTCAATCTATTGAAGGTATTAAGATGTTGTTGAAGCTTTATAAGCAAGAAACAAAGTATAGGAAAAGTTTTTAATTTGCGAAGTTTAGAAATGTATGTTTCGAACTAAGTGATCCAAATGGGGCCCCTTCAATTTGCTGTTTTACTCGAATATGAATAAAAATAAAAATTGACTAAATTTTGAAAAATCAATTAATCTTATGATTTAACAAAAATCGATTTTCCGAATTAACAAAGTCGCCACTTAATTTTTTTAGTAAAAAATTAAGAAAAACTTATAATTATTCTTCAAAAGATCTAAACAGATAAAATCAATTGAAAAAAGGGTTCGAAGTTCAAATATACATTCCGAGAAGGGTTTAGACCCTCAGAATGTCCGCTAACTCGCGGTTGACCGGCGACTACTAAAAATAACTTTTATTAAATTTTTCAAATTATAACTAGGTATAGAAAAAAAACTATTTTCACTCATTTACTTACTTATTATATATATATATATATATATATATATATATATATATATATATATATATATATATATATATATATATATATATATTTCTAGGGGAAAGTAACTAAAAAGGATGATCTAAAGGGATAAACTTAAGTGTTGACAAAGACCGAGAAGTAAAATAAAGACTAAGTAAAATTTGTATGTTTATGTATATGAATTTTGAATATATATAAAAATAAAAGGAATGGGTGTCACATGGAATTAATTAATTAAATCAAACCAAGGTCACACAAATTGTTAGTAAAATATTTGATGAGCATGTTAACAAACTCACATAAAAATTAAAAAAAATAACGGAAAATCCTCAATACAAATCGGAAAATTCAACATAATGTGTGATTTTGAAAATAAAATCTCGCAAAATAAATGATGACTTCAAAAATACCTTTATCAATCGAGAGATTTCTTTATTAATTGATATATCTGAACAAATTATTATGAACTTGAATAATTAGTTCTTCTTCAACAATGAGAAAGAATAATGATGAAATTTTGATGAAAGAAAAAAAAAAGAAGAGAAAAGTGAATGATGGGGATGGTGAAAACTGAAAATTTGATGCAAGAGAAAAAAGATTGAAAAGTGAAAGATGAAAAATAAATTTAATAGTATTAAAGCATAGGAAGAAATGTAAATGGGTAATAGATGTAGAATTTGATTCAATGTTGGACTGTTTTGAGAAATATAATTTAGATACAAATTACTTTCTAAAGTATTGACATTTTGACATTTTTAATAATTATTTTAAAGTGTAGATGTTTTTACTAATTAAGTTAGGGATTGTGACTAGTTTGCTAATTTTTCCATAAATAAATAAGAAGGGAAGGAAATATCAAATTTGGGCCAAAGGCCCAAATTCAGCTGCTGTAAATTTTAGGGCCTTTGGGCCTGTCTTCCTTTCAAAATCGAGCGTATACACTGATCGTATACTTCCATATATGGGCTGTATTTCAAGTCTGTCCTCCTGTATTATCACTGTATATCGACTTTGTCTTGTATTTTTCATCAATAAACTACATTCTTGCATTTTTTTGAGACCTATATGTTGTATCTGTTGAAGGTATACCATTGTATACAACAAGTGTATCAATGTATACAACCCCTTTTGGGGCAATTAAGAGCAAAGGTTCGAATTTCGGCATTGCTTAACCACTGGAAATTTGAACTTCAACTTCCTATTGGCTGACTCAATGAAGGGAGTCGATGGAATGCAAGGGAAGAGTCTCGTGGACTCAAGGCAAGTATCTCATCCAAAAACAAAACATACAACGAGGGTTAATATTCGTACTTAAAAGGTGAGCCATGAATTATCTTAACAAAATTCGTAGCTATATATATAACAATATACTATTAAAAAAAAGTTAAGTAAAGAAAATCATCCGTTTGTCACTTAAAATGAAACTAAATATGATAAATCATGCTTGGGGTATATAACTGAATATGGTAAAAGCATGCTTAAACCAAAACAAATAATGGTTGTGTTCAAACAGATTCAAATTTCCCCTTTAAGAATTGAAACTTCACAAGAGAATAAGGTAACATACGGAGGCATAGAGAACAAAACGGAGGCAACCATCAGCTCGTCCATTCTTAACAATAACAACACATTAGAGGAAGATATGAACTAATTGAAATACTACCAATACAAGACATCTAATAAAACAATGAAGCAAAATAAAAGCATAGACAACACTATGAGATGATGAACATATATATATATCATGAGGATGCCAAGAATGAGGAAGATTCATTTTCTTTTTCCCACAGTAAGGCTATTGTTAGACATAAAAAAAAATGAACTTATGAGCAATGAACGACAGAATGCGTTCTTCCTTTCACGGCAAGGACAGAGATTTAACTCCGACATCAAATCCGAATAAAAGATGAATTAAAAAAAATTAAAAACCATAAGCTACTAAACTTGCATTTCAACCATCAAACTATTTTGAGCAAAACAAGTCAAAAATCCAAAACCTTATTCGAAAATCGGATATTCCTTCGATTCAAAGCGATTTCGAACAGATTTGGAGGGCTGAGATTGACTCTTCGTCCTGGGCAAAAGACGTGGAGCGATATGGCGTTTTCAAGGACAAAAACGTGTTTGGAGCTCTGCCAAAGCTGTACGATGAAAGGGACATAGACAAAAAGATCACTGCTTCCCTTTTGGATGTCGTTCACGCGTGGAGGGAGGATGACGCGCGCAGAGGCCCTCCAGGTGCCATTCACGCGTCGCTGATGTTGACGTTGGAATGATTGAGGCTGTCGCTTTGCAGGGAATTGAATATTGTTTTGGGGTTTTCTTTTTTGCTGAAGGGGAAAGGGATGGCTCGGGTTGAGATTAAAGTGGGCTGGGGTTGGGTTTCTGAAAAAAGGATTGCTGGAAATTGGGAAAATTGGTATTGAGTTGGTTTAGGAAGAAATATGGTGGGCTAGAGGATTGTTTGTTGATGGGCCACCGGAATTGAATTGGATTATATGGCCCCAAATTTGAGATAATGACATATATATACAACTATTAAGGAAAATTAGCAACAAAGAGCCCCTAATTAAATAACATTAAATAGCCCAAAAAATAAGGAGCACAAAATAGCCCATATTAATTAACCTACGAAAACTAGTAGGTTTTTCTTTTAATTATGAAACTAACCGCCACACTTACACAACATTAAAAATGGAACGTGGAAAATCATAAAATTCCCCAAATAAAAAGCGATTCAAGATCCATAAACTCATAAAACTTTATGTATTCAATACAAAAAAAAATCAACGACATACTACCACAAAATTTCAACAAATAAATGGCGTCTTTGATAGTTTTGATTCATCATAGCGGAGAATGGGATAGCACAAATAACTTTGTGAATGATTCGATGGATGGGGTGGTTATTACAACAAACATTGAATTCAACGGATTCACTGGCTTGATTTAAAGTCATCTAAATGTCGATACTTCCTTGAATTCTTTTGATTTTCATTATAAGATTGATAAAAATTCTGTACCACTGTGTATAAAAAACACTATGGGATTACAAGTATACATCGAATTGAAAAAACGTTCAGGAAACTTCAAAGAGTATCCATTGTGTATAACTTGAAAAACTATAGATATTCATCGTACACTTTCAATTATTGGAGAAGAATATGAGGAGATCAATACCCAATTAATACCTCATAGTAACACGAACGCAGACAATTTGAGTGTACTTGAATATAATGATATGACTGCTCGAGATATAGCATTTTTTCAACAATGCAATATTATTGAAAGTGATGCTGCTAACGTACCCTCAGAAGGTCAACTATATAAAGATAAGAAGATTTTGAAGTCTGTCATTGTCACGACCCAAAATCGAGCCGCGAGTGGCACCCACACTTATCCTACTATGTGAGCGAACCAACCAATCTAAAACCCCAACATATTGAACATAATACAAAGCGGAAGACTTAAAACTCATTAATGAAAACAATTAAATAACTTCTAAAATTTATAACCCATTATCCCCAAAATCTGGAAGTCATCATCACAAGAACATCTATCCTCAAGTTACTAATATAAAAGTATCTAAGAAGCTAAAATAAATAAAGGCTAGTCCATGTCGGAAGTTCAAGGCATCAAGACATTGAAGAGAAGATCCAGTCCAAGCTAGAAGCATTAGCTCACCCTGAAATCCGGTGTAATGAAGACTGGCTAGAATCGCTGCTGAGTTGAAGACGACGGTACGTTTGCTGCATTCCCCAAATAACAAAGAAAGAAACAACAAGTAGGGGGTCAGTACAAAACACAAGTACTGAGTAGGTATCATCGGCCAACTCAAAATAGAAAACAGTATATATCAGTTCATATCATAAATCAACTACAATACTCAACATGTAGCAACAAGTACTATAATCATCAATAAGTACTACCAAGTTCATCCATGAGGACTCAAGCCTCAATACCACACTCATTTGGGAAATTAGGTTCATTACATTGAGTATTTTAACATCTCTCAAGATTCATTATCTTTCTTTCTCTTGTGTCGGTACGTGACACTCCGATCCCCTACTACTATGTGTCGGTACGTGACACTCCGATCCCCTAATTCTACGTGTCGGTTCGTGACACCCGATCCCCTAATACTATGTGTCGGTACGTGACACTCCGATCCCCTAATTCTACGTGTCGGTACGTGACACTCCGATCCCCTAATTCTACGTGTCGGTTCGTGACACCCGATCCCCTAATACTATGTGTCGGAACGTGACACTCCGATCCCCTAATTCTACGTGTCGGTTCGTGACACCCGATCCCCTAATACTATGTGTCGGAACGTGACACTCCGATCCCCTAATTCTACGTGTCGGTTCGTGACACCCGATCCCCTAATACTATGTGTCGGAACGTGACACTCCGATCCACTAACATCATTCTATCAATTCATCAAGCCTTCTTTTATACCAAGGCATCATCAATCTCAAGGTAAATTAGGGTTCTTCAAGATTTTGGATTCAAAAGCTTCATTATGCTTATTTTATCACAATCACATAATCACATTCATGCAAGCATACAATTAAGCATATAGAAGGGTTCACAATACTACCAATACATATCATTCACTATTAAGAGTTTACTACGAATAGTATCAAAACCATAACCTACTTTCACCAAGGATTCTTGATCAAGCAAGCAATCTCTCAAAGCTTTTTGTTTCCTCTTTGGTTGTCTCTCTCTATCGATCGTTTCTTTTCTCTCCTTGTTCTCTCTATTTTTCTTCTTCAAAATCCTCTCTCTTTTCCCTAATTAGCATATAATTAGGTATAAAAGATGAGGAAATAACCCACTAAGTAACTCAAGGTTATCTCCTTCACACCCCCAAGAATTTGAGTTATTAACATTAACCCACGAAATTTATAATTATAGCAAGAATAGTCCAAAACTCCCCTTTAAAACTTACCCAGAAATTCGACCCAGACTGGGATTACGCAACCTGTGATGGCCCGTCGTGCCTGCGATGGTCCGTCCTGCAGGTTCGTCACAACCTTCAGAGACTCAATTTCCTTGATGAGTCTGAGACGGTCCGTCGTGCCTACGACGGTCCGTCCTGCACTTCCGTCACGACGGACAGAGAATTGCTCTCAGTACCCAATTCTCAAGAGTTGAAGTGTTTTGAAACGGAACCTCACAACGGTCCGTCATGTTTGTGACGGTCCATCCTGCAGGTCCGTCACAGAGTTCAGAGAGTCGATTTCAGCACTCAAATATAAGAATTCCAAGTGTTTGGAACGAGACACCCTCGACGGTCCGTCGTGCCCATGACGGTCCGTCATTGGATACGTCGTCTCAGACAGTTTCCCAGAAATAAAATCTGCTGCTCAAAACGACTAAGCAGGTCGTTACATAATGACACTGATTTCAACAGGTTGCAAATCGACGAATCGTTGTCCGATGTTAATCTTCAACAAATCCTATTAATTTCTTTGAAAATGAATCGATTCCTTTGTTTGGAGTATAACACGTTAGCGTTCAAGATTAGTATATAAATGCATGATTGCTGAGTGTGAATTCTCAACTTGTTTCTTTGCAACTACAAAAGTTTTTTATGTCTCAAGATATTTCATATCCATTGGTGAGTTCTTGTAACAACTTGATATGTATGGTGTATAACTCCAAATTAGTTATATGAATTCAGCTATTCAAAAAATATAAAATTGTTAAAAAGTGTAATCCTTATGTATTAAAAACATGTTAAAGGTTATAAGCCAATACTATATGATTTCGTGTATGATTCTTTTAGTGATGGTTATAAGATAATCGCTACATTTGTGATTAATTCAAAGGATAGTCATAACATTGTTGGAATACACTCTGTGAAGAATGAGTCTTGGAAAAAGATTGAAGTTATTCCTGTTGGTAACTCTTATTTGACCAAAATCTAATTTCATTAGATGCTACATTTAGAATGATGGAAAGTAGACCGGATGAAGGAATGGAAGTAGTTAAATTAATAATTTTGCCATTAATTTGGTGATAATGTGTTTGTTTAGCATAAGTGACAATACATGTTGATTCTTTTGATGACAAAATTGACTTTCTTGCAATATCGATTATTGTCAATGGAGCATTGACATTTATCCTTAATTTGTGATAATGTATTTTTGTAGTATAATTAACAACACTAATTGATCCTATTGATAACAAAATTAAATTTTCTTGAAAGATCTGTTTGTCTCCATCTAATGTTGACACTTGTTGGAATAAGTTTGTATCAATGTATAGTTATTTTCATTTCCTAGACATTGGTTTAGTTGTTGGAATTAGTTTGAAACAAATTTAGAAGTAATGTGGTTTAGTTCTTGAAATATGTAGTTTAATTAACCCATAGTTTGTTTATTATTTGAAATAATGTGATTTAGTTGGTGGATTTAGTTTAAAACTATTAAGAGTTAATGTAGTTTAATTGGTGAAATAAGTCCAAATAAAGTTTAATAAACCCCTAGTTTGATTTATTATTTGAGATAATGTGCTTTAGTTTGTGGATTTAGCTGTTGGATTTGTTTAACACTAGTTTAGCATAAGCTGGTTTAGATGTTGAAATAAATTCACATAAAGTTTAATTAACCCCTAGTTTTATTAATCATTTGAAATAAAGTAGTTTAGTTGGTGCATTTAGTTGTTGGAATTAGTTTAAAACTAGGTAGAGTTAATGTAGTTTAACAGTTGAAATAAGATCAAATAAAATTTAATTAACTCTTAGTTTGATTTATTATTTGAAATAATGTGGTTAGGTGGTGGATTTAGTTGTTGTAATTAGTTTAAAACTAGTAAGATTTAATGTTGTTTAGTTGTAAAATACATTCAAATAAAGTTTTATTAACCTCTAGTTTGGCTTAGGTGGTGTATTTAGTTGTTGGAATTAGTTAATAACTAATTAGAGTTAATGTTGTTAATTGTTAAAATAAGTTCAAGTAAAGTTTAATTAACAACTAGTTTGATTCATTAATTGAAATAATGGAGTTTAGTTGTTGAATTTAGTTGTTGGAATTATTTCAAAAGAGTCACAGATTGTTTAGTAGTTAAATAAGTCCAACCAAATATAATTAATCTCTAGTTTGATTTATTATTTGAAATACGGTGGTTTAGTCGGTGGATTTAATTGTTGGAGTTGACATAAAAGTAGTTTAGCATTAATGTGGTTTAGTTGTTTAAATAACCCCTAATTTGATTTATTATTTCAAATAATGTGATTTAGTTGGTGGATTTAGTTCAAAAGTAGTTAGTGTTATTGTAGTTTTGTTGTTGAAATAAGTTCAAACGTAGTTTAATTAACCCATACTACGAATTCTTATTTGAAATATTGTGGTTTAGATTGTAGATTTTGTTTTGGAATAGTTTAAAACTAGTTTAGAGTTGATGTGGTCTAGCTGTTAGAACAAGTAAACTTGTGATAAATATTAAATTACTCTTCTTTAAAGTTTAAAATTTTCATTATTGTTTGTGTAGATGGAACAAGATTGTAGTTTGATGTATAACAGAAACAATCTTGGTCAAGTGGGTAGATTATTCCAGAACTTTTAGAAGGTTGTTTTACTCGGAAAAAATAAAAGAAAAATGACTAAATTTTTGAAAAATCAATTAAACTTACGATTTCTAAGAAATCAATTTCAAATTAACAGAGTCGCCACTTAAAATGTAGTAAAAATTAAGAAAAAACGTAAGTTTTCAAAAGACCTAAACAAATAAAATCAATTTGAAAAATAGGTTCCAATTTCAATGTACATTCCGAGAAGGTGTTAGGCCCTCGGAATGTCCGCTAACTCGTGGGTGACCAGTGATTTGACTAAAATGACCTTTTCAAATAATTTCCAAATTTTAACTAAGTATAGAAATTCATTCTTTATTCATTTACTTACTTATTGTTATTTTTTCTAGTTCATTGTTTTTAAGGGAAAATAACTAAAGGGGATGATTATATATATATATATATATATCGTTGTGAACAAGAGGAAGCTCTGCAGATGAAGCAGGCCACGGGTAAATGCTTTTTTTGAGTTCATACCAGGATCCAGGGATAGGCTTTTTGCTCACTTTTATATATATATATATATATATATATATATATATATATATATGAATTTTGAATATATATAAAAATAAAGAGAAATGGCTATCATCGAGAATTAATTAAATTAGAACAAAAATTTTAGTCAATAACAAATAAACAAGGAGGTAAAAGAGATAGAAAATTTGAAGTTCGGCCATTTGCCCCGAATTCAACTAAGTTAGGGCCTGCTGAAATTTTCCTATGCTTTTGACCCTATTTTCCTTCCGAAAAAACTAGCATATACATTTTACGTTTATCGCTGTATACGGCCCGCATTTCAAGTCTGTCCTCCTGTATTATATCTGTATATCGACTTTGACTTGTATTTTTTCATCAAACCTGTATTCTCGCATTTTTTCGAGACTTGTATATTGTATCTTCAACTGTATACCAGTGAATACAACAGGTATACAATTGATATACAGCCCCCCTGTGGAATTTTGTGGACACCGAAAATTCAATTTATTTTTTTAGTCCCTGCATTGCTTGTGTCCTGTTTTCCCACTATTTTAGAATCGATGAAGAGAAGCATTGGGGCAATTAGGCCCGATAAACAAAATGCAAAAGAGGGAGTGAGATCCGAATTGACTCAAATGGATTTCCACATACAACAAGAAGAAGAGAACAAAAAAATTAGTGAGTTCAAATTTCATTGCAAAAAAAAAAAGAACATATGTAGAAATATATAATACCAACTCAATCCAACAAATAGCTTAGAATAAAAGAGAAAGCCATACCCCAAATTAATGTATTAAGGTGTTGGATAAAGAGGCAATAATTTATCACAAAGAAGAAACAAAGCAACATAATGAAAGGATTATCCTTTTCTTTCTTCTTCTGCCTAATGATCTTAAATAATGAAGGAACGGTAATTATGCATTTTTTCACAATTAAAAGGACCAACAAGCCTCACATGTTCCATGGCATGAATAAGGTAGTAAATGATGCTAGCAACCTAGAAACAAACCAACAATTAAATGAAAACACTACCATACATTTATACCAACATTACTGCGAATGGTAAACAACTCTCACGTATTTAATAAGTCATGACCCATGAATAACAATTACGGAAACTTTAAAGAAAAGCACGGTTCATGATACGAGTAGAGAAAAACACGAACAACATACCTACTCACAGTGGTGAAAATGGAACAAAGCGAGCTAACATCTGGAAAATTATCGACTTAGCCTTTACTTTGATCACACTAGGATGGACTCCAGAAATCAACTCAACATGATGGGGTAATGGAGACTATGCGAATAATACCATTACGAGTGAGATTTAAAGTACCAAGTGATTAATATGCGAACAATTCTTACCTAAATGAACATGGATACATCAAACACCATACAAAAGTGGAAGAAAAACTACTCAAACCACATGACTCATGCTAGTTTAAGAAGAGAGAACAAATAATTAACGCAAACTTAAGGTTAAGACAATAGGCATGACTTTGAGAAGAACACAGACAAAGAACAAACTTCAACGACCGAGAAGCTCTTGAAAGAAGAAAAGAAAACAACATCTCAAACTCAAACAAATCATGTGAAATCATCTCGGCATTAACAAAGACATTTGGAAAAAAAAGGAAAAGCGGAACCAATGCCTCACTTCACTTCATTAGAATAAGACGATGACTAAAAGAATCGGAGTCAAAAAGAAGTTTACATTTTTTGGTGGCAGAGAAATGGGACAACGAACGAGCAGGGACGAGTTTCTTCCGACACCACTACAGTGTGCTTTCGAGAACTTGGATGAACAAACGAAGTAGACGATGGAAGAGACCGAGCGACATGAGATTTCTAGTTTCTTACATATATCACTTCCTTTCTAACACTAACTGATTCTTAGTATTCTTTCCAACCCCATTTATATATATATTACAATTCTCAGTAACTCTCTCCCAATATTTTTTCCAACTCCAACAGTAAAATGATAAGAGACTATATATAGAAGGGAAATTACGGCTTGGAAAACATGGGGGGAAACTGATGGAAAAATTGATCAACCAAGCCCAATTCAAAAATAAAAAATGCCTAAAACTTTGACCATCACTTTTTCTGATGCTTCAACTCCATTCCGGAAGAGAAAATGGGGATGGACGCTCGGGATCGATTTAGATGTCCTTGGGGTCGACGTGGAGCGATCTCAAAGCACTGAGCAAGAGCACGACGAGACATAGGAAGAAGACGTTGGCTTGCTTTCCATCTATCACCGTGAAATCACTGTGAATTCCTTCATCAATGCGATGCGATTGAGGCGTACTCGCGTAAACTCCATGTATTGCTCTGTTTTGGGGCGTCATTTGTGAGTTTCTTTGCCATTGCTGCTAACGTGTATTCTGGGAATTGCACGTTGTTCCAAGATTCTTTAGAACTGGAAATGGGTCGGGTCACGAGATGTAGGGTAGGTCCATGGGGTTATTTGGTGGGATGCTGGGTGAGTGAATGGAATTGGAGGTGAGTTTCTACATAAAGGAGATTGGATTGCCGGAAACAGGCCCAATTTTGGTCCTTTTAAGAGTGTTAGTCTCAAAATGTAACCATATCTAGACTAATTGGTGAATTTTTCCATATTTCATCAAGGTAAATTGACTTAAATTAATTAACGAGCTTTTCAAACCTAACCAAATAAAATAATTAATTCAATTATATGCTAACCAATTTCAATTACTCAAAACTATAACTATAAAATATACTAGACTAAATTGATGAAGTATTTACTAAAATTAAAATCTTTTGAGACGATATTGAAATGTTTGTGAAATATACCAATTTTATACAAATATATATAAAACATAAATATTACTTTACAAAATATAATTAAAGAAGATGAACAATATAATTAAAAGTAACTTAATTTTCTTTTTAATAAAACTAATTACTTCAAATGGTTTACAATTCAAAAAGCTTGATGATTAATTCGCATTATGGAGGTCCAAAATTGGGTGTCAACAATTGTCCCTCATTTTACTTTGTTCGATGCAAGAAATTCAAGGAAAATGAAATTGACGAGCACAATTTTGGCTTACCACATATTCATCTTTAGGAAAGGGATTTGGTACGGACTTTAGGAATTATGTCCGAATCGCTGAAGTGAATTTCCTACATATCTCAGGTTATACGAGAATTAAGGCCACTTGTAGTTCAATACGCTTGATTTAACGCACGATTTTAAAAGAATTCAATGTTATTCTGATATCGAATTATGAAGAGACTGATACACTCAAGAGCAAGATTTGAGAGAGAATGTCAAAACACAACCGAGTTTCAATATTTATTCCGCATAGATATATCTAAACTTACTGCCTGTAGTTTGACTCATACGATTGAAAAGGAAATCGCTAGATAACCTTTGATTCTGGACAAGTGACAAAGTAAGTTGAATATGAAAAGGAAGCTTGTAACCTCTTAGCCATGAATATGGCGCGCTTCTCCCATAATTAAGAACTTACACGGACATAATTTCCAATGATCTTGGTGCATTGTCACTCTAATTGGAAAGTTGCTTCCGGTAAATACCAATAATTTCAGGATGCAAAATTAAAACCAAGAAATCTAACAAAAAACCCACATGCCTTCTGATAGGGGTGTGGCTGGATTGTGATGGAAGTCACTCTTCTGCTCGCGCCCTAAGATTTTGATACTCCTCTTTGGACTATGTCCCAGTTCGCTGCTAAGAAAAAGATCCACGTTGTGCTGCATCCTTTTTGATGTCGTCCGCACCTGCGGTTTCTTTTTGGAAATTTCATCCTTCCGGATGCTCTCGATAGAGACCGAGTAAAACTCATTAGCATAAAAATGCAATTCAAATGGGAGACAGTGTCTTTTACCGTGTTGACACTTAATTGCTCTCCTTCAACATTTGAAGTCAACTTCATTTGTGTCTGACGTAAAGCAAATAAATCTCATGTCTTATATTTGCAATATAATCTTCAATGTACTATTCATTTGTTGTCAATGTAATAAAAGGTTGATGCAATATGTCGATAGTTCTTTTGATGTCGTTGTTGATGGTTCTCTTGATGTCACTTTTGCAAAGAAAAATGATGCAGTCGATATCGATTTTCTTATGATGGGTAAATATTTCTCTTGGGATGCACGATTTCCTGTTATGCATGAATCTTTTTCCCACGACGCATGAATCTCTTTCCCGCAATACGTGAATATCTTTATCTTGCTATGCATGACTTCTTTCGCGATGCATGAATCTTTTCCCGCGATGCATGAATCTTTTCCTGCAATGCATGAATATCTTCCTCTCCTCATGTATGATTTTATTCTTTTCTGCGATGCATGTATTCCTTCTCTTGCAATGCATGACTTCTTTTTTGCGATGTATGAATTTCTTCTCATGCAATGCATGACTTCTTTTCCTCGATGCATGAATTCCTTCTCTTGCAATGCATGACTTATTTTCCGCGATACATGATTTCCTTCTTTTGCAATGCATGACTTCTTTTTCGCGATGCATGAATTCCTTCTCTTGTAATGCATGACTTATTTTATGTGATGCATGACTTCTTTTTCTGGCAATGCATGACTTCTTTTCCACGATGCATGAGTTCCTCTTGTACGCGCGAAGATAATGCTTTATTGAGCAACACCTATGATCTTCTGGGTATCTTCTAAGTGATGTTATCGTCTCAATCGACAATACAAATGACAATGATCCTCAAAGTGGTGGTATCATATCATTCGACAAAACTGCATAAATGACTTTCTAAGTAGTAATAAATCATGTTTGATGATATGATGCAGATAATGTCCTTCAAATATCTTTAATTGCTGTAAAACAACAAAAATGTATTTCCTCTGGATTTTCATTTATTTTCATTTTCGAACATAATTGCACGTTCATTATGTACTCCATATTGTTCATAATTGTATGAAATAATGTTATTCGTATTCCCAAATCTTTGATATAGGCATCATAAAATATTTCCTATAGACCTGCATCCACAAAAAAAAAATAGTTTTGAAACTGATATGTGTCGATCTCTTCGATTTACTGCTCCTGTTCCTACTATCCTCTTCATAGATAAGACAACATATTTTATGCCGAGAAAAAAATGAGCATCATGGAAAAGTTTAAGAAAATAGATATTCAAAAAGTAGTATTTAGGAAAAGGTCACTGCCAAGTGTCATGTAACGTCAAGCTTAATGAACTTCTTTGAGACTGATGCTTGGAGGTCGATCTTATTATTTGCTGGAAATTATTCAAAGTTGCTCTAGACTGCCTATAAACACATGTTGAAATTTTGAGGCCATCCTCAAGATTACAGTCCTAGTTAACTGTCGGTGAGCCAATCACGGAATTTTTGAGATCTTATAAAAAATTCTATCCCACTTGTGAATCTCAAATTAACTTTAGTTTTGATTTATTGAGGGAAAATATTCTTCTCGAGAATTTTGAGTCCCTCTCAAAATTCTGTTTCAGTTTCTATTGTAAAGAGAAATAGAAATCTTATAGGAGATATCACTGAACCGTTGTGGCACCTACGTGTCCCGTTGAGGCAGGAATCATGTAAAACGTAGTTCCCCCTTAAAGGTTAACAATAATAAGAAATTTACAAAGAAACTAACTAAGTCCGACATAGGCCGCCTACGTATCTCATTCTTGATAATTTAGTTCGAATGTACTTCAAATATAAAAAAATATTCAAAAGGGATAAATGGGGTGACCGGGGCCGATATAGGCCGCCTACGTATCTCATTCTTGAGAATTCAGGTGAGACATAGTTCATTATAAAGGGATCAAAAATTTTAAAAAGCAATTACATGCAAATAGAACGAATACAAGGATATTACATAATTACAAACTGAAGCTTCACTCATAATATCTCTTGAGAGCATCTGAGTTGATCGATTTTGGCCATTCGGTGTCATCAATCTCCAACAGGATCAAAGCACCTCTAGATAATACCTTGCGAACCATGTAAGGTCCTTGCCAGTTCAGTGCGAATTTCCCTTTGTAATCATCCTGATGAGGAAAAATGTGCTTAAGGACCAACTGACCAATATAAAAAATTCTGGCTCTCAACCTCGGTGATTTTCAATCATTTTCCTCAAAATATTCTTGATGTTCTGGCGACATCTCCATCTCCATTTATTTGAGGAGGATAAGCGGTTGAGTTTCGATGAGTAATCTTAAACTGCTCACATATGTCTCTCATCAAGTGACTGTTGAGATTTGCGCCATTATCGTAATGATCGATTCTCGTACTCTTAACCTGCATATCAAATTGTTGCGAACAAAATCAGCTACAACTTTCTTGGTCACTGATTTGTAAGAGGTTGCTTCCACACACTTGGTGAAGTAGTCAATGGCAACTAAAATAAATTTGTGTCCGTTAGAGGTGGCTAGCTCTATTGGATCGATGACGTCCATACCCCAAGATACGAATGGCCAAGGTGAACTCATAACATTGACTTCGTGAGGCGATACTCCAATTAAATCACCATGCACTTGACATTTACGGCATTTCTACACAAACTTTCAACAATCGTGCTCCATAGTCATCCAAAAATAACCGACTCGAAGGATCTTCCTTGCTATAGGGAGTCCGTTCATGTGTGTACCATAAACTTCAACGTGTATTTGTTCAAGAAGCTTTGAATCTTCAATAGCATCAACACATCTGAGAAGACCTAAATCTAGAGTCAACCTATAAAGGATTTCCCCACTTAGAAAGAAATTGAGGGCCATACGGCGTATCGATTTCTTTTGGTTGAATGTTGCATTCTCAGGATAAATCTCGGCCTCTAAATACTTCTCAATATAGGAATACCACGGCAGACGGTCTGGTTCCTCTTCAACATGTGAACAGTGGACTGGCTACTCCTTTACCTCTATATGAAAAGGGTCAATACAATCAGTATCTGGATGTTTAGTCATCGAGGCGATGGTGGAAAGAGCGTCGGCTAACTCATTTTGTGTCCTCGAAGTGTGTCTGAATTCAATCTTATGAAATCTTCTACACAACTTGTGCATATATCGCACATACAGTGTGATATTTGGTTTCTTCATAGCCTATTCTCCTTGAACCTTATGTATCAGCAAATTTGAATATCAAATAACTAGCAACTCATGGAAAATCATGTCAATGACCATCTTCAACCATAGAATACAAGATTCGCATTCTGCCATATTATTGGTGCAATCAAATTAGAGTTTAGCTGCCATAGGATAGTGTTGATCGGATTCTTATACTAAGACCGCTCTGATACCTCTCCGTTGGTGATTCGCCGCCCCATCAAATAATACTCTCCAACCAGGGTATGTTTCATAAATATCTTCACCCACAAAGTATACCTCTTCATCGGGGAAATAAGTCTTGAGTGGGTAATACTCTTCATCGACTAGATTTTCCACAAGGTGATCAGCTAAGGCTTGTGCTTTTATCGCCTTCTGAGTCACATACACAATAGCAAATTCACTCAAAAACATTTTCCATTTAGGCAACTTTCTGGTCGGCATCATTTTCTAGAAAATATATTTCAACGGGTTCATCCTGGAAATGAGATATGTGGTATAAGAAGACAAATAATGTCTCTATTTATGAGCAATCCAAGTCAAAGTACAACACATTCTCTCCAAAAGAGTATAACGAGTCTCGTATGGAGTGAATTTCATACTATAGTAATAAATGGCTCGCTCCTTCTTCCCTATCTTGTCGTGTTGACCAAGTATGAACCCAAATGCATTGTCCAAGACATACAAATATAGCAACAATGGACTCCCTTCTCGCGGAGGAACCAACACAGGTGGATTGGACAAATAGTTCTTGATGGCGTCAAAAGAAGTCTGACACACTCTGGTCCATTTTTTCAAAGAATCCTTCTTCAATAACTTGAAGATAAGTTCACACAGCACAGTTCATTGAGCTATGAACCGACTAATATAGTTCAACCTTCCCAAGAAACTTATCACTTTCTTTTTCATCTTCGGAGGTGGTTATTCTTGAATTGACTTGATCTTGGAAGGTTCAAGCTCAATGCCCCTTCTGCTGACTATAAATCCTAACAACTTGCCAGCTGGCACCCCAAAATTACATTTGGCGCGATTTAACTTCAAGTTGTATCGACACAGATGATCAAGAACTTCCTTAGATGAGTCAAATGTTCCGAACTCTCGCGGGACTTAATTATGACATCATCTACATACATCTCAATCTCTTTGTGAGTCATGTCATGAAAGATGGCTTTCATAGCCCTCAAAGAAGTAGCACTAGAATTTTTAAGACCAAACGACATCACCCTATAATGATATATACCCCAAGGTGTATTGAAGTTGCCTTTTCTGCATCTTGTTTATCCATCAGGATATGATGATAACCCACGTAACAATCAACAAAAGACTGCATTTCATGCTTAGCACATTTATAAATTAGAATGTGAATGTTTCGCAATAGAAAATTTTCTTTTGGGCTTGCTTTTTTGAGATTTGGGTTATCAACACAAATTTAGATCCTATCAAGCCAATCTCTTGATTCACATGAATGTGAAACCGTTGCAACCGATCCTGCATACCAATCATCCGCCGCTTACAGTAATGGCCAAGGTATCTATGGTTTTATCCTTGTGGAAAAATAGTCTCCCATCTTTCTTGTCAACTGGGAAAAAATTGGCCAACCAAGTCGAATACTGCATCACTTCCACTATTTGATATTGGATTTGTTTTATAATCTCTTCTTTGATATTTAAACTTAACTCAAGCTTGAACTTCCGAGCCTTTTTTTTACTGGACTGAATCCTGGATTAATCGGCAATTTGAGGGACACCATATTTGTACTCAGCCCTAGCATATATCTGAAAACCCAAACAAATACATCAATGTATTCTCTAAGCAAATGAATCAGGTGCCTTCTTTGACCTTCGGTCAGATTTACACTGATTCTAACTTCTTTGATGCACTCCTCATTTCCAAGATTCACAGTCTCAATTTCTTCCAAATTCGACTTATGTTGATTCTCAAACTGCTGAAATTCTTCGGCAACATGTTCCGGTACCTCATTTTCTTCTCCATATTCTTCACATCTTCATCACCTGCCTTATTTTGTTCCTTTGGGTTGTGACATGACATGACATTGGCAGGTTTTAAAATAATATTACAGAAATCATAGACATACAATGTTAGGAAAGTAAATATTGAAAATAAGCAAATAAACAAGTTTTCGATAAAAGAGGCTTTCATTCAATTTGAAAAACAAGTGCAAACTTTGGCAATGGAGGAGGGACATTTTGCCTTTTTGAACAACACAGGGGAATTTCAAAAACTCAAAAACTACAAAATGGTGGGTCTTGGGCCTCTTCCAAAATACCACCGATTTTCAAAACAAGCATAAATATATGTCCCCTCTACCAAGATATCCGGGTAATCAAAAGTGGCGTGGAGGTCCAGTTTTGTAATTTTTCCCCTGGCTAAGCATCGGGATATCGGATGTCTCTACTTCATCCTCCATGACAGCATAAATTTCTTCAAAAAGGTCCCAGACTCCTTCCCCAAGGCCATCAACATCGACATACTCTCAAACTGGAAACGATTGGTACAGATGAGGATTTGGCATAGATAATGCTTGATCAACATTCTTGCTCTTCGTCTCTTCTTCATCATCTGTGGGGACGTACCCCAAACCAAACTTTGCTCCTTCGGCGGGAATTTGGATAGGTTGACATTTCCTTGGAAATCATTTCCCAATCCAAAACCTAGTTCGAAACCCCTCTAAAGTATCACAATAGCAATCATTTTCTATACGGTAAGCATATGGGGCTGTGGAGACAAATCATCACCGGTGGAATTTACCAGCTCCACCGTGTAGAAATCACAACCTCGAGAAACTTCATCAACAATCGGCACATATCCATTGGAATGGCTTACCTCACTATGAATAACCAACTCCTGCTCCTTCCTAACAAATTTCATTAGTTGGTGAAGGGTAGAAGGCACAACCCCATCCATGTGGACGAACGACCTTCCCAAAAGCATGTTGTAACTAGTGTTGATGTCCAACACCTGGAACTCTATGTTGAACTATGCAAGACCCATCTGAACATTAAAGTTTAATACCCACAATGTGTCTCTTTGCACCCTATCGAAATCTCTTAAATTGACTTGGTTCTGTTGAATCTTCCCCAAGTCAAATTTTAGCTGCCTCTGAGTCGATACTCGGAAAATATTGAGACCGGATCCATCTTCGAATAAGACTCAGTTAATAACATTGTCTCGACATGCAATGGTAACATGTAGAGCTTTGTTGCGCATCTTCCCTTCAAAGGTCAAGTCTTCATCACAAAACTGATTCGATGTCCTCGGATGACCTTGTTGATCATGGCTGCTACGTTGTTATTGCTGGTGCCCACGGGCACATACATGTCATCCAAAGTCTTCATCGGGGCTTGCCTATGCAGCTTTGAACTCATCAACAGAGCCCACATAGAAATCTGAACCGGAGTCTTCTCTATATGCTTCACAATCGAATAGTCCTTTGGCTTCATTTTCCTCCAAAACTCTTCAGTATAGGCCTTACTTATCGATTCTTTGGTTGGTTTTTCTTCTGCCCCCTTGAGACATTTCTTTTAGTGTGTAACATCTAACAGACCTAATCATACCTTGAGAAGAAGCAGTTTCAATCACAAACCTTCGTCGGGCAGGAGATTCCATTGGCACCAAGGAAACAATAACCTTCTCAGGTGTCAGAATCACAAACTCCTTCTTCTCTCTGATGCTCAATGAAGATATAACCCTCTTCAGTTCGTCATGAGCGATCGGAACTATTGCTTTTGCCATGCGCCAATCGTCATCTGTCTCTATGATATTGATAGTGACACCCCCACAATTTGGCAAATGATTGCTATGGATGTTGGGTGCGAGTGTTTGTATAGAGACCACTTTCTGATCAATCAGATCTTCGAGCTTGTGCTTAAGGTTAATACAATCCTTGGTATCATGTCCAATATTGTTGGAGTAATATGAGCACTTCTGATCAGGTATGTAAAACTTGGAGCTAGTGTCCGCTGACTGCCCCTCACTGGATGACTATATCCAGCCGTAGTTAATCGCTCGAACGGCTTTGTTCGGCTTTCGACGAGCGGAGTCAAAATTCTGTCATTGTTTTTCTCAAATCAATGATAGGAGGGATCGTAGTTGCCTTGTTAAGGAGGAGGCATGTGGCGATAATTTTGGACGTTAGGACGGGGAGCTTGATTTCTTGGATATGAGTTGGTTTGGTAATTTGGTTATGGAGATTGGTAGTTCGAGGGGGTATTTTGGTAAACTGGAGATGGGGCTTGATACATCGGGGAAGGCATTTGGTAATATGCCTGAACGTTGGAACAGTTGGGAGAAACGTTACGCTAGTGATGAGATGGAGTCTGGTAAACTAGATGGGAATTTTAGTAGATGGGAGATGGAGTTTGATAACTAAGAGGGGAGCATTTTTGTAAGTAGGAGGAGGGGCATTTTTATAAATGGGGAGGGGTATATTGCTAATCAACTTGTGCATAACAAGCCAGGTATGAACTCTGTGAAGGTCGAGAAAGACCTTGGTATGACGAGGATCTCCTTGTGGTCTTCTTCCTCTCATAAGAGATAGTGGAAACATCTTCTGTTTTCTTTTTCAACAAACTCGAGGATCCGGGTGAGGCAGCAACACTGGCAATCATCCTAGTCCTCCATCTGTCTTCGATAGTCTCACCCACTCTGTCTATCTCAGCTAACTTTGCTCGAACGAGCAACATGATTTGATCATAATATTCGGGTTCCTGCACCCGCACAAATACTTCAACGATTTCCTTCTCATACATAGTAGGCTAAAATCTTGATGCCTCCTTTCTCCATCTATATGCAAACTCTCTTTAGCTTTCATTGGATTTCTGCTTCATTTTTCCAAGGAATAACGATCGGGAACAATCTCCACATTATAAGTGAATCGTTCAATGAAATCCTTACCTAGGGTATTCCAGTTAGTCCACTGTCTTGTAAGTGAATCGTTCAATGAAATCCTTTCTACTCAGACTTCGGCTAAAATGTCCACATTATAAGTGAATCGTTCAATGAAATCCTTTCTACTCAGACTTCGGCTAAAATGTCGCATCAGTAAACCTTCATCACTCCCAACTCCCACGAGCTGGTCACAGTAGGCCCTTGGGTGCGCTAAGAGGTTCCCTATTCCTCCAAAAACGTCGAACTTTGGCACTTTGATTCCTTTTGGGAGGTCTGAATTCGGGTGAATGCATAGTCAAGCCGGCGACTTCAGGAGCACGATGCATCTCTTTCATTTCCTTTTTAATCTCTTCCTTTATATTAACCTTCACGACCTCTTCCTTTGAACTCCACTGTCTTTCATGATCTTCATAGTGGTCGATCTCGGAACCATTCACATCATGCTCATTAGGGACGGGGATCTGGAAAGTGGTTTTCCGAGGTAGAGGTGGAGCGATAGAGGGACTTTGGGAATTTTTGATGGTTTTGTAATTTTGAGGGAATGTTTGGGGGTTGGTATGTTAATTTTGGTGATGGAGGGAAGTTTGGGGGTTGCATTATTTTTGGTTTTGAAGGGGTGGGCCGGTTTGGTAGGTGCAAATTTGAGGGAGAAGTGGCACTTGAGGATTGGTGTTTTGAGGAGGGGGTGGGGTTTGATAGGAGGCAGAGGCATATTGAGGATTCTGGGTGGTTAGGCCGATGATTGAGGGATTCTGAGCAAGAGTGGAAGGTGGGTTCTTAGCTTGTTCCACATTTGAAGAAGGAAAGTACAACAAAGGCCTTCCATCTGTCGAAGCATTGACGGTGAAAATTGGTGGAGGAAGATCTTGCGTCCTCTGCATCTCGACCTTCATCTCGGAAACCTGCTGCATCAACTGGATGATTAGTTCATTCTGATCGGCGATGGCGGGTTGAGCTACCACACCATCAGTAAGGCTAATTTCTTAGTTGTTATAACCCATTGCTAATTTTCCCTTACGTGAACCTTGGCCGGGAAAAGAATCCGTAGGCCTTTAGATCTTTTGAAATATGGATGATCACCCTGTTTTACCGACATAGACCAGTTTTGAGTACCTGTGGAAGAAAAACAACTCAAAGGCAAATTTGTTAGGTTAAGTTCAAAACACATAGTGCAAAATATTACATAGAGAGCATGTAAACACATAAAAGTTGCTTTGATTGAGGACATGCTAACCCACGAGTAATAAGGGACTGATTTTCTGAACAAGCAGAAATTTGCTCGTTTTAATTTGATACTATCTCAGAAAGGTTAAATTGCATCGAGCTATGGTCTTCTTGCTTTATCTTTCGACATCTATTGATCTGGACCTCACATTTCCTTGTAGAATGAAGGGGGAGAATGAAAATTTTGAAAGATAGGGGACGGGACTATAAAGGCTGCCTACGTATTTTGCAAGGAGAATTTAGGCCCTACGTTGTTCGAATACAAAAGAAAAGACTTTTTTTCATTTATTCATTCTCAGAGATTACAAGGAAAGTTAAAAACAGACAATAAAGCTTCTAAAAGATAAAAGTGACTCCATCCAAGCCATTCTTCTCTTCACTACTACACTAGCCATGTGGGACAAACACAACTTGAATCTTTCCCATGTTGACGAGAGACTCAATGTCATGGCGAAATTTGAGGCATCTTTCAATGTTGTAATCAATGGCAAAATGGTAGGGGCAACGTTTCTGAAAATTACTTCCAAGGGAATATAATACTTCCATGTACTTAGAAAGAGGGACAAAGACCCCCTTTCGAACCAGTTGTATGTAGACCTCCAACATTGTTTTCTTGAAAGGCGTGAAGGAAAAATGGTAAAACTCAATCTTCTCAGTGAACGGTATGTTAAGCCCTGGTTCAGCACACACAAGGATGATGCTTTCACCCCACCTGTGCGTGATTCTATCAAATCAAAGAGGTAGCAGACTGTGGTCTTAAACTCCACACACTCTTCTATTGTGTGCCCTTTCTGGTTGTGATGATACTCACATGTCTTATGGATGTTCCCCGATCCAACTTGTGAAGTGGTTCTCCTGCTGGTTTCATAATACACTCAGCCCAAAAACGCTCGTAGATGAGAGCACATGAAATGACTTCCACTCCTATACGATTTTCTTGAAGATATACCTCGGGGGTGATTTTCTTGTCCCCCTCTGTTAGACGTCCTTGGAAAGGAGGTTTATAGGCAAGCTCTTCCTCAAACTCTACTTTAACACCTTCTAATTCAGTGTCTTCAGGGACAGGGAGTGGGTTATCTTGAAGATGGTATATTCTGCGTAGTCTCCATATGGCGATCATCTCTTCGTCCATGATAGCGTGTTTCAGCATCTTATTAGCCAATTCCTCCTCTAGTGCCGTGATTGCAACTTTAACGGCTGCGGTGGCGATCTCTACTTCGACCTATTTTCCATAGTTTCTTGGATCCCTTGTTCGAGCAACTACTGTTTCCTCTGTAAATCCTCTCCCGTTGAATCTCTCTTGGTATTCTTGCCTTTTTCCATAGTTACAACTTTACCTTTCATGTATTGGTAGATTTGTGTTTTAGGATTTGGCAGTAGGAATTTATTTTGTAGTGAGAAACTAAAGACTCATGGACTTTGGTCAAACATTTGGGTAGTGACTTGTATTTGGTATGGAGATTTTTTAAAAGGAGTGGGCCAAAATATCCTCATTCAAAGAAACAATATCACATAAACAGTTAAAGCATACAAATAAACAAACAAATATCGAGTCCTAAACATGCTTGTGACCCTTTTGTGCCTAGGGTATGCCTAACGAATTGAAGGATGTATATGTCTTTTTAAGTCAATTCATTATCCCCGAAATACAATATTAATATAATTCAAAATGTTTGATAAACATAAAAATATGGAAATAGGTTCAGAATATAAATTACAAACAAAATACAAATAAACTAGTCCCACGTAGGGGATGAAAATGAACTTCAAGCTTTCCCTGATCCTTCGCCAAGTTTGGTCCTCTTAGCGATGCTGACCTCTTACCACATAGCATATTTTTTCACCCATAGATTATCTCTCGCCAACTGAGCCCCTTTATGATGTCTAAACATATCTAGTGACTGAATTTGTTGTTTCATGTTATCATCCAATTCTACATGCATTGCATGGCTCTTCGTAGCTCTTGTTTTAATTGAGCTATGACTTCGGCGTCTTCTGAATGCCGGTGTTGATGATCATAATCATTCTTTTCAAACTTTTCTTGGATTTGATGAAGTCTAACTTGATTTTTGGATCCAACATCTGCAATAATGTGAGGAACGTTCAGACCAGGATCAATAGTTCCAGCGAGGCTCTTTTTCAACCATACCTTGTAATCCTTAGAACATTCAGGATGAAACCTGTTTGGTACCGGCTCACCTAATACTCTTCGAGTCCTCCATGTCCTACGTATGCCTTCAGCAAAAGCGACTTGTCCACTTTCATAATACGTTGAAAATTTCCTCATGTCTGCGATTTGGGAAATCTCCAGTTTCCCTCCTAGTTGCCTAAGGACTCGACCGGAGCATATGGTCTAGTCCCTCTTAATCTTGCAGATATCAAGTAAGGGACCTTTTTTGCTCGAATCACCATTTGCTTTGTAACCACCAGACAGTCTATCGACCACTGCACATTCTCTTCTCTTAGCCCTTGAAGTCTTGGACACCGGAAGTCTTCCTCTCCGGTCCTGTTGCAATGATTATGGTACATCCACCAATCATGACCATGAAGTTAGTCTGATCATCTTAGGGGATCTGGTTCTCTTGGATTATGAGTTTTGATCAGATATAGCAAAATCCACTATTGAAGTATCAAGTTGAATCCCTAAAAGAAATGTTCTCCGCTTTGACACTTATCTAAAAGCACTTTAAATGTCGGCCAAGATTATAGGCACCAAAGTGTAGAACTTAATTGATGATTTGTAGTTCACTCCGTAGAAGATGGCGTGAGTTACCATTACTACACTTGGATGAATAGTGTAGTTTGATCCTTGGGGAAACACCATTGTTCCAAGTAAGCATATAGCAAACGCAAGATGACGTGTCTCCTTCCATTTTTCTTTTGAGACGAACTCTTCTTGAAATTTCTCATAAGATCTCACACGTCCAAATTGATATTAGATCTTTCTAAATGGAATGTTTGGGCCGGGAAGCTTATCCATCCACTCAGCTTTGACGAGTGACATTTTTTCTTTGATTTTGGCAAAATCCCATATTTTGGGGTTTAGAAGATCTGAATCTGGTTGACGATTCCTCTTGTTGCACATGGCGATACTCTCATATCTTGTGAGGACTTCTTCAATAGTCCGCGTCATTTTAACTTCCCTGAACCGAAATAGCATCTTCACTATCCAAAAACTTTACCATTTTTTCAATTGAACCGGGTCAAGACTTCATTACCAACAGCGATAAAAGATAGCCTATGTGTCTTTGAAGTTTCATTTTGTCTAAATAATTCATGAATTTCCACCACACTTTGAGGTAAGGATCGGGGACAGTCACCATTCTGGTTCTCAGAGGCTCATGTGTTGGATCCATCCTACAATAATAACAGACAAATATTAGTTAAGCCCACTCCCATAGACAATAAATTTGTTTTAAAAATACATATACATCCTTCAATTTACACGTTCGCATGATTGACTATTTATTGGCAAATGGGCCAACTAGACACAAGGTGGGCTTCTAATGGGCCCAACACTCCTTGGGTATTGGGTAATCTTAGTTATAAATATTCTTAAATATGGGATTTGGCTCAGCTCTACTCTAGTTGACTAGGAGTGACTTTTGAAAGACCGGGAACCCAAGCGGACAACTTAGGCTGGAATTCATGACAACCATTGGACGCATGACGAACCAATAAATTTCTGATCCTTCCAGAAAAGGGTTGAGTATAGAAAAGTCCGGGTGAGGTTCCGCAAACCATCCTTTAATATACTATACATACATATTTGATGATTCCATGAAATGCAATGCCAGTAATCAATTTAAACATATTACGCACAAATAATCATTTTAGCAATTAAAAACACTTAGTCAAACACACAAATCTCATGGTTAGAATTTAATTATTCTCCAACAGAGTCATCATTTCTGTTTTACTCAAAAAAATGAAATAAAAATGACTAAGTTTTTGAAAAATCGATTAAGCTTATGATTTAAGAAAAATCATTTTTCCAAATTAACAGAGTCGTCACTTAATGTTTTAGTAAAAATCAATAAAAAACTTAGGTTTCAAAAATCTAAACAAATAAAATCAATTTGAAAAATAGGTTCGAAGTTGAATGTACATTCCAAGAAGGTGTTTGCCCTCAGAATGTCCGCCAACTCGCGGTTGACCGGCGATTTGACTAAAATAACCTTTTAAAATAATTTCCAAATTTTAACTAAGTGTAGAGATTCATTCTTTATTCATTTACTTACTTATTGTTATTTTTTCAAATTGATTGTTTTTAAGGGAAAATAACTAAAGGGGATCATTCTAAAGGGAATAAATTTAAGTGTTGACAAGAATAATAAGTAAAAAAAACTAAGATTAAGTTAAAAATTATATATATATATATATATATATATATATATATATAAATTTAAATATTTATAAAAATTAAGAGAAATGGCTATCATCTGGAATTAATTAAACTAGAACCAAAATGTTAGTCAATAACAAATAAACAAGGAGAAAAAGAGATAGAAAATTTGAACTTGGGCCATTTTCCCCAAATTCAACAAGTTTGGGCATGCTGAAAATTCCCTGGGCTTTTGACCCGATTTTCCTAAAAAAAATAGCGTATACTTTTTACGTATATCGTTATATACAGGCAGCATTTCAAGTTTCTCCTCCTATATTATCCTTGTATACTGACTTTGACTTGTATTTGTTCGTCAAACCTTTATTCTTGCATTTTTTGGAGACCTGTATGTTGTATCTTCAACTATATACCAGTGTATACAACAGGTATACAACTGATATACAACCCCCCCCCCCCCTCTTTGGGATTTTATGGACACCAAAAATTCAATTTATTTTTTTTGGTCCCTGCATTGCTTGTGACCTGTTTGTCCACTATTTCATACTCGATGAAGAGAAGCCTTGGGCCAATTAGGACCGATCCACGAAATGAAAAAGAGGGAGTGAGATCCGAACGGACTCAAATGGATTTCCACATATAACAAGAAAAAGAGAAGAAAAAAAAATAGTGAGTTCAAGTTTCAGTGCAAAAAAAAAAAACATATTTAGAAAAATATAATACCAACTCAATCCAACAAATTACCAGAACGACAAAGAAAGTCATACCCCAAATCAATGTATTAAGATGTTAGATAACGAGACAATAATTTTATCACAAAAAATAAACAAAGCAACATAATGAAAGGATTATCCTTTTATTCTTTCTTCTGCTGCCTAATGATCTTAAATAATGAAGGAACTATGGATATGCATTATTTGACAATGAAAAGTACCAACAAGCCTCACATGTTGCTTGGCATGAATAAGGTAGTAAATGATGCTAGCAACCTAGAAACAAACCAAAAATTAAATGAAAACACTACCATACATTTATATCAACATCACTGCGAATGGCAAACAACTCTCACGTATTTAACAAGTCATGACCCATGAATAACAATTACTAAAACTTCAAAGAAAAGCACGGTTCATGATACGAGTAGAGAAAAACACGAACAACATACCTACTTCGAGTGGTGAAAATGGAACAAAGCGAGCTAACATCAATGAACATTCCATAGAATTATCGACTTAGCCTTTACTTTGGTCACACTAGGATGTACACCAAAAATCGACTCAACATGATGGGGTAATGGATACTATGCGATTAATACCATTACGAGTGACATTTAAAGTAGCAAGTGACTAATATGCGAACCATTCTTACCTAAATGAACATAGATTCATCAAACACCATACAAAATAGGAAGTAAAACTACTCAAACAACATGACTCAGGCTAGGTTAAGAAGAGAGAACAAGTAATTGACGCAAACTTAAGGTTAACACAATAGCCATGACTTGGAGAAGAACACATAGAGAGAACAAATTTCAACGACCGAGAAGCTCTAGAAAGCAGAAAAGAAAAGAACAACTCAGACTCAAACAAATCATGTGAAATCATCTCGGCATCAACAAAGACATTTGGAAAAAAAAAAGAAAAGGAAAAGAGGAACCAACTCCTCATTTCACTTCATCAGAATAACACGACGACTAAAAGAACCGGAGTCGAAAAGAAGTTTACCTTTTTGGGGGGCAGCAAAATGGGACAACTAACGAGCAGGTACGAGTTTCTTTCGACACAACTTAAGTGCGCTTCCGAGAACTTGGATGAAAAAATGAAGTAGACGATGACAAAGATCGAGCAAAATGAGATTTCTAGTTTCTTACGTATATTTCTTCCTTTCTAACACTAATTGATTCTTAGTATTCTTTCTAACCCCCTTTTTTAATATATATATATATATTCCAATTCTCTGTAACTCTCTCCCAATATTGTTTCCAACTCCACCAGTAAAATGATAAGAAACTATATATAGAAGGCAAATTAGGGTTTGGAAAAAATGGTGGGAAGTAGATGAAAAAATTGACCAACGAAGCCCAATTCAAAAATAAAAAATGCCTAAAAATTTCCCCATTTTAGGGAGAAACACTTTTTCTAAGGCTTCAACTCCATTTCGAAAGAGGAAAGGGGGATGGACGCTTGGGATCCATTCCAATATCCTTGGGGTCAAAGTAGAGCGATATCACTACCACAAGGACGAGGTTGTTGGTCTACTCCTGCTGAAAGCACTGAGCAAGAGAAGGACGGGATAGAGGAAGACGACATTGGCTCGCTTTCGGTCTAGCACCGTGAAATCGCAGTGAATTCCTTCGTCAATTCGATGCGATTGAGGCGTACTCGCGTAAACACCGTGTATTGCTCTGTTTTGAGGCGTCGTTTGTGAGTTGCTTTGCCGTTGTTGCTAACATGTTTTTCTGAGAATAGTACGTTCTTCCTAGATTCTTTAAAATTGGAAATGGGCCGGTTTGGGAGATGTAGGGTCGGTCTAGAGGTTATTTGGTTGGCTGCTAGGAGAGTGAATAGAATTGGAGGTGGGTTTCTACAGAAAGGAGATTGGGCTGCTGGAAACATGCCCAATTTTGGTCCTTTTAAGAGTGTTAGTCTCAAAATTTAACCATATCGAGACTAATTGGTGGATTAGTCCATATTTAATCAAGGTAAATTGACATGAATTCATTAATGAGCTTTTCAAACCTAACGAAATAAAATAATTAATTCAATTATATTCTAACCAATTTCAATGACTCAAAACTATAACTATAAATTATACTAGACTAAATTAATGAAGTATTTACTAAAATTAAAATGTTTTGAGACGACTTTGAAATGTTTGTAAAATATACTAATTTCATAGAAATATATATATAACATAAATATTACTTAGAAAACATAATTAAAGAAAATGAACAAAAATAATAAAAATTAACTTTAAAATATTTTTGTATTTTTATAAAACTATTTACTTCAAATCGTGTAGAATTCAAAAAGCTTGATGATTAATTTGCATTGTGGAGGTCCAAAATTGGGTGTCAATAAAGGTGTCACTCGTTTTGTAAGACATGCAAAGACACTTGATCCTTTTTTAACTTCACGGTTAATTAGGTGTCCTTGTATTTACTATTAAAGTATGATATATCAAAGAACAAAGAATGTTTCTATGCATCTTATGATGAATAAATCAGGATTTACAATTTGGACTAGTCATGTTGAGGTTGAAAGTAACAATATATAGAAAAGGCATATCAGAAGAAAAAATCTTGGTTTTATTGTTGATAATCCACAAGATTAGATGGAATGGATAGATAGGCACTGTCTGCAATGTAGAGTAAGATTTTGTCGCTCAATGTCGGGGTGCTTCAGTAGTCGAAAGAGGGAGGAAGAGAGACGAAGAGATTGCAACAATAAAGGAGGTAGAAAATAAGTGGTATGTGACGCTTTAGGCCCAATTATATTGTCTTTTTAATTTACAAAATATTATTTCTCGGCGTCCTAGTGATGCATGTTGAGCTCAAAAAGGATGAGCCTGATAAGGATAACGAGGGTGAGAATGAGCATAATGAATCTGATAAGGAGAGTGAGGGTGATGAGGAATAGTTGTATCTATGTGATATTTTAGACTTTGCACGTATAGTTTGTACATCTGTAAATTTGTTTGATCATACTTTTATTTAATTTAAATTAGATGAGGTTTATTTTTAAGTAATTTTAATGTAAATGTTAAAAAAAAAATCTCACTTGCAGCTCTTTCAGTTTATTTTGTTGTAATATGTAGATGGATAAAAAATATTAGCATCAATGTCCTACCAGTAGTTGGTATTTTGAGGTTAGTTTTATTGGGTATGTAGCAAGAATTGATGGAAAATAGAGGAAAAGAGAGGAATTTAAAAAGTTGAGAACTTGAAGAGTTGGGAACTTGAAAAGTCCTCTTATGCTTTAATGAAAAGGCATTTGTCCCTCATCGGTGGTGGAAAGAAAAATAGGAGAGTTTAAATACAGAAACACTCCTATTAATTGTTAAAAGGGTTGGAAAGAGGGACCCCCCTCGCGCCGTCGTCGTCGTCGCACGTCATGTCACGTCACGTCACGTCACGGCTACGGCTTCGGCAAATGATCGACCGAGAGATTATTTTTTGGACAAAGTTTGTTTTAATTATTTAATTATTTATTTCTCGTTTTAACTTTCCCAGTTTTATTTAAATTTCCCTCCATGACTGTTCTGAAAGGTTACAACTTTCAGGAACAGTCATTACCATTTGAAAGGTTGCAAACTTTCATCAATGGTCGTGTGGATTCTGAAGGGTTGCAACCTTTCAGAACCTATTCTTCTTGCCTATAAATACCATTCATTCTTCAGATTATTAACTTACGAATTTTCTGATCTTCTTCTTCTTCTTTTGCACATATTTTTCTTCGTGTACTTTCCTATTGTGGATTGGTTCGCTGACAGTAGAGTTTTTGGTATCTACACTCTGCTGATTAAGATCATTTTACTCTGGGAGGTTATATTCCAAATCAAACCTCGGATACTAGAGGGGAATAATTTCCTTAAAGGGACACTGTGAGTTCAGTGGACTTGATCTTTTTCCTCATTTAAAAGATTTTTCCAGATTCTGGTACATTTTTACAGAATTTAGTTTTTTGTAAATTAACTTTCTGTTCATATATCTTATTGGTTCTATAAATTTCAGTTACTTCGTGTTTCTGAACAATTTATTAGAATCAGTAATTTCTGGTTTTATAACACAGATTGATAAACATCCTTATAAGTCTGTTGAAAGAAATCTTAAGGAAATTATTGAACATCTGTGTTTCTGGTGGAGACAAAAATCTTCGTGATTTTATACTCCTTTAAGTCTGCAATTATATTTTATTGCTTACTAAGACTGTATCGATTTTTGTTTATCAGAAATGGCAAACAATGGTGTTACAGTGGCTGTTCCTGCACCAACCCGAACTGTTGTACCACAAGCAGAGAAACCGGGTAAATTCACAGGTGTGAATTTCAAAGGATGGCAGCAACGAGTATTTTTCTGGCTTACCACTCTTGGTCTGCAGAAATTTACAAGTGAAGATACTCCAGTGCCTGCTGATGACATGCCTGACAGAGAAAAATTCATGATTATTGAAGCATGGAAACAGGCAGACTTCCTATGTAAAGGCTACATTTTGAGTGCTTTAGAGGATTACTTATATAATGTCTATAGTGCAATAACAACTTCAAAAGAGTTGTGGAATGCACTTGAGAAGAAATATAAGACAGAAGATGCATGCTTGAAAAAGTTTGTGGTCGCAAAGTTTTTAGACTATAAAATGGTAGATAGTAGAACTGTTGGATCACAAGTGCAGGAACTTCAACTTATTCTCCATGGTCTGATTGCTGAAGATATGGTAGTAAATGAAGCTTTTCAAGTGGCTGCAATGATCGAGAAGTTGCCTCCTTCGTGGAACGATTTCAAGAATTATCTAAAGCACAAACGTAAAGAAATGAAGCTTGAAGATCTTGTGATTCGGCTCAAGATTGAGGAAGATAACAAAAACGCCGAAAAGAAGTCGCATAAGAGTTCAACAATCATTGGAGTTAATATTGTTGAAGAAGCTCCTACCAAAGACAAAAAGAGAAAGAAGACCAACGGGCAGAAGTCAGAACAAGCCAAGAAGAAATTCAAAGGCAACTATTATAATTGTGGCAAGGCTAGTCATAGTTCTTCTGATTGTTGTGCTCCAAGAAAGGACAAAGACAAAGGCAAAGGCAAAAGTCAAGCAAACATCGTGGAGAAGATGGAAGATGCAGATGACTTGTGTGCAATGATCTCGGAGTGTAACTTAGTTGGAAATCCCAAGGAGTGGTTTCTCGACTCAGGTGCCACTAGACATATTTGCTCTGCAAAAGAATCCTTTGCAACGTACACTCCTGCTGAGTACAATTAAGATTTGTTGGGAAACACAGCAACAACAAGGATTGCAGGAACTGGGAAAGTAATGTTAAAAATGACATCCGGCAAGGTGTTGACTTTGAACAATGTTCTGCATGTCCCTACTATTAGGAAGAATTTAGTTTCTGCTGCACTACTCGTTAAGAACGGGTTTAAGTGTGTCCTAGTTAGTGATAAAGCAGTAATAAGTAAGAATGAAATGTTCATAGGAAAGGGCTACCTCAATGAGGGTCTTTTCAAACTGAATGTAATGGTTGTTGACAGTATTAATAAAAATTCTGCTTCTGTTTACTTATTGTAGTCAAATGATTTATGGCATTTCCGTTTAGGACATGTAAATTACAAAGCCTTGCGAAAATTCGTTAATCTAGAAGTATTGCCTGATTTTAAATGCGATAAATCGAAATGCGAAATTTGTGTGGAAAGTATGTTTGTTAAACATCCTTATAAGTCTGTTGAAAGAAATTCCAAAACTTTAGACTTAATTCACACAGATATATACGATATGAATTCAACACCATCTCGTGGTGGGAAAAAGAATTTTATAACTTTTATTGATGACTGCACTCGATTTTGTTATGTATATTTGCTTAATAGTAAGGATGAAGCAATTGATGCATTTAAGCAATACAAAAATGAAGTGGAGAACCAATTGAATCTAAAAATAAAAATGATTCGGAGTGATAGGGGTGGAGAATATGAATCTCCTTTTGCAAAGATATGTTTAGAATATGGTATTATTCATCAAACTACTGCACCTTATACACCACAGTCAAATGGTTTGGCAGAACAGAAGAACAGAACATTAAAGGAAATGATGAATGCCTTAATGATCAATTCTGGTTCACCACGAAATCTCTGGGGGGAAGCCATCCTTACAGCTAATAAAATACTCAATAGAGTACCCCATCGAAAAACACAATCAATTCCATATGAGATGTGGAAAAGAAGGAAACCCAACTTGAAATATTTCAAAGTGTGGGGGTGTTTAGCCAAGGTAAAGGTTCCTTTACCAAAGAGGGTTAAAATTTGACCCAAAACAGTAGACTGTGTGTTTATTGGATATGCTATGAACAGTAACGCCTGTCGGTTTTTAGTTCACAAATCTGATAATCCTGAGATTCATGTTAATACGATAATTGAGTCAGATAACGCAGAGTTTTTTGAAAATATTTATCCGTATAAAACTGAATGTGAGTCGACAAGTGAAAGACCTAAACGACCACGAGAAGAATCAACGGAAAATACACTTACTAGTGAAAATCTTAGGCGTAGTACTCGCCAACGGAAACCTGCTTCTTTCGGACCAGATTTTGTGGCACTATTGCTTGAAAATGAGCCTCAAACATTTAAAGCAGCTATGTCTTCATCTGAGTCAACTTATTGGAAAGAAGCAGTCAATAGTGAGATCGAATCAATTTTAAGTAATCACACTTGGGAATTGGCTGATCTTCCTCCAGGAAATAAACCTTTAGGATCAAAGTGGATCTTTAAAAGGAAAATTAAACCTGATGGGACTATTGACAAATATAAGGCTAGACTGGTAGTCAAAGGGTACAAACAAAATGAAGGTCTGGACTACTTTGACACATACTCTCCAGTAACAAGGATAACATCAATTAGGATGTTAATAGCACTAGAAGCAGTGCATGATCTTAAAATCCACCAAATGGATGTAAAGACAGCCTTCTTAAATGGAGAGTTGGAGGTAGAAATTTACATGGAACAACCTGAAGGGTTTATAGTTCCTTGTAAAGAAAAGAAAGTGTGCAGACTTGTGAAGTCACTTTATGGACTCAAGCAAGCACCCAAACAATGGCATGCTAAATTTGACCAAACAATGTTGGCAAATGGATTCAAGATTAACGAATGTGATAAATGTGTTTACATTAAAAATGTTATGAATCATGAAGTCATTGTTTGTTTGTATGTTGATGACATGTTAATAATGAGTAAATACATTGACGATATAAATGCTACTAAGCGCATGCTGTCCAGCAAGTTCGATATGAAGGACTTAGGAGTTGCCGATTTGATCTTAGGGGTCAAGATTATCAAAACTCCCCAGGGACTAGCATTACCTCAATCTCATTATATTGAAAAAGTATTGGATAAGTCAAGTACTTGAATTTCAATATTGTCAAAACTCCAATTGATTTAAGCTGTACATTTAAAAACAATGAAGGTCAAAGTGACTCTCAATTGGAATATGCCAGAGTGTTGGGAAGTTTGATGTATATTATGAATTTTACACCACCAGATATAGCATGTGCTATTAGTAAACTGAGTCGGTTCACTAGTAATCCAAATCAAACTCACTGGATGGCAATGAAACGTGTGTTGGGTTATCTAAAATATACACAACATTATGCTTTGCATTATAATAAATATCCTGCTATGATTGAAGGATATAGTGATGCAAATTGGATCACCGGGTCAAATGATGTAAAATCCACGAGTGGTTATGTGTTCATACTTGGTGGAGGAGTAGTCTCTCAGAAATCGTCCAAACAGACATGTATTGCTCGCTCCACAATGGAATCTGAATTCATTTCTTGGATAAGGCTGGTGAAGAAGCTGAATGGCTCCGGAATTTCCTAGAGGATATTCCATTCTGGCCCAAACCTGTTGGACCTATTTGCATACATTGTGATAGTCAAGCAGCAATAGGTAGGGCAGGGAGCGTTATGTATAACGGAAAGTCTCGTCATATATGGCGGAGACATAACACCGTAAAACAAGTACTCTCTAGTGGAATTATCACAATTGACTATGTAAAGTCAAGCGATAATGTGTCAGATCTACTAACGAAAGGCCTAGTGAGAGAGGCAGTTGAAAGATCATCTAAGGGAATGGGTTTACGGCTTAGGACAAGTCAGCATGACGGTAACTCTATCTCGCAGACTGGAGATCCCAAGAGCTAGATTCAAGGAGAAAAACAAAGTTGTGGCTGACGGTTTGACATTGTAAATTAACTCAATCCATTCTCATGATGAAGACAATGTTCAGGAACAAGGTTAAGACTTTTAGGCTTGTTAATAAGGTAATAAAGCTTAAAGTTTTTAGTGATTTGCTAAGTTTGGTAGATTTGACGAAATAGTGTATCTACGAGATGACACGGTTAGAAATCACCTATGTGAGTGTGAAGTGGAAGCCGCTTCAAAGAGAATTTTATGTAAAAAGCCTATTCTCTATACACTCATGAAATGAGGAGGTGTTCATGGCTGAAACGAACACAACCGTAAGAACCATAAATAGTAAAGAGTTAATTGTGTGACATATGGTTGTCTAGGTATACACCAAAGCTCGACGGTTCAAAGATATCACATCTATCGATTGACCGAGTATATCCAACATTTGTTCACTACGGAAAGTCCAAGGGGAAACCTACTTATCCAGATACAATTAATCCTTGCCTGTAAAGTACACAATTGTCCGCGCATTCCTATGTTATAACAATTCCCCATCAATGTGGGGGATTGTTGGGTATGTAACAAGAATTGATGAGAAATAGAGGGAAAGAGAGGAATTTAAAAAGTTGAGAACTTGAAGAGTTGGGAACCTGAAAAGTCCTCTTATGCTTTAATGAAAAGGCATTTGTCCCTCATCGGTGGTGGAAAGAAAAATAGGAGATTTTAAATACAGAAACACTCCTATTAATTGTTAAAAGGGTTGGAAAGAGGGACCCCCCTTGCACCGTCGTCGTCGTCGCTCTCTCGTCTCATCACGTTACGTCACGTCACGGCTACGGCTTCGGCTTCGGCTTCAGCTTCGGCAAATGATCGATCGAGAGATTATTTTTTGGACAAAATTTGTTTTAATTATTTATTTATTTTATTAATTAATTAATAGCCAATTCAATTAATTAGTTGATAACAGAAACATTTTCAATTATTTAGTTGATTAACCCGACCCGACTCGGATCCACGCGCGACCCATTTTAAATTTCTCGGTTTTATTTAAATTTCCCTCCATGACTATTCTGAAAGGTTGCAACTTTCAGGAACCGTCATCACCATTTGAAAGGTTGCAAACTTTCATCAATGGTCGTGTGGATTCTGAAAGGGTTGCAACCTTTCAGAACCTGTTCTTCTTGCCTATAAATACCATTCATTCTTCAGATTATTAACTTACGAATTTTCTGATCTTTTTCTTCTTCTTCTGCACATATTTTTCTTCGTGTACTTTCCTACTGTGGATTGGTTCGCTCACAGTAGAGTTTTTGGTATCTACACTCTGCTGATTAAGATCATTTTACCCTGGGAGGTTATATTCAAAATCAAACCTTGGATACTAAAGGGGAATAATTTCCTTAAAGAGACACTGTGAGTTCAGTGGACTTGATCTTTTTCCTCATTTAAAAGATTTTTCCAGATTCTGGTACGTTTTTACAGATTTTAGTTTTTTGTAAATTAACTTTCTGTTCATATCTCTTACTGTTTCTATAAATTTCAGTTACTTCGTGTTTTTGAACAATTTATTAGAATCAGTAATTTCTGGTTTTATAACACAGATTGATAAACATCCTTATAAGTCTGTTGAAAGAAATCTTAAGGAAATTATTGAACATTTGTGTTTCTGGTGGAGACAAAAATCTTCGTGATTTTATACTCCTTTAAGTCTGCAATTATATTTTATTGCTTACTAAGACTGTATCAATTTTTGTTTATCAGAAATGGCAAACAATGGTGTTACAGTGGCTGTTGCTGCACTAACCCGAACTGTTGTACCACAAGCAGAGAAACTGGGTAAATTCACAGGTGTGAATTTTAAAGGATGGCAGCAACGAGTATTTTTCTGGCTTACCACTCTTGGTCTGCAGAAATTTACAAGTGAAGATACTCCAGTGCCTGCTGATGACATGCCTGACAGAGAAAAAATCATGATTATTGAAGCATGGAAACAGGCAGACTTCCTATGTAAAGGCTACATTTTGAGTGCTTTAGAGGATGACTTATATAATGTCTATAGTGCAATAACAACTTCAAAAGAGTTGTGGAATGCACTTGAGAAGAAATATAAGACAGAAGATGCATGCTTGAAAAAGTTTGTGGTCGCAAAGTTTTTAGACTATAAAATGGTAGATAGTAGAACTGTTGGATCACAAGTGCAGGAACTTCAACTTATTCTCCATGATCTGATTGCTGAAGATATGGTAGTAAATGAAGCTTTTCAAGTGGCTGGAATTATCGAGAAGTTGCCTCCTTCGTGGAACGATTTCAAGAATTATCTAAAGCACAAACGTAAAGAAATGAAGCTTGAAGATCTTGTGATTCGGCTCAAGATTGAGGAAGATAACAAAAACGCCGAAAATAAGTCGCATAAGAGTTCAACAATCATTCGAGTTAATATTGTTGAAGAATCTCCTACCAAAGACAAAAAGAGAAAGAAGTCCAACGGGCAGAAGTTAGAACAAGCCAAGAAGAAATTCAAAGGCAACTGTTACAATTGTGGCAAGGCTAGTCATAGTTCTTCTGATTGTCGTGCTCCAAGAAAGGACAAAGACAAAGGCAAAGGCAAAAGTCAAGCAAACATCGAGGAGAAGATGGAAGATGCAGATGACTTGTGTGCAATGATCTCGGAGTGTAACTTAGTTTGAAATCCCAAGGAGTGGTTTCTCGACTCAGGTGCCACTAGACATATTTGCTCTGCAAAAGAATCCTTTGCAATGTACACTCTTGCTGAGTACGATGAAGATTTGTTCATGGGAAACACAGCAACAACAAGGATTGCAGGAACTGGGAAAGTAATGTTAAAAATGACATCCGGCAAGGTGTTGACTTTGAACAATGTTCTGCATGTCCCTACTATTAGGAAGAATTTAGTTTCTGCTGCACTACTCGTTAAGAACGGGTTTAAGTGTGTCCTAGTTAGTGATAAAGCAGTAATAAGTAAGAATGAAATGTTCATAGGAAAGGGCTATCTCAATGAGGGTCTTTTCAAACTGAATGTAATGGTTGTTGACAGTATTAATAAAAATTCTGCTTCTGTTTACTTATTGTAGTCAAATGATTTATGGCATTCCCGTTTAGGACATGTAAATTACAAAGCCTTGCGAAAATTGGTTAATCTAGAAGTATTGCCTGATTTTAAATGCGATAAATCGAAATGCGAAATTTGTGTGGAAAGTATGTTTGTTAAACATCCTTATAAGTCTGTTGAAAGAAATTCCAAAACTTTAGACTTAATTCACACATATATATACGATATGAAGTCAACACTATCTCGTGGTGGGAAAAAGTATTTTATAAGTTTTATTGATGACTGCACTCGATTTTGTTATGTATATTTGCTTAATAGTAAGGATGAAGCAATTGATGCATTTAAGCAATACAAAAATGAAGTGGAGAACCAATTGAATCTAAAAATAAAAATGATTTGGAGTGATAGGGGTGGAGAATATGAATCTCCTTTTGCAAAGATATGTTTAGAATATGGTATTATTCATCAAACTACTGCACCTTATACACCACAGTCAAATGGTTTGGTAGAACGGAAGAACAGAACATTAAAGGAAATGATGAATGCCTTAATGATCAATTCTGGTTCACCACGAAATCTCTGGGGGGAAGCCATCCTTACAGCTAATAAAATACTCAATAGAGTACCCCATCGAAAAACACAATCAATTCCATATGAGATGTGGAAAGGAAGGAAACCCAACTTGAAATATTTCAAAGTGTGGGGGTGTTTAGCCAAGGTAGAGGTTCCTTTACCAAAGAGGGTTAAAATTTGACCCAAAACAGTAGACTGTGTGTTTATTGGATATGCTGTGAACAGTAAGGCCTGTCGGTTTTTGGTTCACAAATCTGATAATCCTGAGATTCATGTTAATACGATAATTGAGTCAGATAAAACTGAATGTGAGTCGACAAGTGAAAGATCTAAACGACCACGAGAAGAATCAACGAAAAATACACTAACTAGTGAAAATCTTAGGCGTAGTACTCGCCAACGGAAACCTGCTTCTTTCGGACCAGATTTTGTGGCACTATTGCTTGAAAATGAGCCTCAAACATTTAAAGCAGCTATGTCTTCATCTGAGTGAACTTATTGGAAAGAAGCAGTCAATAGTGAGATCGAATCAATTTTAAGTAATCACACTTGGGAATTGGCTGATCTTCCTCCAGGAAATAAACCTTTAGGATCAAAGTAGATCTTTAAAAGGAAAATTAAACCTGATGGGACTATTGAAAAATATAAGGCTAGATTGGTAGTCAGAGGGTACAGACAAAAGGAAGGTCTGGACTACTTTGACACATACTCTCCAGTAACAAGGATAACATCAATTAGGATGTTAATAGCACTAGCAGCAGTGCATGATCTTAAAATCCACCAAATGGATGTAAAGACAGCCTTCTTAAATGGAGAGTTGGAGGAAGAAATTTATATGGAACAACCTAAAGGGTTTATAGTTCCTGGTAAAGAAAAGAAAGTGTGCAGACTTGTGAAGTCACTTTATGGACTCAAGCAAGCACCCAAACAATGGCATGCTAAATTTGACCAAACAATGTTGGCAAATGGATTCAAGATTAACGAATGTGATAAATGTGTTTACATTAAAAATGTTATGAATCATGAAGTCATTGTTTGTTTGTATGTTGATGACATGTTAATAATTAGTAAATACATTGATGATATAAATGCTACTAAGCGCATGTTGTCCAGCAAGTTCGATATGAAGGACTTAGGAGTTGCTGATTTGATCTTAGGGGTCAAGATTATCAAAACTCCCCAGGGACTAGCATTATCTCAATCTCATTATATTGAAAAAGTATTGGATAAGTTCAAGTACTTGAATTTCAATATTGTCAAAACTCCAATTGATTTAAGTTGTACATTTAAAAAGAATGAAGGTCAAAGTGACTCTCAATTGGAATATGCCAGAGTGTTGGGAAGTTTGATGTATAATAGAGCTTAGTCTCTCCATAGTAGTCGCGACCAGATATAGCATGTGCTATTAGTAAACTGAGTCAGTTCACTAGTAATCCGAATCAAACTCACTGGATGGCAATGAAACGTGTGTTGGGTTATCTAAAATATACACAACATTATGCTTTGCATTATAATAAATATCCTGCTGAGATTGAAGGATATAGTGATGCAAATTGGATCACCGGGTCAAATGATGTAAAATCCACGAGTGGTTATGTGTTCATACTTGGTGGAGGAGCAGTCTCTCGAAAATCGTCCAAATAGACATGTATTGCTCACTACCCAATGGAATCTGAATTCATTGCTTTGGATAAGGCTGGTGAAGAAGCTGAATGGCTCCGGAATTTCCTAGAGGATATTCCATTCTGGCCCAAACCTGTTGGACCTATTTGCATACATTGCGATAGTCAAGCAGCAATAGGTAGGGCAGGGAGCGTTATGTACAACGGAAAGTCTCGTCATATATGGTGGAGACATAACACCGTAAAACAAATACTCTCTAGTGGAATTATCACAATTGACTATGTAAAGTCAAGCGATAATGTGTCAGATCCACTAACGAAAGGCCTAGTGAGAGAGGCAGTTGAAAGATCATCTAAGGGAATGGGTTTACGGCTGAGGACAAGTCAGCATGACGGTAACTCTATCTAGCAGACTGGATATCCCAAGAGCTAGATTCAAGGAGAAAAACAAAGTTGTGGCTGACGGTTCGACATTGTCAATTAACTCAATCCATTCTCATGATGAAGACAATGTTCAGGAACAAGGTTAAGACTTTAAGGCTTGTTAATAAGGTAATAAAGCTTAAAGTTTTTAATGATTTGCTAAGTTTGGTAGATTTGACCAAATAGTGTATCTACGAGATGACACGGTTAGAAATCACCTATGTGAGTGTGAAGTGGAAGCCGCTTCAAAGAGAATTTTATGTCAAAAGCCTATTCTCTATACACTCATGAAACCAGGAGGTGTTCATGGATGAAACGACCACAACCGTAAGAACCATAAACAGTAAAGAGTTAATTGTGTGACATATGGTTGTCTAGGTATACACCAAAGCTCGACGGTTCAAAGATATCACATCTACCGATTGACCGAGTATATCCAACATTTGTTCACTACGGAAAGTCCAAGGGGAAACCTACTTATCCAGATACAATTAATCCTTGCCTGTAAAGTACACAATTGTCCGTGCATTCCTATGTTATAACCATTCCCCATCAATGTGGGGGATTGTTGGGTATGTAGAAAGAATTGATGAGAAATAGAGGGAAATAGAGGAATTTGAAAAGTTGAGAACTTGAAGAGTTGGGAACTTGAAAAGTCCTCTTATGCTTTAATGAAAAGGCATTTGTCCCTCATCGGTGGTGGAAAGAAAAATAGGAGAGTTTAAATACAGAAACACTCCTATTAATTGTTAAAAGGGTTGGAAAGAGGGACCTCCCTCGCACCGTCGTCGTCGTCGCTCTCTCATCTCGTCTCATCTCGTCTCGTCACGTCACGTCACGGCTAAGACTTCGGCTTCGGCTTCGGTAAATGATCGATCGAGAGATTATTTTTTGGACAAAGTTTGTTTTAATTATTTAATTATTTATTTATTTATTTAATTAATTAAATAGCCAATTCAATTAATTAGTTGATAACAGAAACATTTTCAATTATTTAGTTGATTAACCCGACCCGACTCAGATCCGCGCGCAACCCGTTTTAACTTTCCCGGTTTTATTTAAATTTTCCTCAATGATTGTTCTGAAAGGTTGCAACTTTTAGGAACAGTCATTACCATTTGAAAGGTTGCAAACTTTCATCAATGGTCGTGTGGATTCTGAAAGGGTTGCAACCTTTCAGAACCTGTTCTTCTTGCCTATAAATACCATTCATTCTTCAGATTATTAACTTACGAATTTTCTGATCTTCTTCTTCTTCTTCTGCACATATGTTTCTTTGTGTACTTTCCTGCTGTGGATTGGTTCGCTGACAGTAGAGTTTTTGGTATCTACACTCTGCTGATTAAGATCATTTTACCCTGGGAGGTTATATTCCAAATCAAACCTCGGATACTAGAGGGGAATAATTTCCTTAAAGGGACACTGTGAGTTCAGTGGACTTGATCTTTTTCCTCATTTAAAAGATTTTTCCAGATTCTGGTACGTTTTTATAGATTTTAGTTTTTTGTAAATTAACTTTCTGTTCATCTCTCTTACTGGTAGTATAAATTTTAGTTACTTCGTGTTTATGAACAATTTATTAGAATCAGTAATTTCTGTTTTTATAACACAGATTGATAAACATCCTTATAAGTCTGTTGAAAGAAATTTTTAACTTTTTTTTTAGTAGTGGGCCTTAGACTTGCTGGTTTTGAAGCCCATAGGCCTTAGTTTTGCTACAACATTGATTCATATGGCTTTGCTCCTTTTAGACTAATGTAGCATATTTAGTTCTCATATAATGAGCCTTAGTTAAGCGGAAAATAAGCTTTCTTAAACCTTTATCCTTAGCTCCCTCTTTCTAAGGCCCATTGGTTCACGGTGGAGAGTTTGTTTATTTTTTCTCCACGTTTTTTGACTTTTACTTGTTTTAAGTAGATCTATTCTTGTGACCTCCTGTATCTAGGAAGAATATTTTGTTATGCATATATTATATTTCTTCTACGTTTTTCTCATGTTATCTCAACTTAATTTCTTATTCTTGTTTAGTTTCTACAGTTATACCCATTACATTATATTTCAGACTGGCTTATCTATTTGTGAATTAGATTAGGTGTCACCGTGACCTGAGAGATTAAGCGATGACAAAAATACAACAAAACACAATTTGATAATTAAATTTTTTAGCTCCACTAAATTTTCAAGGAAGCTAAATTTTCCACAAATTTCTTGTCCTATGGAATTCTTAAGGAGGCTAAATGTCTTTTGAACAATATGGAAAAATCTTTAACACAAAATATTTTGAGTTAAGGCAAACTTGTTCAGCTTTTCTCTGCGTGTCATTTGTAGAAAACAACCATCCACTTCCCTCCACATGATATTCTCACTTTCTTTCAAAAATATTATATAATATAGATAGAAATTGTCATTCCCAAGGTCAATAATTGAGCCTAGTGTAGGAATTTTCATGACATTTGTCCATGTCCATTATTCTCTATCTTTCTCCCACACACACAAAAAATCCATCTCAACAAACACATAAATATAGAGACGATTATAAAAATCAATCTCTTCATATGAATCGCACAAAATTGCAATGGGATGGATATTATATCAAATTTCTCATCAACCACGATCAATGAAATAATGAAAAACTTATTGAATTCACAACCACCATTTTCCTCAACACATCTAGTTGTCATCCCGAATAGTGTCAAGCTAATGAAACTTGATTTTGGTCAAACAAGTGATAGCCATCCGGAATAGTGCCAATATTTTTAAAAGAGTTATTCTTCTTAGACTATATTCAAACAATGTAATGGCTATCATTTGCATCAATCATAAATCTATCAATTATCTTATAATTATCACTAACAGAATCATAAAAAAAACTATGTAGACTTGAAGCATAGCATTTAACACATTTCAACCCTTAAGGATTATGACTTTTGACAATTTTATATTTTTAAATACCTGAAATCCATATAAATAATTTGAACTATACACTATGCATAACAAGTCGTTACAAGAACTCACCAGTGGATATGAAAATCTTGTGACATTAAAATGTTTGGTAGTTGGAGAGAAACAACATGGGAATCCACACTCAATGAGAATGCATTTATTGAAATGCTTTTGAATGCTAACATGTTATATTCAAACAAGGAGATGAAATTATTTTCGACAAAAGAATAATAGGATTTGTTGAAGTACTTTTTTTGTGTGTGGGACTCATTGGACTTATTTACTTAGGGTTTTCGATTTGATTTTTCCATCTATACATATACATAGTGTAATATGGCGGTCAATTTGTTCTTATCTGTCTAAAAAAATTTAGAAGAAAAAATTGAGACAATAATAAATAAATTGGCAGACAAATAACACTATATTTATGTATACATGGTAAAATAAAATCTAAAAACCTATGTAAAAAAATTCAATGAGTTCCCACTCAAGAAAAAAATATAGGCTACAGAGATGATGTGATCACTTGCATCCTCTCAAAACTCCATGTTGAATCTCTTCAATGCTTCAAGATTGTGTACATATCATAGTGTTAAATCATCAATGACATTAATTTCATCGAGTTGCAAATCAACAAATCGTTATCTGATATTAATCTTCAACAAATCCTATAAATTTCTTGGAAAATAACTCCATCCCATTGGTGATTTCTTGTAACAACTTTTTATTTATGGTGTATAACATAAAATTATTTATAACATTTACTTAGAATTATTTATACAACATTTAGAATTTCAAAAATATAAAATTGTTAAAAAGTGAAAATACTTATGTTTTGAAACATGTCAAATGTTATAAACAAACACTATATGGTTTTGTGTATGATTCTGTTAGTGATAATCATAAGATGATCATTACATTTGTGATTAATGCAAAGGATAGTAATAATATTGTTGTAATATACTCTTTGAAGAATGAGTCTTGGAAAAAGATTGGCGCTGTTTGTTCTGGGTATCACCTGTTTGACCAAAATCTAGTTTCTTTATATTGTACGATTAGCATGACGGAAAGTAGACCGGCTGAAAGAAATGGAAGTAGTTAATTTAATAAGAAATTAAAAAATCACTGCTTTATCCCATTATATCATCATGTAGATAATATTTGTTAGGATGTGGATGGGCTTTAATGAACAAAGTAGCAAAGACTTTTTAGAAATTTTTTTGATTTTGCTCGTTGTTGAGTCATACTGGCTGCAAAGTCCTACCTATGTTTATTCACTATCTTTGTTTTAAATTTCATCTTCACATTCAAGTTTTCTCAATAAAAAACTCTTCTTGATATATTATACAATACAAAGCATATGGTCTTATTTTCGCAAATTCAATTGGTTCAAGACTGACCACATTTTAAATAACTCACATATACTCATCAGGTGGTGAAACCAAAATATTAATAAATATCACCCATTTGTGCTAAAATCACACCTAATATTTTTATGTAGGAGTGGAAAATGATATGCACCCAAGCATTTTTAGGTCTATACATTATTCCTAGAATCATATAAATGTGCATAAATTCTTTGACCTTAAATTAACTTAATTTGAAAGTTATTTTATGGCTAGTTGTTGATCATTTTAAACTTCAATTGCATAGTATTTAGTTAAATGTGTTGGAGCGGGAGGTTTTAATAAAAAATAGATTTAGGAATATAATTTTGACATTCTAATACACACTTAATACAGATGAGAGATACATGAGATATCGAAACAAGGTTGGAGAATGAGGTTTTATTGGAAACAAAATTGAGAACATGATTATGACATTCTAGTATCCTACTTAATTCATATTAATAGCTACTGTGAAGCCAAAGAAGGTTCGAATATCATGGTGCCTTCATCAACAATTCGAAGACATGGAAATTCTTTTAATGGTTGGAATGATAAGGTAAGACCCCCCAAGTGAGTTAGAGTGTCTAGAGCCTCAGATGTGTCTATAATATTGTTAACATGTTAATAAGTGTTTTAAAGTATGCATGATTGATTTTAAGTCATTTATAAGGCAAACGTCCAAGACGTTCGAAAGTTAGCTTATGTGTGACTTGAGTGTGCCTAGCATGAGGGATGTGTTTTAGGTGTTCGTTTTGGTTGAAACTGATGTGGAAGGTCTTTATCATGTTAAGGTGTATATTTACGTTGGAAACGTCTGGGTACGACTCCTCAAGAGCCCACAAAAGGCCCTCAAGGAGGACCAAAAGGCTGTCGAGACACTGTCTTGGCAGTGTCAATCGACGGAGCTAAAAGACGGTCAGTAGTCTCACCTACGCCCCATTGATGGTGAGGCGTCAACGAAGACTTAGGATAGTGAAGGATCAAGCCAATGGACAAGACTAAGTCCCAAATGACGGCCTGCAGTACGGTCTGTCGATGGACCTACTGGAGGCGTTTGAGACCGTCAATGCTGGCCGTAATTAACTTCCATGCATGCTGTCTCATTATGGGGTGAATGGGAAATTCACCCCACGTCCTAACCTGACTCTAGTTGGTTTATTTGGTTATTTTTGGGTGTATTTAGTTGATTAAAAATTTGACTAGCCCATTCTCAATTAATTCTTCAAATTAAACCCTTCCCTCTCAAAAAGAAACCTCTCTAGAATTTTCCATTGAAGACGAAGCTCAAGAACAACATGGTGATGGATTCTCAAGATTTATTGACCAATTTTTAGTGGTTTTATTCTATAGTGAGGTATGTTGATCCTTCATCTCTAGTTAATCTTCCATCTAGAGAGTTCCTTTCAAAGTTTTCAAAGAAGTTTCATGATCAAATTGTGTATCCTTCAATCTAGCCATGGGTTTTTTTCTCAAAACGTTTTCAAAGTCTTTATCATGATGATTTGATGATAATGTATTGATTGTAACAGGAATTTCAATCCAATTACATGATGAACCCATGCTCCCTTCCAATTCTCGTTTTAAGCCTATGTATTGGTTAGTATGATCTTGATGTTAGGTGGATTACAATGTGACTTCAATTATGTTAGATCGATTGTTAGATACTTGCTATGATTTAATATGATGATGAATTATGTGTTATTGTCCCAATGTGGATTGATGCTTGAAGACTTGATCTCTACTTTTTATTTATTGTTAATGTATGTCATTCACTATAATCTCGAGGCTATAATGCCTGAATGTAGGATTTCATTTATGTAAAGATAATTGTAGTTACTGCCTTATATTGATATTATTGATGATTGTGGGTATGAATCCTCTATGATCAAATCAAAGGAGTTTTGGTAAGGATTGATCTACATTCTTCTATCCTATAGATTGATAATGCTATGTACATGATGTGATCTCAATTATAGGGTAGATGAATCACGATTTAGATTAGGTTACTATCTCTTTAGGTACAGACCTACATGTATATGTTGATGAATTATGATTGAAGATCAAGTCAAGGGAAATTGGTGAGTGATCTATGTCTCCCTACTTTCTAGTGAATTGGTGATGTAGTTTACTAGTGTGTAGCACGATCTTGTAGTGGCTTATGCATGATTTTGTTTATGTTAAAGTACAATTAGATACTTCCCTATACATGAATTGTTGATGAAAAAGGTGTATTAATCGATGATGATCAAATGTTGATGAATTGGTAAGAATGACTCTTCCCCTCTACTTTTCTATAGAATTGTTAGTTGATGAAGCCTTGTATGGCATTGTGTGGTATGGTCCACTTATTGTGGCAGTGTTATTTCATATCAATCTATATATGAGTGGAACATGGACTTGAAGGCAACTTGATGATATATGAGTGTGTGATTATGATGATTACACTATGTGAAGTTTATGCCTAGTTCTTAATCTAGTAGCATGGCCTAGGTTTTCATTTTGTCTTGTATGATTGAATGAAATTTCTAGGGTTAAGTTTAGGTGATACCTTAGATGAGTATAAATTGTTAATGATCCCTTATCTATGTACCCCTATGTGAATGTGTGAATATCTAACGTTAGGAGTCTTAAGTGTAATATGAAGTTAGCTTGTCTCCTATGCTAAATTGTGTTGTGTGGTCTATTCTTGGTTGTGCATTGTGGTCCTAAGAGGGTGTCTGCCTCAATGTGTTGTTTATAGCCATTAGGTAATCATGTTTAACAATGTACACACACTCACACATTATGCATTATTACAAGTAGTATTGCATACAAGTAGTATAGGTTCATGGTGTCTAATGAAAGGTTGCTCTCATATTCGCCGATGTCTACTACTATGCATGTAAGGTATATGTCTATGAAGCATGCTTTATATTCTCTTAACTAGGATGGATTGAGAGGTGTAGTAGTATGGGCAAGGGTATGAGACCTTGTCCATGCATTGCACATGTGTGCCTTGATAGGATAATTCCTAGGTTTGGTTTTCTATGTACATGAATATGAATGCATGGTTATGTTATGAATGTGCATAGTGTCTTAATGTGTTTAATATGAAAGGATTTCTCATAAATACACTTATGCATTAATGTATGAACATTTGTGGCCTTAATGTGTTCATGTGAAAGGTTTGCTCACAAATATGTATACACACACATGTATAATGATCTATTAAGTAGAGGGGCGCTTGGAAGGTGTTCCCAAGAGTACCCTAAACTACATGGTCCTTTACATATGCTATGTCCATGTGAGAGGACCTCTCACATAATTTGGGTTGATTAACTCTCATCTATAACCTATGAGCTAAGCATATGATTTGTCATGTTAATAATGGCTTTTAAATAAAGGGAACTTAGTTTAGCACCGAGTGAACTTGAAAATAAGAGGTGTTGGCTTTCCTTGGAGGAAGATTCACCATTGGTTTTTCATAAGGTGTTGACTTCCCTTGGAGGAACATTCACCTATGGTTCCCTATGAGGTGTTGATTTCCCTTGAGGAAGATTCACGCATGGTTTCTCATGAGATGGGGACTCCAATGCCTATGGGAATGGAGAGGGTCCAATTCATATCTCTTTGTTCCATAAACTATTCTTTCTACTTAGAATATAGAAAGTGATATCACCTAATATGCTAGCATATGTTACTCTTCTACTTTGGCTAAGTGGAGCACCTTCCTTTTGTGTAAGGCTCTACAACACCAAATTCCATGTTTAGCACCCATGGTTTTAGTGTCGGTTAATGCTATAGTTTCCCTAATGTAAAATGGACAATGGAAGTAAAAGACTAGGACCCTAACTAGGCTGACCTAAGGGGTGTTGCTTAGGATAGGTGAGAGTACTGAACTTACCTATACATTGCACAAGTAGCTCTAGGAAGTTCTAGGAAGGTGTTCTAATATATATGACTATGTTTATGTTCCTTATGCATGACATTGTAGTATTGTCTACTTGTTGTGAAGAAATGCCTGGTATGAGTCTATATGATGTGGTCTTGTCCTTATATGCATAACGTTGGGCTTAATGACTATAGGATGAAGGTCTTGCTTGGCATGAATGAAGTTGTATATGCTTTTCATGTTAATATATTAAGTGAATATTAAGGCTTGTGGTCTCATGATAGGTATACTAAGTATGTGTGAGGTTATGGGCTTCACATGTACATTGCACTAGTAGACTTAGATTGAGATTGTGAGTAAGGTCTTATAATGTTCTATGTGAAGTAAAGTTGGTATATGTGCATAATGACTAGAGTTCACTGTAATGTTTTTATGGTCTTGACTTGGATGTGTCTTGTGGTGTGCTATACTTGTATAATGGTATGTGTTGGCTTATGTAGGTTGTATGTATGACTTCCTTGTGGTCTTAAGGTGATGCATTGCACCAAGTATCACTAGAGGGTTACTTGGGGGAATAAGGAATTAAGAAAAGGATTCACTGTAAGATGGAATTATGTTTACTGTAAAATGAATGTACTTACTGTAAAAGGAATATGCTTACTGTAAAGTGACCCTAAAATGTCTTAAATGGAATGTGTGATTTTATATGATGTATGACCATTGAATATACCTATATGAAGTATGTGAATTATATAAATGCTATTGTATCAAGGTTTTATGAGATTTTCACAAAAAAGGCATAATGCATGGTTTCAAGTAAAATGTCCCTTTTAAATGCATGTTTTTGCATGGTTGTCATACTTAGTGCATTACTAACTCCATTCTTCTCTACGTTTTTAAACAATGTGTAGGTTATGGATGCTTAAAGGATGTCTCTATGGTGATGGGCTTGATATGTGTTTCTCAAGCTCAAGGAAAGGAATCCTTAAGATTCAAGGATTCCTATGTCAAGTTATGTTTAAAGTGTTGTAATAGCTTAGTTAGTGTATTATGTTATAAGGATTGTGTCCCTAATGTACTCTAATGATGTCGAGTCTAAGATGGAAAAGACACTTAGAGTCTAACTATGTAAATGTGATATTTTATATATATATTGAAAGTAATGTTCTAGCATATGATGTGCTAAGAAAGTTTTAAATGTTCCGCTAAATTTACCTATGAAAATGTGATGAACCATTGAGAATAAAAATAATTATTGAAGTGATCAGGTCTATAATTTTCCAATGGAACGTAACAGGTAAACATTGTTGTAGGAAGGAAATGAAGTTTCACATGTATAAGCTAAACGTGCTACACTTATTTAGGAACCCACTATTTTTCTTCCTTTTTTTAAATAGGAGTGATCTTCCAATCATAGAAGAGAGGTTAATTGAGAATGAACAACCTTCACATACCGTCATTCAGAAGAAGAGTTGAAAAAAAACACAAGTTGGTACTTCAAAATCCCATGACTTTGACTTTCTTATTAGAAATTCATTTTTCTTTTCTAATATGTAAAATTAGGCAAGGTACTATGTGATAAAAACTCAACTATGTTCCATTTTAAGGGTATAGGCGGTCGTATGTACAATAATAATAAAAAATTAAATGTCGTGGTCGAACCACAAGGAGTGGAAGATGGAATTCCCCTCAAATGATTTCATAACTTGAAAAAACCTGGCAACTTGAATTCTCAAAACACATTAATGGGGATTTTGAAAGAACTAGAGATTATTAATATAAAGTACCAAAATAGAGAATCAACACAAATATTGTAACGCCCCGAGCCTATACCCTGGACGTGGCCTACACTTAACGACAATTGCTGGCCTTGAGCGGACCCTTGGCATGGCTTACTTAAATTAGTGGAAGACTTAACTCAATAAAAAGTCTCATTAAATAAATTAAGGTATATAAGTTGGTCAAAATGACACTGAAGTCTCATAGTAACATATCTGCAATACAAAGATGAGTGACTCAAAACTAAACTGTCTGACTGTCTATCTATGAAGCCTCTACAATACTAAGAATAGGTGTTGGTACAGGCCCTACAAGACACTATAAAAGAAAGACTAAAAAGAAATAAATATGTCCTCCAGAATGCAAGGAGGCTCACCACTAACTCCGACTGCTCAGCTGGATCAACGAGGCGCTAGGTGATGCTGATCCTGGTGACCTGCGTCTGCATCATGATAGGATGCAAGCCAAGTGACATCAGTACATGGAATGTAAGAGTATGCAAGTTGGAATGCTAAAACAACATCAGATTGAAAAGAGTAAGAAGGAACACTTACCTTGGCTTTGCTCAACTCATGAATACTCTGATTTAATAATACTGACTCATTTAAATATAGGCAATTTAAAAGCAAGTGCAATATAAAGAAAAGTTATTCGAAAACATACTGTAAGTTCTGAATGTATACAAGGATACAAATAACTCTGGGACGTATGTAAATATACAATAAGCAAATGTATATATATAAATACACTTAACTTCTATGGGAGTTTCTCTATCCGACAACCATCACTTAAGAGCTAAAGTGATGATACATCGATCTACCTCACGCTGCCAGCGCATCCTATACCCGGCCAAAGGTATAAGACCTGAACTGCCTAATAGATCCACTATTCTATTTTTAAAAGTGTTCACCTAAAAAATATAACTTTTTTCTACCTATGGTGACTACATAGTTTATGGGGGCTATGAGTTTTCTGAACTCTCCCGTATATCGGTGCTCAATACTACTCCCAAAATATATACTGGCTCTTATGTTTTTAAAAGCATACTAATTCTGTTATTTGAGATTAGTGCTCAAAATAGTTAGCTCAAAGGCTATCTTGGAAATCTCAGTTTCCCTGCTTGCTTCATTTAGAAAGCTATTCCTATTTAACTGAAAACTAGCCTGAATGCCTTTTGCAAATCTCAATTTCCCTTCTTTTTAAATGTGAAAACATTTTTAGTTCCTTTCAAATCCGGGGAGCACCCCCTAGACGTAACCGGCGTCATCGTTCTCGAAGAGGACTAAGAGTAGCCTTTTAGTTTACATCATTACACTCATAGGTTAAAAATGCGGAAAATTTAAAACTTTTCTTCTATCTATCATGATGTTTAAATAGACCTCTCACATACATATAATATATTCATATCTAGTATACATAGATTCTTAGTATAAGAAGATTACATAGTCCTAAAACAGATATCTCTTCTCATAAAATGTAAAAAAGAGTATAACAATCGGGTATAGCCCATACATCAATACAATAAAGCAACATATAGTCTATACAACAATCTTCTTCAAATGAAAAGGAAAGAACTAGAAGTTTTATAACTAGAACAACATCAATAGCTTGATAGTGGCATTGTCCTCGGAAAGTAAGGACCTACCCAACTTGGAGAGTGAGAATTCCAAGTCTTCCTTCAAAAGTAGTCATAAACCCTTCAACGACCAGAACCTAAAATGTTGGGGAAAAAAAGGAGAAATGGGGTTAGCACATCACTTGTACTAAGTATAGGACCATATGCACACACAACATAAAATCATGCTAGAAAGAGACATTTCATAAAAGCATGCTATTTTACTTTAAAAAGCCTTATGCACACTCAAGAACCAATACCAATCAATAGTGCATATTTCATTAAGTCAAGACAACTCTATCATGAAGTTATAACATCAACAAACATGTATAATAGTTCATAACACCATAACCAAAGCAAGACCATTACTCATGAACCCTTATTAAGTTCACTAGTGCAATGACTAAGAAAAGCCCCATAACCTTACTCAATCAAGTTAACCTAACAAGAACCATAAACAATGTCCAACTTCACATAGCAAATCATTAAGAGTACATAACATCATACTTTAGCAATAGAGACCAAACACATGTTCATAAGTGAAATAAACATCACATAGTGTCATTAACATGTAAGATCATCATATACATATCATTTACATTTATAAGCATATACATACGTAAGAACATCCTTCCAAGACTTCCCTCAAGGATAACTAGTCCAATGTATAGGTATAGTCCCATACCCCTACCTAGACTAAGCTAAACCCCTTAGGTCATCCTAGTAAGAGTTCACTTCATTACCTCATTTTACATTTTTGGAACATCTTGCCTTAACCGACATAGACCACATGACCTAATGTGGAATCCGGTGTTATGGAACCCTACACCAAAAGAAGGCGGACTACTTGTCAAGGTAGTAACAAAACATGTACATAACAACTATGTGGATCCACTAGCTAGTATTCCTATGGCGGAAACATATTTCAAGAACTAGGAGATGCAGTTGGGACCCTCTTTAGGTTACATGCATTACATTCTCCAATCTGATGAATATGTTAGTGATCCTACCTTCCCTATGTGGGAAGGGACACTCCTCACTCTAGTTCACTCGGTGCTAAGCTAGAGTCCTTTTTTTGAAATGTATTTAAGACTTTATTAGTGATCATAGCTTAATTTAGGTCATAGGGTCTATCCCTTATATAATCATCATTATAGCTCAATAAGAATTGCATGAATATTATCTTTTCCTTACAATTCATACATGTGAGGTCAGCACATTTACATAATCACATCATGATAAGGCACATTAGTAAGTTATATCCATCCTTATAACATTTACATCTTAGCCAATAACTCACAAACCATAGTCAAGACATTTCAATTCAACATCATACAAACCCTAATCAATCTTAATCATAAGGTATACTTCAATATAACTTCATCACTAAACACAAGTAACCATAATTGAGATCACAAGACTTACCCCAATCTCCTTCACAATCCATCATCAAGGTCTTACCATCAACCATCCAATTCAACCCAACAATGGGTGTAATATAATCACAGAATAGTAACCAACATAATAACAAGGTCAATTGAATCACTACACAATAATTCATTACTTGTTCATAGCCTATGGTTAGAGACTTAGGTCAAATTCAGGATCTACTTCACAACCTAGGTAAATTACTCAAGGACTAGAATAATTGTATTATAATATATCATCATATACTCAAACTTTGAGTAATGACAAATAGAATAGTAATTCACATATTAACCAAGCCAATTATATCAATACTAGATAATTCAATTCAAGATCACAACCTAGGGTTAAGGGGAAAAGGTAATCTATTCACAACTAGGTAAATTCATCAAGAAGTAGAATAAGTGATTCATAATACATGTTAATCTACTCATAATAATCAAAAGGAATCATAAACAAAGCAATTCAGAAGATCAATTTCGTATTGGAAGAAAACCCACTTGAATTTCATCTTTTTGAAATCAACTTGGAGGAACCCTTTGGGGAAACAGAACCCAAAGGTGAAAGGAATACCATAACTTACTAATTGATGAAGTTTTATGGAGAAACATTGATATTTAGCATCCCTAGAACCCTTGTTTGCTTGGTCTTCTATGGAGTTTCTTTGGGAGAGAGAAAGAAGAGAAAAGGAAGAGCAATTGGGTTTTGGGAATTATAAGAGTTAAGTAAGGTTTTAGGCTTAGGGTAGTTTACATAGTGAATTAACTAAATTAATTAACCACCCCCTAATCCCTAATTAACCCCCTAACTAAACTAACTAATTAAATGAATTAAGTGAAACAAAGCAGCAACACACAGACTTGACATACGAGACCCCGACTGACAGGCCGTAGGTCAGTCAACGGGCAGTGTGGCCTTCGTGCTGCACATCCATGGTTTGTGACTGAGACTGGAAAAAAACAACCTTTAACGAATTTTTCTAAGTGACAATCTACGGTGGAAATAGATTCCTCGTTGATTGGACCACGATTCATCGCCTGCAACTCGTAGGTAGAAACTGCTTTTTGGCATCTTTTTGCCAAATTTGAAAGGGTCCTCCTCAAGGGCCCTTGGTTGGTCCTTGGGGAGTCGTACCCGAACGTTTAAGACTATAAACTAACTCTTATACGGTTTATACACCTAACCACCAAATTTCATCATTTTCCAACTCTTAAAACTTAGTCAAATAGGCTAAGGCACATTAGCACCTCTTGAACTAGTTTCAGGACGTCATGGACATTCTTTGACGTTTTGATTCTAGAATTTTCTATATGACTTATATACACTATTATTGACTTTAAAACAGTGTTACAACTCTTAGACTCTCATGTTAGGCTCTAGATTAGGCTTTAGACTTTCGGAGTATTACAGTTCCTTTGAACGAATACTTCACTTTACTCTGAATTGAACTCGAGCTTAAGTCTTTTAACGACAATTAAACGTTTTTGAAAGACTTATGGAACTTGAAATGAAATTCTTCTTATTATTATTATTATATTTAGTCCTTACTCAAACTGATCTTTAAGACTTAAAAACAAGTTTAATGTATTTGCAAAAGACTTCTTTAAGGACTTTAGGAATTCTCTAGACTTGGCTCTAACTTTTACTTGCATTTGAAGTTATGGATTCAAGGTTGTAAATTCATGCATCTGGATGATTTCTATATGATTAGAAGTCATTTAGAGTAGTTAGAATCATTAGGAAATGTTAAGACACCTTAGAAGGGATTAATCGAACTAAACTACAAAAATTGGGCAAAAAACGCCGATTTGGGTGCATCCTGGGCGTGCCGCACCAGACTCCTTGAACGGAGGATCCATCTGGGCGCACTGCAGGCGCGCCACCCCAGACCCTTTGCTGCAGATGGGGCGCGCTGCGCCTCACCCTTCCTAGGTGATACCTTGACGAATTTTTCATCTCATTTTTCAACGCTAAGCCCCCTAAACCTCCATGTTCCTTTGCCAAATCCTTAGGATCATTAGTACCTTCAATACCTACTGCATCTAACTCTAAAAACAACCACGAATTTCAAATTAAAGAAACAATAGGCATTCAACAATTCAATCAACAAGAATTCAACAATGTCTTTCAAGAAATTCACTATTCTCATTCAACCAATTCGAAAAATATGGGATTGAAACAAGCTTGGTGTGTGGGTGAACTGACCCAACATTAAAATATATCACATACCTTGATAGGAATCACCCCCGACAAAATCCACTCAAAATTCTTGACGTTCTTGGCAAATTCTTGACCTTTCTCCCTCTTCTTCTTTCTTTTTCTGTTCTCCAAGCCCTAAACGTAAACTTTAATTTTTACAATCTCAACTAAAACATAGGCTTTACCCCAATAACCCCTAAAAACGAAATAGGAAATTAAATTGTGAAAATACTAGTATGCCCTTCCTTAAATCCGAATTTGGACTTTCCTTACCTCAATAGCCCAATTTCCCATAGGCATATCTCACTCATACGATATTGAAAATGCACAAACTCCGTGGAGTTTGAAAGACCTCTCCAAGGGTTTTCCAACCATATCAACAACTACCTCTAGTTCATCCTGAGCTAGAAGTTATGGCCGTTTGAAATTGACCAAAACTCACTTTCTTAACTTAGTCAATTTTCCAGAGTTATTCCTTTTCTTTTCCAAAAATGAATATTTTCAGTTTCTAAGCTTATTCTTATTCATTTAAAATTGTGAGATGCTACAATTATGATTAATTAAGAATGGAAATGACTATCGGTGTGTGCATTACGATAGGGTTTTGACACCACATGTAAAGATTAATCAATACCAAATCGATTTATACATGGATAACATTCAGTCTAGGCTATATTTGCTGTTCTTTCAAACCATCAGGCTGTCCCTTGTATTCTCTCTAACTCCAAGGCCCATGTCAATAAAATACCAAATATTGCTTGAGTAGATAGACTATTCCTAGTTTATATCATCAAATAAGATATTAAAAATATCATTCTATCTCTATTTCTAATACATAGACAAATTTTACAAAGTCCTCACCATTAAGTCTTAATCAACTCTTTTTTTTTGTTTCTAAACCCAAAATAAAATGTGGATGTAAAAGCCATTGAATATCTCGATAAATGTTACCATCCAATGATTTTAGATTAAAATTTCAAGACAACAATAGGTACATGCAATACAATCAATGTTATAAATAACTTATAGATATTCAATGGGTTTTACACCCACATTTTATGCACACACACCTCGCTACATATTTAACGACTCATAATAGAAGAAATAGAGACAATACTAAGGTAGAAATACTCAATTTCGAGCAAAATTGATTAACAAAATATGAGATCCAAGGTTTGATGGATGCAAATATATTTTTTCTTCCTTAGCAAGTAAGGAAAGTTCTTAGCTATTCTTTCCCACTCTCTAGTTATCCAAGAAAATTCAAAAGGTAACCCATCCATCTTCTTCTTAGGAAAAAGATAAAAGTATATCATTACACAACTCTTTATACTGTCCTCGGAACCTTTCAACCAAAGCAATTTCCCGCCTAAATATGTGTTTTCCTTTGAGATTCCGCTCCTTGGCTTGCGTTAGAATGACAGGATGTTGATTTCTGATCGCATATCTCCAGCCACATCGCAGCTTCAACCTTTAATTTCTTCAATATCACCATTACTGATATTTACAAAACGCCAATTAGGAATTGTATAGTACCACTAATGCACCGCTTCATAAGTAGTCTTCCACAAGTCAAGACGATGTTTAGACGGTGAGATGCCAACTAGAACTTGTGGGACGTCAGTTCCTTCGTTAGTTTGCTTTGGTTATCTTAATCTCAAATAAATCAAACTTAACTTTTCCAAGGAATTCATACATACAAGAGAACTAGGGCCTAAAAGCCCTTAAATTAGCATTAAAGCATAGAAATAATTCAAGAATTTGAGTCTAAGAAGTTTGTTAAATACCAACACATCAAAACCTAAACTTAAACTATTGATTATCCTCGAGTAAATCACTTTCTAAGACTAGGATTTAAACTCAACCATACCCAAAATACGATTTGTATAACTACACACTAGACTTAAAATAACTGAAAGGAAAGACTCTATATTTAAACCCAACTCACAATTTGTTCCACAATCACTCACTAGGCAAATTTTTTCTTTTCTACTAAATTCCTTTCAATGAAAAAACTTTTGAAGCACAAATTTGGGAACATCTTTCTCTAAATCATAGTTTCAAATCATCTCAAGTCAATGACATCAACCATCAAATTTTGTCTGAAGATTCACACGAATTTACCATATTCATGAAACTTATTTGAAATCAAGACCTCACCATTCCAATGGAGGATGCAATACAACTCAAAAAAAAAGAAGAGAAAATCCCACACAAAAACTACGCATATCAAGTCAAGGTATTTTAGATCATTCAAACACTCACACTCACACTCACAAATGAATTAAAACATATACACATTTACCTGTAGTCTTGCAACTAATGTAGATTGACAAGGTTCAAAATCACCAATGACGTGTGGTGTTGACTTATGGTTCAGCAAAATGTGTGGTATCATTTCTTCAAGTTACTAAGATTACTTCTAATGCTTTCTCTTATAAATAGAACAAACCACTCATTTTTTTATTCGCTCTCACCTTATTTATATGTTTTCATGGTGTTCACTCAATTCAAACACCCACGTATCTTTTCACAAAACGAATGTGCAGACTATTAACTCGAACTTAAATTTTGGTTTCTTTCTTAGTATTCTTTCATCTATGAAATTAGTTAAGTATTTTTGTGTAACACCTCCAAAATTGGTAAAGTTTTAAAGGATTGGAAAAAGTTGTTTTTTGGCACAAGTGTAGGTTCTACGAAGCCCACCTACGGACCGTAAAAGGTCCTACGGTCCGTAGAAGGCAGTCATAAAAGTGATTACGAGGTATTGTAATTTTTAGTCTCCGAAAATGTCCTAAAGACCATCAAGATAGCATGTAGAAGTTCCTACAACGTGTAGGAAGGGGTCCGTAAGAATGAATTCAAGACTTGGTGAAATAATTTCTATATTTCAGCATGAACCCTATGAATTGAGTATTTCTGAGAGGAGAAATATCGTTGTATCATGAGTTTTGAGTTCTTGCGTCTTGAGTTTTGAGTATTGAGTTTCCTTATTTCTATTATGATCCATGAGTTGAGTCATTTATGTACATAAGTACACATGAACCCTATGATTTGAGTTATAAATTTCTGAAAAAAGCTTTTTAAAGCAAACACTTGATTTCTTTAACTAAGTTTAGAGAAAGTAAGATGAATTTTGAGAAAAGAATTTCTAAAACACGATTATTATGATAGTAGAGTATGTTATCAATGTATGAGTAGTATGGTATCTTGATATACCATCAATGTTTATGCAATATTACTTTCCGATTCATCAATGATCATATTAAAATATGATTTTGATATGTTTTGAGAAAGAGGTTTCAAGTATGAATTTACTAAGAATATAAAGGTACTATGTATTCCCAAAGGTATCAATTTTTACATTGATAAAAGAGAAACTGAGATTTTGTAATGATAATGGAGTTCAAAAGATATTTCAAGAAAAGTTACCTGTTTTAACAGTGTAGTTTGAGAAATGATCTCAAATCAAAAGAAGAGTTATGTTTTTAAACATATGAGCATGAGTATATATTTTTTGGAGTAGTATTGAGCACCAATATGAGGACGAGTTCAAATAATTCAAAGTCCTCATTAACCATGTATGCCAACATGGGAAAGGGTCATACTTTTTAGATCATCCTTATTGATTTTTAAGCATAGCTTAGTGGATCCACTTAATTGAGGTATACTATACCTCGACAACGTATAGGACAATTCTGGCATCATTGCATCACCTTAAGGCCACAAGGAAATATACATATCATCTACAAAATCAAACACATATCATCATAGAAGTATAGTACAACTTAGACATATTTAAACCAATACCATAGGACCATTACAGTAACTACCTTTAACTTGCACATATACCAACTTCACTTCACATTCATGCATTATAAAACCTTACTCACAATCCTATTCTAAGCCTACTAGTGCAGTGTATATGTGAAGCCCCACAACCTCACACATACTTAGTAAACCTATCATAAGACCACAACCCTTACATTCCAATTTATATACCAACAAGTAAGTGTATATAACTTCATTCATGTCAATACAAGACCTTTACCATGTAGTCAATAATATCAACATCATACATATAGACTCATACCATGCACATATTCATAACAAGTAGACCAATACTACAATTATATGCATAAAGACATAATCATAATCATATACATTATGTCACCCCTCTAGGACTTCCTAAGGAGCTACTTGTGCAATGTCTAGATGGGTTCATCACTTCCACCTATCCTAAGTAACCTCCCTTAAGTCATCCAAGTTAGGATCCTAGTCATTTTCTTCCATTATCCATTTTACTTTAGGGAAACTATAGCCTTAACTGACACTAAGACCATGGGTGCTAAACAAGGAATTTCGTGTTGTAGAGCCTCCCACCAATGGAAGGTGTTCCTACCTAGCCATGGTAGAACATTCACATATATCCTAGCATCCTAAGTGAATTCACTTTGCTAGATCCTATGTGGCAAACATAGTTTATGGAACTAAGAGATAGGTAGTTCCCTCTATATGTCATTGGACAATTGGGGCCTCATCTCATGAGAAAACATAGGTATTCCCTTCCTCAAATGGAAGTCAACACCTTATGTGGGTCCATAGGTGAATATTCCTCAAAGAGAAGTCAACACTCTATAAGGGACAAATGGTGAATCATTCCTCAAGGGAAAGTCAACACCTCTCAATGTCAAGTTCACTCGGTGCTAAGCTAAGTTCCTTTTTATTGAAAAGCCATTATTACATTTTTCATAAAACATAGGCTTAGAATATTTGATTCTCATATGCTTATAGCATACTCAAGCACCTATCTAGTTTTCGAGTAATCTAGGGCACCCCTATAAAGGCTCCTCTACTTACTAGACCATCATACAAGTGTGTGAGTGTATACATAGATGTGAACAAAACTTTCACATAACACCTTAAAACCACACATGACCATACATTCATTTCATGCACATAGAAACCAAACCTAGGAACTATCCTATCAAGGTACACATGTGCAATGTATAGACAAGGTCCCATGCCCTTACCCATACTAGTACACCTATCAAGTCATCCTAGCTAAGGAAACACATATAATTCTTTCATAAACATCATCTTAACATACATAGTAGTAGACACTAGTGAATATGAGAACTACCTTTCATTTAGACACCATGACCTATACTACTTATAACATGCATGTAAAGTGAGTGTGTGTACATTAGTCAACATGATCACATAATGGCTATCAAGAACACATTTAGGCAGCCACCCTCTTTGACCATAATACTCTTTCAGGAATAGATCACACAACACACAATAGCATAGGAGACAAGTCAACTTCATAGAAAACTTTAAGACTCCTAACATTAGCTATTCACACATTCACATAGGGGTACAGGGGTAGGGGTCATCAATCATTAACATTTAACCCATGGAAGCACCTAAACATGCTCTTACATAGCCATTCACATGCTCATAACAATAGTAACACAACCTAGGTTTACAACTATAATAGAAGACTAGGCACAAAATACACATAAGATGATCATCATAATCACTCATTCATATAATCCATCAATTTTCCTTCAAGGACATGGTCAACACATATATAATGAGGCTTTATCAACTACATTAATATAGAAAAGTAGAGGAGATAAGCGTTCTTACCAATTTCTCAACCTTTGATCATCATTGACCAATACACCTTGTATATAAAAAATTTATATATAGGGAAGTAGCTAAATGTACTTTAATCATCAAAGAAACCATATACTTGTCACAAGAGCAAGATTCAACTAGTGCACTATACCCCATATATGGTAGAAAGTAGAGAGTCATAGATCACTCATTAATATACTTTACTTTGTTTATCATGATTAACATTCATAATATACCAATAATACCAACCTAGTGCAGTAGCTATAGCCATAGAAATCAAGACTAAATCATGTTTCACTTACCCTAAATCGATATCACATTATGTTCATAACATTAGCAACTTTAAGGTTAAAACATGTAGATCAATCCTTATCAAGGTTCCTTTGATTTGATCATTAAGGGTTTATACCCATAATTCATTCATAACATCATCCTAAAACAGTAGCTATAAGAATATTCACCTAATCGATTTCAACATTAAATCATTAAAAAGGCAACGCTACAGTGAATCATAAGTTACCTCTTAATCGCTTACGTCATGACTGGGGTGTAGATCCTAGCCGAAACTGGAGTCATTGACCTCTCAGAGGTCGCAGACAAGCCTACTTACGTCGTCATTACATTCGTTAGGTTAATTTTAGCAGAAAATTTGAAACTTTTTGTTTTTTTTGAAGTGTACATAGACTTCATAGTTATAACATGCATACGTGTATAAAGAAGTTCACTGCTCATGTGTATAAACCATCTAATAAAGGATCATTCAATCTTGGAATAAATAGTCTTATAGCATAAGTAATAGTTGCCAAAATTGCACCATTACATAAGTCTGAACAAACTAGGAAAGAAATACTAGTGGAACATGCTCCACTAGCCTAAACCTATTACTAATCTAGAAACATAACGGCAGGCATCCTCGAATGCATGAGGACCTACCAGGTCGGGATGAAAAGCTCTGATGTCCGAACAACTGCAATGAATGTCTTTAACACCCTCCTGAACCTGCACCTAAAATAGTATAATGTATGGGATTAGTACACACTTGTACTAAGTATGGGTGTATGAAAGTACACACCAAGGACATGCATGATTAAGAAGATCTCTCTCCTAACGATATGAATTATTGAAAGCCAAGTCAGTTGGACTTGCTAAATCAGATTAGGAAAGTAATGCTATGAGAGTAACTTGCATCATCATTCTTTTCATATTGCACCCAGCACATAACATATTTCATATAGCACATACATATATCACTTATCATTCGTTTATATACCATGATACCTTGGAATCACGGATTTAACATTAGGACTTCCCAAATGAGGGCTCAACATATGGGAGCTCAACTTGGGAGCCTTCTTTAGCAAACACAGAGTCTGCTTCTTTCATTCATACGTTCATCACATTATTCATTTCATTCATTCATAGGCTAATGTAAACACCAGCTATACCTAGGATGAAGTTTAAGACTCTCATCGGGATAATGAAGTGCAATGACCAAGAATGACCTAATGTCATTACCTAAATCTGGTTTCACCTCCTAATTGTCTTGCATATACATCTTCAGTATCATTCATTTCATTATCTTTCATACTTTGAGGAACTTCAACTTTAACCGACATAGATCATGTGAGCATCATGAAAGCTGGTGTCTTCCCCACACACAAAAAGAGGTGGAGTCACTGGCCAAGGTGAAACCAAAACATCCCTAGCTCGCTTAGGTGGAAAACCACTGGCTAGTTCCCTGTGTTGGAAGCATAGTTCAAAGACTAGGAGATTTAGGGAGACCCATACCCACCTTGGTGGATAGTCTCATCTCATGAGAGACGTGAACCTCTGCCCTTCCCAAAAGAAGGCATCACCACTCATATCTAGTCTATCGGTGCTCTGTTTAAAGTTCCTATTTACATTCAACTCATACATCATCGAAGCTTGCTTCTAGCATTAGGTAGTCATAGCTCATTAGATGATTTATCATCTCTTCTTTATGTATTAAGTGTGAATTTTCCTTACACATACATATAGAGTGTGATTGAGACTTGTCTTTAATATTCAACACTCTCTTAGGTGAGTACTTTTGGTGACCTTATATTGGCGTAGGTACAACTTGTCTCACTTGCACTAGCCTCATATTGTGGTACCAACCTGTTCTTTATTAACATCTTTTCATTTCATCTTTACTCACCTTTCAATATTTATTCATCGTATAACATACTTATGCTCTCTTGGAATTTACATTGAGGGACATTGATTCTAGGCGTAGATACAACTTGTCTCACTTATACTAACCTATCCTCATGTAGCCACTCTTTCTTTGCTTATTCATCGTTTAGCATAAATGTACTCTCTTAGAAATTTCATTTAGTGACATTGATTTTTAGGCGTAGATGCAGCTTGTCTCACTTGCACTAGCCTATAGTCATGTAGTCACTCTTTTTCTTTACATATTAACTATGAATTCATTCTTAACACTTTCTTTTGGAGTATACTTGAGATTTGACTCTACATCATTCTACACTCCCATAGGTGAGTACATTTGGTAACATTTTCTTAGGCTTGTTTGAGACTTGCCTCACCATTCATCTTAACCTCTTATCATGTTGTCACTATTTTCATTAGCATCATGTATAACATAATTACTCACCTGATTACGTGAATGTGCATTTCGTCATATGCCAATGCACTTGGCCTTTTAGTGTGTTTCACACTTTTACTTAACCCTCCCGGGTTCACATCATTTCATTACATACATATTAGGTTCACTTACTTTTAAACGTACGCTGGACTTATGGATCTATACGTACAAACCATGAGTCTTCATTCATAATTCGTCTAAGTGATTCATACTTACCCAAGATTATATGGTACAAGACTTATGCTTTTTGTAGGTATGCCAAGGTCTCGAGTTCGATTCCTATAGGCAGCATTCATTAATTATTTATTCACGTAAGACTTATGCATCAATATGGAATTGGGCAAAGGAACCCGATTTCGAATCCCTTGAGCAACACTTAGTCTCATATTAAATTTTTGGTTTATATTTTCGGCTTGGGGACCCGAGGTTGATCCCCAACGCCTACACTTCCTTTTTCTTTCTTTTTTTTCCTCTCATTTTTGTTTTAGACTAAGAGGATGTGGGATCGATCCCCCACAACCTCATTTTATTTTTCTTTAGTTTTTCTCCTTATTTTCTCACCTATCCGAGAGGTTGTGGGTTCGATCCCCACACTCCCCATTTTATTTATTTCCCTTTTCTTTTGTTTCTTCACCCAACCTTACCCTATTTCGAATCCCCCTTACCTCACATTTAATATCAAATTTTTCAGCAGCCTGCATATGGTGAGGTCTCGGGTTCAATCCATGATGACCTCACATATTTTAAAACGATTTTTCAAACTCCAATTCTTCAAGTTGCATAGTCAAAACAAAATTTCCAGAAATCTGGAAATTTGATCACGTTTTCCAGTCCCTTTTGTCAGCATTTTATACGTTATATTTTAGGACAATTCGTGGAACATTTCTTACATTATTAGGTGCATTTTCGTGGTTAAATTTAGCCATGAGTTTTCACTAAATTTAGCAACATCACACCTCATATGAACATCACGATTTTTACAAATATTTGCACATAAAATACAAGGATTTAGCATGTTTTTTTTTCCACACTTCAATATGTGATGAAGAGTCACGATATACACAATACACACATATACTTATCACATAGTTTCAGAAAGACAAAATTATCAGTCACATCAATCCGAACATACATACATGAACATAATCATCACGAAAACAGGTTACATCCCTAATGTCTACCAGCAAACATACCCAACCTACAACAATCGATGGGAGCTAGAGAGAGGAACATGCAACGGGGAAACATTGCTAGTTTTCGGATTAGAATAAATAGAATCTTAGGGGTCTCTTGGGAAAGGGACCAAGAGAAAGAAAACCCATACCTTTTCTGTCGCTCAAAACCTTCCAAACCTGCTCCAATGTACTTCCAACTCCCATGACACCAATGCCTCACCACCGAAACTTCAAGCACAACCCGTCGAGAATAATGTTTTTGCTTTTCATTTTTTAGTTTAGTTTTTCTTTTGAGTTTTAGCGTACAAGTTCTTCAAGAGTGATGAACTTTTGATTATTTTTTTTGTTCATTTACTGATGATGAAACGTGAGAATGAGAGTGGAGATACGTGAGAATGAGCGTAGAGAGATGTGAGAGTAAGCTTAGGAGTAGGAGTTTTAGGTAAGGACTTAGTCAAACTAGGACTCTTTGTTATTTTAAATAAAAATCTTATTTTTTAAGGCTTAAGTGAAAAGACTAAAATGCCCTTACTTAAATAAGATAATTAAATACCAATTAATTCAACTTAAATATTGCTTCCAGCAAGGATCGAACCTGGGTGAAGCTCTTCTCGCGAACGGGTCAATCCAGGTCGACCCAACCTGAACCTTCCACTAAAATACATTAATTAATTATTTAATTAAATCCCTAGGGTAATTACGATGCTACCCTTAGCGTGAAAAAGGCCATTTTACCCCTACACCCTCCAAACCTAAGATCACCCCTTTCAAGTCCGTGTTAAGACTCATCCTGGTAAATCTTAACATTCGGGTGCCCTACATGGCTGGACCCAACCTTGCCTAGCTCAAATAAATCCCCAAGTTGGTTGGCTTGGCTAGTGCATAGGTTCTGAGGTCTTGTTCCACGCGCATCAAGCCGTGTGAACTCGGTCTAATCTAGGCATTATAGGTATGTTTAGGCATTACTTCGCATAGTCATTTTCGGGTTGTTACATTAGAAGCACATAGATCAATTAGTACCAAGCTTTCTTTAATTTGATCATACCATATTTGTATTCATAATTCAACCAACTGATCATTCTAAGGAAGTAGCTATAAGAAACACAACATAATCGAAATTCACTTTTATTCATTAAAAGGCCAATGTTACAATGAATCATAGAAACCTAAGCTAAACATGTTAAAATCTTCATAAATTGATCCACATGGATCCTTCATCCTCAATTCAACATTAATCCACGTAAATAAGAGTATATATAACGACTTCAATGTAATAGAATCACAATTAAATCGATAACAAGTCAAGATCACAAAGACCATGCAAGGACTAAATCAAGATTGAAAAGGACTGGATTCATCATGCAATTGGAGTCAAATTCACGTTAAAACCACATTATTAACTTCAATTCATCATGATTTAATTGTTCAAAACATTTTTAGAAAGAACCCATGGATGGATTGAACAAGAAGATGTTTGAGCATATTTTTCTCTTTGAAATCTTAAAGATTAACTCTCTAGATGAAAGGATAACTAGAGATTAAGATCACCATAACTTATTATTTATGAAAACCTCTAAAACTTGATGAATCATCCATGGAAATCACCTCCCAGCTGTTCTTGAGCTTCACCAACAATGGTGGTTTCTAGGGAGAATATTTTTGGAGGGAAAGGTTCAATTTGTGTGAGGTTGTTTGGGAATGGGTTGATCACGTTTTTGATCACTTAAATTCACCCATTAATACCCAAATAAATCATATGGGGTGAATTTCCCATTCACCCCTTTAATGAACTAGTGCACAGGCAGCAGGGTGCAGGCCACCACTGACGGAACCATCTACTGGCCGTGCATTGGCTTCCATCGTTTGGTTCTTGGCAAATTTTTGGATTGAGACCTGCCCAAGATAAGTACCAATCGACGAGTACCACCTACGGGCCGTTGGTTGACCAACTGGCCGTTGTTTGGTCCGTCGATTGACACTGCCAAGGCAGTGTCTCGACCAGCCATGGGTCCTTCTTGTGGGGCCTTTTGTGGGGCCCTTTAGAAGTCGTACCCGGACGTTTCCAACGTAAATACAACCCTTAACAAGTTTTAGACATTCCACATAAGTTTTACCCAAAACAAACACCTGCAACACGTCCAAACATGCAAGGGCCCATCAAGACATACGTGAATGTCTCAAGGGCTACTTTCGATCATCTTGGACGTTCTTGGAAGTTTGACCTCCAAACTTCTCAAAACGTCATATAATAACATTAACATTATTGTAACTCATTTTAAGACTATTTAGACTGATTTCATATAATTTTAAACATGCATAGACACATAAGGCACATAGGTGACTAGTCGTCAAACGGTTTTGTCGACCCTTACCGTTGGACTTCCAATTCACCTCAAACATTATACACAGCCTCTAAACCATATTATAAGTCATTTTAGGACCTTATAACCTTAACAAAACCATGTTAGGCTCTAGACATCCTAACTTATTTGGAGGTCTTACAATATCCTTTACTTGGGAACATTCGTCCTCGAGTGACCCTTAGAACATTTCAATCACAACAAGGACTTCAATGCATCATAGAGAAGTTTATCTTAATCATAAAATCATCACATAGAATTTAATGCACCAAAATTACGAGGAACACAACTTCACATTATTTAGCACTCAATGCACACAAGCAAGCAAAACTTCAATGCACTCACTCTTTAATGCATCAATCAAAAGGCTCTTATCATGTTCAGAGGAGGAAATCCTTATCCTAATCATAACATGTTCTTTACAATCCATTTTATTAAGAGTTCATCATGTATGGCCACACATAGGCAGATTACAACAATACTTCAAAGCAAGTAGGCACTCATACTTCCATGCACATAGTCTCGAGTTAATTGAATCAACAAGGATCTTTATTAGTTCGACCTAGTGTCATAAAGGTCATACTCAACCATACCATGCTTAGTTGTGTCCATGGAGGAATTCCCTTTCATCAACACACTTACATGTATCATGAGTTCACACCTTAGCAAAGTTCAAGGCCGATTTCCTTTTAAATGAGAAATTCTCAACTTTTAAATCAAGACATGCTCATGTTTCCTTCCTAGTGATGTCCAAATGGTAAGTCACACCAAATACATAAACAACAAATAGGAAGCCACTTCACAAAATTTCAAATTCTAACATAGCACTAGCCTTTACAGTAAGCCTCATTTGGGAAAAACAATACAAATTATAGGCACACACATGAACACTTAGCTAAACATGCTTTCACTTTTCAAGAGTGGGCTTAAAATCATACTTTCTAAACAATACAAGTCACAAAATTTTCAAGATACTCCACATATTTCATTTTAAAGAGACTCAACTTTTCATTATAAGGCTAAACATTACACCTCACAAGTGATTACAACAAAGTTCTTATCTTATATCATGAAGTCAAATGTACCATTAGCATGTTCGGATGTACAATACTCATGAGAAAACATGTATTTAATCAAAATTTCCATTCATGCACTTTGGAATCTTAAAAATACCTTTAAGCTAATGTCAATCAATACATACCGAACATATAAAGTTCATGCCATTCATACTTTATGCAAGACTTTATTCATGAACAAGCTCATCAAGACTTCATTAAATTCAAGATCAAGCAAAAATAGAAGGTCAAAGTAGACAATACCTATAACCATTCCATCACCATCCGTCACTTAGGGTAAACCCAATTAAGAGCTACTTAACCCAACCTTAAGGGGATCTTAACTTAACAACATTTATATTTCAACATTTACAAGTGATGACTACTTAGAAGGAATTTACAGTAAGTCAACATAGTAACACCAAGGTATTCTAAACCTTATCATTCTAGGCAAATCATCAAGTTAGATCATTTCATTCAACCACATAAGTTTTTCATACAATACAATAGACACCAATTGTCATACAATAATAGGGGAAGACAACAAGGAGTCTTAACCATAAAATTTCTTCTTTTCCCTAGAACATTACAGTAAGGTGACTTCTACGTCACTAAAACCCACATCATCGCCCTACCAAATCATGAATACTACCTTTACACCTAGGATCAAGTATATACAACGGACTCCAATCCATACTAGGTATCATGAATGTTCACGCATCCCAACTAAGGCAACATTTGAAACATCATGCATATATTCAAAGGGGAATAATGAACACCTTAAAACACATAATCTTAAGGTAGCATGCTTTCATAGGTAGTCACTAAGCATTTCAACTTCAATCATAGTATTAGACTACCATTATGTAAAACCATATAGTAACACATCATTCCAAAAGAAACTCATGTCAACTATATTGACTTCTAACATGCTTTAATCATATCTTTACACATATTTTCAACATAACATGATATTTCACATAAGTCTCATTCATAGCCATAAATGACATCATAACCTCAAAATATGCCAAAATTCACCTTCACACATACTCACTCAACCATAAAGCCAAGATAAGCATTTAAACTCACCTTTTCTCCCTCAAGCATAGAGATACAATCTCATCCAAGCAATCACATCTAAAAGACCACCGGACAAGCAAACATAAGAGAGAGACCTTATATAGTTAAGTTCTATGGCACGATATGAGAATGATGAAGAAGGGAAACTCTATCGTCCTATAGCCTCCCGTATCATTTGATGTGTCGCGACTCACCACCAATGCTACGAGACTCTACTAGACGTGGCAATATGAGACTGTTAGAACCTAAAACACTTTATAAACCTGATGCTCTGATACCACGTTTGTCACATCTGGAGAGCACCCCCTAGAAGTAACATTGCGTACTTGACCTCTCGGAGGTCTTATACAAGCCCATAGTGATCATCCATCGCATTGACATAGTAAATTTAGCGGAACATATAAAACTTTTCATAGCACATCATATGCTAGAAACTTCATCTCATATATAGATTAAACATAAGTCATAATACATATATAGACCGTAAGTCTCTTTGCCATCTTAGACTCAACAACATTAGAGTACATTAGGGACACGACCCATAAGACACAATGCATAACTATACAATATTTAAAGACTTTACAATAAAGACATAAGTAGGAGATCCTTGAACTTAAGAGTTCCTTTCATTGAGCTTGGGAATCATCTATCAAGCTCTTCACCATTAAATACATACTCTAAGCATCCATGACCTACACTTTGTGTAAAAAGTAGAGAAGAATGGGATTACCACAAGAATGTATAAGTATGGAAACCATGCAAAAACATGCATTTAAAAGGGACATTTTCTTTGAAATCATACTTCATGCCATTTTGAGTAAATCATCATAAAACCTTAATTTAATAACATTTACATCATTCACATACTTCATATAAACATATTCGAACACCAAACATTACATAAGATCACATATAGAATTTATGACATTTTTGAGTCACATTACAGTGAGCTCTCTTTCCCTTAACAGTGAGCTTTATTTCCTTTTATTCACTAACATCCCAAGTAACCCTCTAGTAATACTTGGTACAATGCATCACCTTAAGGCCACAAGGAAACATACATATCATCTACAAAATCCAACACATATCATCATAGAAGTATAGTACAACTTATACATATTTAAACCAATACCGTAGGACAATTACAGTAACTACCTTTAACTTGCACGTATACCAACTTCACTTCACATTCATGCATTATAAAACCTTACTCACAATCCTATTCTAAGCCTACTAGTGCAGTGTATATGTGAAGCTCCATAACCTCACACATACTTAGTAACATATCATAAGACCAAAAGACTTACCAACCAATTTATATACTAACAAGTAAGTGAATATAACTTTATTCATGTCAATACAAGACCTTTACCATGTAGTCAATAATATCAACATCATACATATAGACTCATATCATGCAAATCTTCATAACAAGTAGACCAATACTACAATGATACGTATAAAGACATAATCATAATCATGTACATTTGGTCACCCCTCTAGGACTTCCTAAGGAGCTACTTGTGCAATGTCTAGATGGTTTCATTACTTCCACCTATCCTAAGTAGCCTCCCTTAAGTCATCCTAGTTAGGATCCTAGTCATTTACTTCCATTGTCCACTTTACTTTATGGAAACTATAGCCTTAACCGACACTAAGACCATGGGTGCTAAACAAGGAATTTGGTGTTGTAGAGCCTCACACCAATGGAAGGTGTTCCTACCTAGCCAAGGTTGTCACGACTGGAATCTAGACCCCAGACGAGACCGGCGTCGTTGACATCTCAGAGGTCGCAGACAAGCCTACTTACGTCATTCTTACTTTACATAGGTTAATTTTAGCGGAAAATTTGAAACTTTTTGTTTCTAAATATTGCTTACTAAACAATTCTAGTACATTCATAATTTGTTCACCATCAACCATCTAACATTAAGAGATAATCAAATGAAAGGAATAGTTCAATACTTATAAAGCGTATAATTGCCAAAATGGCACCAACACATAGTCTGAAAAAAAAAAGAGGAAAGAAACGCTAGTGGAACATGCTCCACCAGCTCAACTCTAAATCTAAGGTAGAATATTAAACAGTAGCATCCTCGAAAACATGAGGACCTACCAACTCCGGATGAATGCTGGACGTCCGGATAACTGCAACGATGATCTTGTAGCTCTATCGTCCACCTGTGCCTGCACCTAAAATAGTAGAGTTTGTATAGGGTTAGTACACACTTGTACTAAGTATGGGTATATGCAAGCACACACTAAGTACATGCATGAGAAAGAATAGCTCTTTCCTAAAAACATGATTTTTGGAAAGTCAAGTCAGTGGACTTGCCAAATTGAGATTAGGAAAGTTTCCAAATTTGGATTAGGAAAGTGATGCCATGAGAATAACATACATCATCCTACTTTTCACATTTGCACACAGCACATAACATTTACACATAGCACATATCATATAGCATACAGTACATTTTTGCATGTAGCACATAACTTCTTTCATATCATTCATTCATATGCCATGAGACCTTGGAATCATGGACTTGACATTAAGACATCCCAGAAATGAGGGCTCAACAGATGGGACCTCAACTAGGGAATCTTCATTAGCAAACACAGAGTCTGCTTCATTCATTCATACGTACTTCATTTCATTTCGTTCATAGGCCAGTGTGAAAACTAGCTATACCTAGGGTGTAGTTTACGACTTTCATCGAGTTTGATGTGCAATGATCAAGAATAACCTAGTGTTATTACCTGAGTCTAGCTCACCTCTTGATTATCCTATCCTAACACTTTTGGTATCGTTTATTTCATTATGTGCATCATTTGAGGCTGGCCTCATTCATTCATTGGGAACTTTAACTTTAACCAACATAGATCATCTGAGCATCATGAAATCCAGTGTCTCCCCCACACCGAAAAGAGGTGGGATCACCGGCCAAAGTGACCCAAAAACATGCTAGCGTACATGGGAATTTAACCCCGCCAGATCCCTATATTGGCAGTATAGGTTCGAAGACTAGGAGATATAAGGAGACCCATACCCGGCAAGCCGGACAGTCTCATCTCATGAGAGTTATGTGAACCTCCGCCCTTCCCGAAAGAAGGCATCACCGCGCATAGCTAGTGTATCGGTCCTCAGTATAAAGTTCCATTACATTCATCTCATACGTCATGGAAGCTGGCTTCTAGTATGAGGACATCATAGCTCATTAGATGATTTCTCATCTCATCATTCGTATTGAGTGTGTTAAGCTCAATACTCTCATTAGAGTGTTCATAGAGACTGATCTCTTCATTATCTTACGCTCTCATAGGTGAGTACGTATTGGTAACATTTACTTAGGCTTATTTGAGATTGCTCTCATCATTTACATTAGCCTCATATCATGTTGTCACCACATTCATCATCATTACCACCTTTGCTTTTCATATTTATTCACCTCTTATTACGTGGATGTTCATTTCATCATATGCCAATGCACTTGGTCATTTGGTGTGTTTCACACCCTTACTTAACCCTTCTAGGGTTTCATTATTTCATTGTTCATCTCATCATATGACAATTCACTTGGCCATTTAGTGTATTTACACTCATACTTAACCCTTCTACGGTTTTATCATTTTATTTCATACATCTTAGGTTCACTTACTTTTGAACGTATGTTAGACTTATGTGCCTATACATACAAGCCAGGGGGCTTCATTCATAGTTCGTTAAGTGATTCTTACATTCCTAAGATTATGTAGTACAAGACTTATGTATCTTGAATATATGCCAAGATCTTGATTTTGATCTACGTAGGTGGCATTATTCTTGGATATTTTGTTCACGTATGACTTATGTATCAATACGGAAGTTTGGGCAAGGGAACCCAAGTCTTGAGTCAATTGGATATCGTTTATATTTTTCATTGATTTTATTCTAACATTCATAACATTATGACTCTAAGTTAAATCACAATATTAACATTGAAATATTAATTTTCTACTTAACCTTTCTCTTAAACTGGCCGATGGGTTGTGGGTTCGAACCCCCACAACCCCTTCTTATTTTTCATTAACCTTTTTATTGTCCAATTTCGCCTAAACCAAGAGGTGGTGGGATCAAACCCCCACAGCCTCTTTTATTTTGTTCTTTAATTCGCCTAAGTAGGGAGGTTGTGGGTTCGAACCCCCATAGCCTCCTTACTTTTAATTAATTTTCGCTAGGGGCTATGAGGTGGTGGGTTCGAACCCCCACAGCCCCATATATATTTTTCTTTTTATTTTTCGCTAGGTTGAGGGCATTGACAGTGAGGTCGTGGGATCGACCCCCCACAACCTCACTTGCTTTAATACTCATTTTCGCCTCCTCTATTTCCAGCCTTGAGGTCGTGGGTTCGATTCCCACGCCTCACATATTTTTATTTTCTTTATTCTCCCTCTTCCTTGCTTCCCACGAGTCATGTGTTCGAATCCCCCCCATCCCCATTTTCCTTATTAATTCATTTCGTGGGCAGCAGCTAAGGGGTTCGAATCCCCTTAGCTCCATTACATTTTTTTTTTAAAATTTCAGCCTCTTGGTCATGTGAGGTCTTGGGTTCGATTTCCCTTGACCTCACCTACTTTAATCCCCTTTAAAACTCTTCCAAAATTCCCAGAACCTGCCCGAAACCAACATCACAAGTTGGAAATTTTGATTACCTTTTTGTAGCCTATTTTCTCCATTTTTTAACGTTAAAAGTTCACGCATTTGGAGTAGTGTTTAGTGAGTCCTTTAGGTGCATTTTCATGGACATATTTGGCCAAGAATTTATCATTAAGTTCAGCCACATTACACTTAAACGAACATCATCATTTACATAAGTTTACACACTTAAAATGACAACCAAACCATATCAAACTTGAAGCCATAAATCAAAACTTATTTACAGTAAACTTTTTCACATACACACACATATTTTCGGCAACAAAGCTTGTCATTTATATGATTCCAAATAAATGTTCATGAACATATTCATCACGAAAACACATTGCAACACCTAATTTCTACCAGCAAACATACCAACCTATGATTTGATGGGAGCTAAGGACAGGGATATGCAACGGGGAACAACTTAGTTTTCGAATTAAAAATCGTCTGAGTCCTAAGGGTCTCTTGGGAAAGGGACCAAGAGTAAGAAGACCCACACCTTTATTTTTTTCTTGTTCAACCACGAAATTGCTGCCAAAATCCTCTCCAAAAATCAGTCCAAGTTCAACACTTCAACACCAATCGACGGAAGACTCCTCCCCTTTGCTTAAAGTGATGGATTTATGTTGTTTTCTTAGATTTTTGGTATGAGTTCTTCAAGTGTGAAGAACTTCAATATATTTTCTGTTTTTGAACTTGTTTTGGCAGAGATAAAACGTGAGAATAAGTGGTTAAACGTGAGAGAGATTGAAAGAGTGAGAGAGAGTAGCTTAAAATTAGGAGTTTTAGTTTGGGAATTAGTCAAACTAGGACTCCTTGTTAAACCTTTAATTAAAATCTGATTTTTCTTTTTCTTAAATCAGCTAATATTTACTAATTAATTAATTAAATTTATCCATTTAAATAAAAACAAGTTAAATCATTGCTTCCACCTAGGTTCGAACCCGGGTGGAGCAAGACTTCACTTTTAGAGCTCACATTCGGCTCTCTCTCTCAAAAATGCCCTTCCATTTTATTAAATAATTAATAATATATATATTTAGGGTAATTATGATACTACCCTTAGCCTGGTAAAAGACCATTTTACCCCTAGACCTTCAAAACTTAAAATTTTGTCTTTTTAAGTCCGATAAAGACTCCTTCGATTAAATCTTCATTTTCGAGAGCCTTACTTGGTTGGTTCCAACCTTTCCAAGCTCAATTAACTCCCCAAGTTAGTTGGCTTAGTCGTGGTAAGGGTTCTGAGGTATGGTTCTACGCGTATCAGTCTGTGCAAACCTTGGTCTAATCGCAAGCGTTCTTGACAACCTAAGTCTTGATCCTATTCATTTTTAGGGTTGTTACAAAGGTAGAACATTAACATATATCCTAGCATCCTAAGTGAATTCACTTTGCTAGATCCTATGTGACAATCATAGTTTATGGAACTAAGAGATAGGTAGTTCCCTCTACATGTCATTGGACAATTGGGGCCTCATCTCATGAGAAAACATGGGTGATCCCTTCCTCAAAGGGAAGTCAACACCTCATATGGGTCCATAGGTGAATATTCCTCAAAGGGAGTCAACACTCTATAAGGGACAAATGGTGAATCATTCCTCAAGGGAAAGTCAACAGCTCTCAATGTCAAGTTCACTCGGCGCTAAGCTAAGTTCCCTTTTATTGAATAGCTATTATTACATTTTTCATAAAACATAGGCTTAGAATATTTTATTCTCATATGCTTATAGCATACTCAAGCACCTATCTAGTTTTAGAGTAATCTAGGGCACCCCTATAAAGGCCCCTCTACTTACTAGACCATCATACAAGTGTGTGAGTGTATACATAGATGTGAACAAACCTTTCACATAACACCTTAAAACCACACATGACCATACATTCATTTCATGCACATAGAAACCAAACCTAGGAACTATCCTATCAAGGTACACATGTGCAATGTATAGACAAGGTCCCATACCCTTACCCATACTAGTACACCTATCAAGTCATCCTAGCTAAGGAAAAACATATCATACTTTCATAAACATCATCTTAACATACATAGTAGTAGACACTAGTGAATATGAGAACTACCTTTCATTTAGACACCATGACCTATACTACTTGTAACATGCATGTAAAGTGAGTTTGTGTGTACATTAGTCAACATGATCACATAATGTCTATCAACAACACATTGAGTCAGCCACCCTCTTAGACCATAATACTCTTTCAAGCATAGACCACACAACACACAATAGCATAGGAGACAAGTCAACTTTATAGAACACTTTAAGACTCCTAACATTAGCTATTCACACATTCACATAGGGGTACATGGGTAGGGGTCATCAATCATTAACACTTAACCCATGGAAGAACCTTAACATGCTCTTACATGGTTCACATGCTCATAACAATAGTAACACAACCTAGGTTCACAACTATAATAGAAGACTAGGCACAAGTTACACATAAGGTGATCATCATAATCACTCATTCATATAATCATCAATTTGCTTTCAAGGCCATGGTCAACACATATATAATGACATAAAGTAAACACCACCACCATAAGTGGACCATACCACACAATTCCATACAAGGATTTATCAACTACAATAATATAGAAAAGTAGAGGAGAAAGGGTTCTTACCAATTTCTCACCCTTTGATCATCATTGACCAATACACCTTGTTTATCAACAATTCATATATAGGGAAGTATTTAAATGTACTTTAATCATCAAAGAAACCATGTACAAGTCGTCACAAGAGCATAATTCAACTAGTGCACTATATCCCATATATGGTAGAAAGTAGAGAGTCATAGATCTCTCATTAATATACTTTACTTTGTTTATCATGATTAAAATTCATAATATACCAATAATAACAACCTAGGGTAGTAGCTATAGCCATATAAATCAAGACTAAATCATGCTTCATCTACCCTAAATCGATATCACATTATGTTCATAACATTAGCAACTTTAAGGTTAAAACATGTAGATCAATCCTTATCAAGGTTCCTTTGATTTGATCATTAAGGGTTTATACCCATAATTCATTCATAACATCAACCTAAAACAATAGCTATAAGAATATTCACCTAATCGATTTCAACATTAAATCATTAAAAAGGCAACATTACAGTGAATCATAAGTTACCCCTTAATCGCTTAGAAGCACATAGATCAATTAGTACCAAGCTTTATTTAATTTGATCATACCATATTTGTATTCACAATTCAACCAACTGATCATCCTAAGGCAGTAGATATAAGAAACACAACATAATCGAAATTCACTTTTATTTATTAAAAGGCCAATTTTACGAAACGTAAGTTAAACATGTTCAAATCTTCATACATTGATACACATGGATCCTTCATCCTCTATTCAACATTAATCCACTTAAATAACAGTAGATATAACCACTTCAACGTAATAGAATCACAATTCAGTCGATAACAAGTCAAGATCACAAAGACCATGCAAGGACTAAATCATGTTTGGAAGGGACATGGGTTCATCATGCAATTGGACTCAAATTCACGTTAAAACCACTGTATTAACTTCAATTCATCATGATTTAATCGTTCAAAATATTTTTAGAACGAACCCATGGATGGATTGAACAAGAAGATGTTTGAGCATATTTTTCTCTTTGAAATCTTTGAGATTAACTCTCTATATGAAAGGATAACTAGAGATGAAGATCACCATACCTTATTATTTATGAAAACCTCTAAAACTTGATGAATCATCCATGGAATTCTGAGCTCCCAGCTGTTCTTGAGCTTCACCAACAATGGTGGTTTCTAGGGAGAATATTTTTGGAGCGAAATGTTTAATTTGAGTGAGTTGATTCGGGAATGGGTTGATCACGTTTTTGATCACTTAAATACACCCAAAAATAACCAAATAAATTATGTGAAGTCAGGTTAGAACGTGGGGTGAATTTACCATTCACCCCTTTAATGAAACAGTGCACAGGCAACAGGCAGCAGGCCACCATCGAGGGAACCATCTACTGGCCGTTGGTCAGTCGACGGGCTGTGCATTGGCTTTCATCAATTGGTCCTTGGCCAATTTTTGGCTTGAGACCTGCCCAAGCTATGTACCAATCGACTAGACCTCACCTATGGGCCGTTGGTTGACCAACTGGCCCTTATTTGGTCCATCAATTGACACTTCCAAGGTAGTGTCTCGACTAGCCTTGGGTCCTTCTTGTGGGGCCTTTTGTGGGGCCCTTTAGAAGTCGTACCCAGACGTTTACAACGTAAATAAAACCCTTAACAATTTGTAGACATTCCACATAAGTTTCACCTAAAACAAACACCTGCAACACGTCTAAACATGCAAGGCCCCATCAAGACGTACATGAATGTCTCAAGGGCTAAATTTCGAACGTCTTGGACGTTCTTGGACGTTTGACCTCCAAACTTCTCGAAACTTCATATAATAACATTTAACATTATTATAACTCTTTTTAAGACTCTTTGGACTCATTTCATATAATTTTAAACATGCATAGACACATGAGGCACATAGGTGAGTAGTCGTCGAACGTTTTGGTCGACCCTTGACGTTTGACTTCCAATTCACCTCAAACTTTATACACTGCCTCTAAACCATATTATAGTCATTTTAGGACTTTAGAACCTTAATACAACCATATTAGGCTCTAAATACCCTAAATCATTTTGGAGGTCTTATAGATTTCCACAAGACTTTTGAACAACAAAAGGGAACATTGATTTCAAGAGAGGTTTTAAGCTAAGTTTCAGCAATTATCTTAAACTAGATAAGAAGTTGTTTTTAAAACATATGAGCTAAGTATATTTTGGTAGTAGTATTGAGCACCGATATGGAGACACAAGTTCATATTAACTAAAGCACCCATAAACTAAGTAACCATCACGGCAGAAAAATGATCATACTTTTTAGATGATTCCTTAGTGCTTTTTAGCATAGACAAGTGGATCCACTTTGTCGGTCAGGTTTTATACCAATGGAAAGTTATAGGACGGTCCTTGTAAACGTGAGGTAAGACGTTGTACCATCACTTAGGCTTATAGTGATGGTTTTCGGTCAGAGAATCTCCAACAAAAGTATGGTATTCTTATACACATCAGTTTATTTGTTTTTTTACATACAACTCAGAGTTATTTGTATCTTTGCATACACATAGAGTTGATATCGTGTTTTTACACAACTTTTCTTTATAAAGAACTTGATTTTAAACTGCTTTATAATGAAATGAGTTTAGTAAGTATTCTATGAGTTGAGAAGATCCAAGGTAAGTATTTCTTTCAGAATTTTTTTCAAGCCTACATTATTTAGCATTCCAACTCGTATACTCGTACAATCAATGTACTGATGCCTGATTGGCCTACATCGTATTATGATGCAAACATAGGTATTGACATCCAGCGCACCGTTGATCTAGTTGAGCACTCTAGATTAGTTGGTGACACTCCTTGCATTCCAGAGGAATCTTTTATTGCTTTTTAATTTAGTTTGTTTGGATGTTATGGGGTTTGTACCAACATCAATCTCAGTCATTTTTGAGGCCTCATTGACAATTAGTAGAACAGTTGTAAGACACCAAAAATTCCATGACCTAGACTAGAGCCTCATATGTTTAATAATGATGTAATAGACCTAAAACAAGGGTGATTAACTTGATTAGGAAGCGTTAGAGTCATACTTTCAAGGGACAACTATGACGTCCGGAGACTAGTGAAAGTTAGCTAGTGTGTCTTGGTGTGTTTCAAGGGGTTTAAAGAGTCGGAAAAAGGTTAAATTTGGTGAAACGGTTTAGAATACATATTAGAGTGTGTTTAGGGTTGAAACGTCCGGGTACGACTCCCTAAGGACCACCCAAAAAATCCTTGAGGAGGACCCAACATTTGACCCTCAAAAGATGTCTGTTGGCAGTATGCAACCACGACGGAAAGCAATGCTTTGTCGTTTGAACGACACTCTGATGTTTGGCTTTGTTCGTGGACACTTATCCAAATCACCCAAAGGCTTCAAAATCCATTCTCTGATCCAAACCATGACTGACCACGATGATCCGTGGTTGGATCGATGCCTTGTCGACAGGGTCTCGTCGATTGAGAACCCACTTCACTACAAGATTTTGGTTAAGTTAAGGGAGTTTAGTTATTAGTTAGTTAATTAATTAATGATTAAGGGATGGTTAAATTAGTTAGTTCGGGACTATCAAAGGGTTATACCTTATTAAACTACCCTAACACATCTAAATTCCCAAAACCTACATAGCTCCAACTTCTCTCTATTTTCTCTCTCCCCAAACTCAAACCTTCGTTGAAGGAACTCTCGATCTCCAAGAAGAGGACGAATGCACCAGGGAATCCAACTCAATTCGTGGCAAAATCATCCTTAAAGGTATGGTTTCTCTCACTTTTGGGACTTCTTTCCCTAAGAGGCCCCTTCAAAAGAGTATTTCAAAACTCCCCCGAGACTAGTTTTTCTATCTATACATGGATCCTCTTTACAAAACGTAACTGTGATTCAATTGTGATTAGTTATGATTTTTTATTGTTGTTTAACTATATAATTATAGTTAATTGATGGTAAAATCTTTAGATTTCCCCTTGGACCCTTGTTCATCCCTAATCTCAGTAAACCTTGAAATTTCTATGGTAATTGTGTGGATTAAGTGGAGTGATATTAGCTATGTATTACTTCTTGAATTTACCTTGTTTATGTATTGGTTATGCATTCTTGAGTAATACATTTATGAAGGTCCATGAAAAGGGCAAGAAGGTATGAAGCTTGGTTCTTTCTTGAATTTAATTATGCAAGATGAGTTACTTAGATAGTAATGATCCTATGTCTAATGTGTTGTTGTGATTTTGATGACAAGTATTCCTCATCCTTAACCCTAGACACTTACATTAGCCATGATGTATGTATGCATGTTATGATATGAATATTATATAATGGAAAGTAGTTCTCATGATTATAATAAAGTGTTAAGTGAAAGGTTTGTAAGTTGTTTCTAAAGTGAAAGGGTTGTTCTCACTTATGATTAACTATGAGCTATTATGTTGAGATGTTTACATAAGGGCCTAGTAAAGGCTAGTGTGAACTTAATGAGATAAACAAAGTTAGTTATAAGAAGGGAATACATGCTTAGAACCAAAAGGGCATGTAAATGAGATGGAGGTCTGACATTTTGTAAGTCCGGCCTCCCATATGGGTTTTCTCACATTTAGTAAGTTAGGATTCACAAGTCATGTGTCATATCATGAGATGGGAACCCCCACTCTTGGAATTAAGGGAGTGGAAAATGCAATAACTCATCAACCTTTGCCAAGGGGGTATGAGCGTGAAGGAGTATAGCCTCAAGTTCACTCAACGATCAAAACATGCTCCAACTATAGTGGTAGATTCTTAGATTTGTTCGCATCGATTTTAAGTCAATTTGACTTCACAAAAAGACCCAATTAAGTGAGGGTTAATTTGGGGAATTTAGGGGGTGACTATATATTGATTTAGAGTCAGTTTTATGTCATTTTACCCACCCAAATAAATTCCCAAATCTTTCTCACTTCTCTCTAATTCAACCACCATTGAAGATCATTTGAAGCTTGGAGAAGAAGACCAAGTTTTCAACTTTTCTTCTCAAATTTCGTGGATTATGTCTTCATCAAGGTCTGAAATCTTCACTCTTGGGTTTCCTTTCCCCAAGAGGTCCCTTCAAAGTTTATTTCTAAATCACCCAATTCCAAGGGTTTTCCTCTACTAATAGTTTTTCTTCAAAATTTGAAATTGATAATTTATTATGACGAATTATGATTACCTATGGATAATTAAGTATAGATTGTTAGTAATTGATGTTAATAATGAGTATTTAGTTTGATTCATGTCCTTTCCCCAATTTTCCCAAATCTAGGATCTTGCTTATGAATTGATGGGAATTGATGAATGTGTTGATTGTTAGACTTGTTTTAACTGTCCTAATTCATTTATGGACTGACTAGGGTAATGTATTGTTAGGATTGAATCTAATTTTTGAAGAATTCAAGATGAACCCTATTCCCTTAACCCTAGGTTATGGATTGGTGTTGAATTGGTTAGTGATGATGCAATTGACTTAGTTCCTGTGTTGATTACTATTATATGATGTTATTAAGTACTTTGATGGATGAATATAGTTGGGTTTATGGTAAGACAATGAAGAAGGCTATACATGTGAATTAGAAAGACCTTGTGACCTTGAATCCTTACTTTAATTGTGATGGGTTATACTTTATGAAGAATTTACATTGAAGTGTTTCATGTGATTAGATCAAGTAGGTGATGGAATGATGAATGTAATTACAATGTATTGACTATATGAATTTTGAGATTATGATTAAGGTATGATGATATAAGGTTGATTGTGAATCACATATGTGCCTTACAATGATATGTTGATGATGGTGCGTTAATCTCACATATAAAGGGTTGTAATGAAAGGACATTCTCATGCAATACCTAATGAGCTAAATGATATGTTATACAAGAGGGTTAGTCTCCTATGACCTACATTAATCTATGATTGATTAATAAAGGCTTAAATACATTTTAAAAAGGGACTTTCGCTTAGCACCGAGTGAACTAGTTATGAAAGGTGTCCCATCCCAATTTGGGAAGGTAAGTTCACAATAGTTCTCATAAGATACATATTACAATGCCATGGTGCATAAAGAGGGTCTCAAATATGTATCATAGTTCTTGAATTATGTTGCCCCCATAGGAATACTAGCTAGTTGATTTACCTAGAATGCTATATTCATGTTTTGGTAGTACCTTGGCAAGTAGTTCGCCTTTTGTCGGTGTAGGGTTTCATGACACCAAATTCCACATTCAGCTCATGTGGTCTATGTCGGTTCAGGAATTTTTTCCCGAAAGTAAAATGAATGTAATAAAGTGAACTCTAACTAGGATGACTTAAGGGGTTCTTCTTAGTATAGGTAGTGGTATGAAACTTTACATATGCATTGCACTAGTAGGCCATGAGGGAAATCTTAAGAGGATGTTCTTATGCTCTTATGACTTTCATGATATGCATATGTTGACTTTGCATGTTGATGATCCTATATGATGTTTGTTTCACTTATGAACATGTTATTGGTCTATATTGTTATATATGATGATGACTACTCATGATGCTATGTTATGTGAAGTTAGGCATTACGTATGATCTATTTCCTTGTTTACCTGACTATGTGGGGTTATGGAACTTCATATAGACATTGCACTAGTAGGCCTGGGAAGGGGTTGTGAATAAGTGTCTTATAAGATAATATTATATGAACTCTTTTACATATATTATTTTTATGACATTATGTTAGTGTTACTTTGGTTATATGATCTTGATATGCTACTATTTATGTTGACATGACCTTATGTTTATAGTATCCATGTTGCCTTGACTTTATTTATGATGTTGGTCTTGTGTTGCATATGGACTTGTCTTAATAAATATGTGATCATTGGTTTGCATGTGTTTTTATTTCTGCATTAAGTCTTACAAAAGTGACTTAGCATGACTTGAACAAAATGTCTTTTTAAGATTGATTTTCAAATTATTTTATGTGCATATATCCACACTTAGTACAAGTGGTGTACTAGCCCATATTTCTATGTTTTATACAAAAATGTAGGTTCGGGCTGTTTAATTTAGAAGGCCATTTGCAAGACTACTTGGATATTCTCCAAGTGTTTGGTTGGTCCTCACCATACGAGGGTGATGCCACTATATAACTACTTGATGTTGTTATTGTCTAAAGACATTAAGTTTCTTTCTCTTTCATTTGAAGACTATTATTGTAGAAGCATATATGTGGCTTTTGTTGTAATGAAGAATGGGCTATGCCTCAATGTTCTACTTATTTTAGATGGTTTAAATGTGAGACGGTATATTAGAAAAAATATTTATATGTTATGTATATTTTCTAATTGAGAAGCCTATGTATGCTTCCTATTCGAAGTGTCTAAGTCAACTTCCTATGTTGTATATGAGAGGTTTATGTAAACTTCAATATATAATTTTTAACCTATGAAATGTAATGAAGAATGCTAAGAGGCTAGTCTTAGTCCTCTTCAAGGACGACGACACCGGTTACGGCTAGGGGGTGCTCCCCAGTCGTGACAAAATTTGTATCAGAGAATGAGGTTTAAATAATCTTAGGGTTGATGTCTCACTAAACTACGTCTACGTAGAATCTTGTTCATGGGTGTTTAGCGCGCCACACTTATGAATGAGTACCTATGTGATGCTTAGGAATCATCCCTTAATGGTAATCTTGAAATTCTTTCCTTATGAGTGGTAACACTATGTGTCCCCACTACAACATTTTATGTCTACAACCACCCTAGAAAAGTGTAGCCTAAACTATCAAAAAGTGTTGCCTTTGATAAAAGGCCACACTTTTAGACTTTAAGCAACACTTTTACAGGGGTGGCCAAAAGCAGTGTTACCTTAGAGTTTAGGCGACACTTTTCAAGTGTGTCCTTATCAGCTACGCTTAAAAGTGTAGCCTAAAAGTTACAAAGTCCACGCTTTCAAGTACCTCATATAGCAACATTTCTATATCATACAACTACACTTTCAAGTGTGGCCTTTGCTTCCTCATTGCCCACAATTTAAAAGTGTTGCCTTTTCTATCTAATGTATGACAACACTTTGAAGTGTAATCCCTGCCCATGTGCATATCACAATTTACAGTCCTATGGCTACACTTTTAAGCGTGGTAATATTATTTTGGCTATAAAATAATTATATGCCACAATTTCTAATATAAAATACCAATATTGTTTTGCAATAAATAATCTCAAGCATTAAATTGGCTAATAAGTAATTCAAATATATATAAATTTGCAATAAACTTCAAAAGATAGTATGTCTTGTGTACATACACATACTTATAAATCAATATTCTAAATATGTGTACAAAATAGTTTAAAAAGTAGTCTTACAATAATTCAAATATATTCTTGTAATGAATATATTTAACAAAAACATACATGATGTATTCAAACTTTTACAATACTTCAAAAACTCTTCATCATCCACTTCAATGAGATCAAACTGACTTGTGGCAACCCTTCAAATTTGATCACCTCCATTTCCCTACACATATAAAATGTACAATAAATCAGATTGCAACAACATAGATGAGGCAAGAAGTTCCAGATTACAGCAATTCCAGATTGCAAATTGCAGGTTGCTAATTTATTGAGTTCCAAATTATAGTTTGGAATTCCAGATTATTGCAGATTGCAGATTACATGAGTTCCAGATTGCAGGTTTCATATTCCAAATTGCAGAATGCAGATAACAGTACAATAATTCAGGTTTTGGATTACATATTGCAGATTACACATTATAAATTATTGCATATTACTATTACAGTTCCAGATTTTAATAATTGTAGATTATAGTTCCATATTCCAGATTCCATATCATTGCATATTACATATTACAATTCTAGATTGCACGTTCCAAACTCCATATTGCAGATTACAGTTCAAGATTGTAGGTTCCAAATTGCACATTGCATATTACAGTTTACAAATCCAGATTTAACGGCCAAAAATCTTTCAAAAGTAAGGCACACAATTAGGCTGTCTCCCAGCAACTAGAACATTATTCGAATTTCATGAAAGTGAATGTGTTTCAAAGATCAATACAGATGCCCAATAATTGAACAAGAAATGAATAGAGCTGCAACAGATTTACAAAAGAGCATAATCGACATGAAAGCCTTTTATAAACATTTCTGCATTGCAAACCAGAAGTTATATTTAATAACAAAAAAAAAAGCAGATCTATCCAATTCTTGTATATTTTGCATGCACAAATATGAAATTCTACAACCTTGTGATTTAACGAGAGTGAAAGATAATGCTCAAAGAATACAGAAAGGCGCTCTTTTAAGTTGTTTTTGCTCATGTGTAGCAAAACATAGAAAACTTACCAAAACTGTTGGAAAACAAAACAAGGAAATATCTTAGTAGTGAACTAAGTCGATGGTTTTATTCAAATAGGGAGAAGAAATTATGTAGCTCAGCACAGATAATTGTAAGGCGGAAATGATATCTCACAACCGACTTAAGAGCACAAAGAAGAGGAACATCAAGTGAACACAATTGTACCTGTTTCCCGAATAAGACATAACCATTAAGTTGATCAACTTTAATGGTTAAAAAATTATGTCTAACAGCATCTAAAGAAATCTTCTCAATAGCAGCAAAGTCAAAGAATGGAATCATCTTAGACAGGTTACCAATCTGGATTGTCTGGTACACCAGAGATACCTGCAAACATAAAAAGAATCAAAATAACCACACTCTAAGTTATTTAAAATGTAAGACAAAATGTCAAATAACAAAGGACTTTAAAGTTAAACACGAGAACCTGCTAGAGCTACCTCCACAAGCATACCCATGAAAACTCCATAATTTTTTAGGGTGAAACATTATTAATAAATACAACAAAATGCAGGATAATCTTTTAAAGCTAAAGAACTAGAAGTTACATACTTAAGGTTCATATCCAGTGTGGAATCTACAGCAACAAAATAACAAATCGTGACAATCAGCAGAAAACAAATAGAGTACCTGAACTAGGTGTTCCTCCCTCTTCATATGGTTTCAGTTCTATACCAGCAAAAAGGTAAGGATGACTACATGCTTATCGTAGTTGAATTACCTGGAAGTGAGTTTGCAGGTTAGTATTAGAGAAGATACAAGTTGAGCTCTAACAAATATATCTCTATGTCCAGAGGATTTTTCTCACCTTTTAAGGCTAAAACAACTACATAAGCATGATATTTATGACAAAATGAAGTGGAGATGCTGATATACTTAATGAACTCTTATCAAATGCAGATTCAACTTAGAAAAAGATGAAAGTCTATTGAAAAAGCATTTCAATAAACTTCCCATAATATGCAAAAATAATTGCCGACAAGCTTTTGCTCTTACTTCCATCACATAACATGAACTCCAAAAATCCTCTGCTACATATCTGTAACGACAAACATCAACTCTATCCTAACCATGAATATTTCCTGAACCAAGATGCTGCTTATAAGGAATACCATCATGGTAAAAGGAAGTGTATAAACAAGAAAATATTGCAGACTATTGTTCATCCTTAGTTCAATCTATGCAAAAACATACCTAATGCTCACACACAAATTGAAAAAGACTAGCATTATAATAAAAATATGTTAGCCAATTCTTCTATTAGTTTCACAATAATAGTATATTAAGACTTACTATTATTGCTTCTTCCTTTCCAGCAGATACTACCTACAACTCCCCCCTCAGCAAATGTTCTGAGAGAAAAGAAATGACAAAGAAAAATAGAAGACAAACTCTCAAGTTGACTATTAGATAAAAGCAGGAAAAACATACCTCGTTTAAACTTTAACCCATTGTTGGAATCTTTAACGAATTCAGCTATTTCTTCTATACCGGTTTCAGTGTGCAGTCTCTACAATAGGAATACCGATTTCAAGAATGAGTATGGATGGACCAAAAATGAAACAGAGTATTTCGAATATGAGCAAAGCAAAAAAAATATTAACAAAGTATGTCAATGTTTTGCAGAAATTTTAAACATGAACAAGAGAGGGATTTTTTGCATTTTTTTCACAACTTAAAATACAGAGAGATGGTAGGGATAAACAGTAGCTGTACCACAGAAAATAAAATCCAATTCTAAGGCAGATACAACACTAAGGCAGCTACATGACAAACTCATTCAATCATGAGGTAAGCTATTAACATAACTATTTCAGTAGACTGTTGGAGTTGGTATAAAATCATATCAACTAAGAAACTGATACAAACTAGGAGCTCACTATTTCAGTAACAACAACGCATAACACTCTTGGTTCGAAACAAACAAGAAAAATTTAAAGGTAATGAATTGTACCTCTCTCAGAGTGAAGAACCTGGAACAACGACGAAAACCAAGAGCGACATAAATCTGCAGAGCTTACTGTTCTGCCTCAATGTCCACTGCATGATAATCCGGGCAAGAGTAAAGGTGGAGCAATTTAGAGGGACTGGTCGGGAACATTATCTATGCATTTTCTATTCTTCTCGGCTTAGGAACTTATAACCAGACGGAGATTCGATCTGCAATTCATGGGGTGGAGTGGTGCATACAACATGGGTACATTTAATGTATTTGTTAGCTACTTGTTTGAACTCAAAACATATCCATTGTAAGAGTTCAAAATCGATTACATGAACTCAAAATTCGAAACTATCATGGACGATTTCAGCCTTAATCAACTTATAAGCCTAATAAAAAAGAAATTCTAAAGTGAAGAATCAGCCCATTGATACTTACTTCGTTATTAAGGCTCAGGTTCCCAGAAATCAACTAATAAAGATAAAATACGAGATAGGCTCCCAAAAATTGTATAAAAACACAAGAATATCAAAACCCTAAAGCTAAAATTTAGACTTTCAAAGATAGAATTCTTACCCGATAAACCCTACTCCAACAAAATTGTGTTCTTCAACAAGAACTATTATGGATATCGTAATTTTCAGGGAGATTATCTTCAGCTCTTCAGCCATAAATCTGTCTGAAATAAAGTTCTTTAACAAGAAATCTGAGAAAAAATCGCGACGGAGAGACTTAGCTTCAGTTTATCTTGCCAACAACCCCAATCAATTCCTTCTAAATAAAAAACCAAAAATTCATTCAATAACAAGAAGATTGTTTTTAGTACTTAGCTTGATGAAATTGGTCTGGTAGAAGACGATCGGACTTACGCTTTACGAAATCTTCAGCTCGGAGAAAAGAAAGCTCGATCAGCTTGATGAATTCTTTACCTCGATCTTCAGCACGATGAGTTCTTCACTGAAAGAGAAAGTGTGTTTTCTTCACTGAAAGTGAAAGTGTGAGTTCAATGAAAGAGAAAGTGTGATGAGACCAAGTGTGTTTTTCTCTTAATGATTTTATGATTTATTATTAATGTTTATTTTATTTTGCCAATATAAATGGGAGGGAGAGTTAAAATTGTTGGAGGGAATATAAAATATTTGTAAAATATTTAAGGCCACACTTATAATGTGTTGTTTTTACAATAATAAAAATAGGACACTTTAAAAGTGTAGCCATATATGTAAAAAATTGTTGCCAATTATATCATATTGTAACAACACTTAAAAAATGTAGGTTTTATCATTAAAGAGTACAATTTTCAAGTGTTGCCAATATTATCGTTGCTAAAAGTTAAAATAATTGGCTACACTTTAAAAGCGTTCCCAAAAATACTTTAGGCAACACTTTAGAAGTGTAGTCCAGAATTAGTGTGGCTGTAGACCTAAACTGGTGTAGTGCCCTTTTCCTTCTAATCCTTTTTCTTGTTGATATAGGAGATGAATACTAGAAGGATGGCTACGAGGAGAGTGGAGGAAGATTTGGCTAATGCGGGGGCTTCTCCACAAGGCAACCAAGCCCCTCCACTAGGCAACCAAGTGCCTCCACAAGACCAAACTCTGGTCATTCCTCCACCTATGACAGATGTAGAGATAAAGTCAGAATTTGTAACTTTTGCTCAAGCAATGACTACCCAAAATCAAGAAGTAGCCACTCAAATCCAAGACATGACGGCTCAAGCAAATAGGAAGGTTGGACCCCATGTTCAACCAAATGCTAGTACCATGGCTTCCCCCTTAAAGGACTTCACGAGGATTAACCATCCTATGTTCTATAGGTCAAAAGTGAAGGAAGATACCCAAGACTTCATCGATGGTATTTACAAGATTCTTTATTCTATGGGGTTAACGTCGAAGGAAAAGGCCTAACTAGCTTCCTATAAACTCAAGAATGAAGCTCAAACAACGTACACACAATGAAGAGATACTAGGGCCTCACTTGGGAGGTGTTTAGAAGGGCTTTCCTTGATCTTTTATTTCCTAGGGAAAATAGAGAGGCGAAAGTAGAAGAATTCATCAACCTTCGTCAAGGAGGTATTTGTGTGCAAGAGTACTCTTTGAAAATCACTAAATAGTCCAAGTATACTTCTTCTTTGGTGTCCAATCATAACGATTAGATGAGTTGCTTTATGACGGGAGTGTCTGATGACGTAGTTGAAGAATGTTGTTTAGCGATGATCCATGAGAATATGGATATCTCTAGGTTGATGGTTCATGCTCAACAAGTTGAGGATACTAGACTCAAGAGGAAGAATAGGGAGTTTAACAGGGACACGTCTTATGTAAGAGGTACTTCCAAGTGTAGGCTTGAGATTCAAGATAAGGCTACATTCAAGAAGAGGGTTTCCAACAAAGTTCCTTCCAATTTCCCTAAGGCGAACAAATATAGGGTGTCTAACCCTAAGTCCCAAAAGGAATTAAGTGGAAATTCACCTAGCAAGAAACCTACTTTTGCCAAGTGTGGTAAGAAGCATTGGGGTGAGTGTCATAATGGGACAGAAGATTGGTTTGGGTATGGCAACAGTGGCCATAAGTTTAGGGACTGTCCTAATGTGAGGAGTCAAGAGAAGGGGAGTGTTCAAGCTCAATCTAGTGGTCGTAGTACCTTTGCTTCAAAGAGGAACCACTTTTATGCTCTTCGTTCTAGGGGTGAGCAAGAATAGTCACTAGATGTGGTCACCGGTATGTTACAAGTCTTCTCTATTTATGTTTAATCTTTATTTGATCCCCATGCTACATTATCATTTGTGACTCCTCTAGTAGCTAAAAAGTTTGATGTTTTACCCGATGTTTTGATTGAACCATTTTAGGTTACAACCCCGGTGGGTGACTCCGTTGTGGATAGGAGAGTCTTTAGGAGTTGTCCTATATCTTTACAAAATAGAGTTACATGGGTTGATTTGGTAGAACTTCATATCGTTAATTTTAATGTTTATTTTGGGAATGGATTGGTTTCATGCTTGTTTTGTCTCCATTGATTGTAGAACAAGGGTGGTTAAGTCCGATTTTCCTAATGAACCTGTCTTAGAGTGGAAGGGAGGTAATTCAATTCCTAGAAGTCCTATCATTTCCTATCTAAAAGCTTGTAAAATGATCTCTAAGGGGTGCATTTACCATATTGTGAGGCTGAAAGATAATGAGTCTAATATTCTTCCTATAGAGTCGGTCCCCGTAGTAAAGGACTTTTCAAAAGTCTTTCCCGATGACTTGCCCGGACATCGAAGCGGGAAATAGACTTTGGTATTTACTTGTTACTAGATAGGAATCCCATTTCAATCCCTCCTTACCGGATGGGTCCGGCGGAGTTGAAAGAGTAAAATCTTCAACACAATGACTTATTAGACAAGGGTTTCATTCAACCTAGTATTTCACCATGGCGAGATCTGGTGCTGTTTGTCATTAAAAAGGATGAGTCCCTTAATATATACATTGACTATCGTCAACTCAATAAATTCATCATGAAAAACAAATATCCTCTCCCTTGGATTGACGACTTGTTTGATCAACTCCAAGGGGCAAGATACTTTCCTAAGATTGACTTGAGATCGGGGTATCACCAATTTAGGGTGAGAGGTGAGGATGTACCTAAAATGGAATTTCGAGCAAGGTATGATCACTATGAATTCCTAGTAATGTTCTTTGGTCTCACGAATGCCCTGTCGGCTTTTATAGACCTTATGAATAACATATTGCGAAATTACATATATTCAATTGTGATTGTCTTCATTGACGATATATTGGTATATTCGAAGAATGAGGGTGAACACATGGACCATTTGAGAGTGGTATTACAAGTCCTTAAGGAACACCAACTGTTTGATAAATATAGAAAGTGTGAGTTTTGGTTGAGATCGATTGCGTTTCTTGATGATATTATCTCAAGTGAGGGTATAGAGGTTGATCCAAAGAAAACCGAGACGGTTAAGAATTGGTCTATACCTTTGACTCCAATCGACATTAGAAGTTTCTTGGGATTAGCCGGGTACTATATTAGGTTTGTGGATGGGTGTCCATTGCTTCTTCTTTGACTACCTTGACCCAAAAGAGTGAAATTTTAGTGGTCGGAGGCATGTGAAAGAAGATTCCATACTTTCAAAGATAGGCTTACCTCCGCTCCGGTGTGTCTTTATGCAACATAGGAAAGTAGTAACCTTTGACTTTTGACAACTCAAGTTACAAGAGAAGAATGATCCAACTCACGATCTTGAATTAGCATCCGTAGTGTTTTCTTTAAAAATATGTAGGCATTACTTGTATGGTGTTCACGTGGATGTGTATACCGACCATAAGAGTCTTCAATATGTGTTTACTCAAAAGGTGTAAAATCTATGACAAATGAGATGGTTGGAATTGTTGAAAGATTATGACATGAGAGTTCTCTACCACCCTGGTAAGGCAAATGTGGTTGCGGATTCTGAGTCGTATGACCATGGGTAGTGTGTCTCATGTAGAAAAAGGGAAGAAGGACCTAGTGAATGTTGTTCCTAGGTTGGCTAGATTTGGTGTTTGGTTGGAAGATTCCCCCAAATGGTGGTTTTATGGTTAATAATAACTCTGAGTCATCATTAGTGGTTGAGGTGAAGTCTAAGCAACATCTTGACCCAATAATGATGGAGTTGAAGAAATCGGTACTTAGAAAGTTGAATGATTCATTCTCCCATGGAGGAGATGGTGTGCTTAGGTACAAAGGTAGATTATGTATGTGTACCGGATGTTGATGACTTGAGGGGAAACTTTTAGAAGAAGATCATGGTTCCCGATATTATATTCATCCGGGTGCAACCAAAATGTATTGTGACCTTAGAAAGGTATATTGGTGTGATGGTTTGAAAAGGGACATAGCGGAGTTTGTATCCAAGTGTCCAATTGCCAACAAGTTAAAGCCAAGCATCTAAAGACTAGTGGTCTAATCCAAGAAATGGGTGTTCCTTCTTGGAAGTCGGAAGAAATTAATATGGACTTTGTTGTTGGGTTTCCTCCAACCCGGAGGCAAAATGAATCAATTTGTATTATACTGGATAGATTGACAAAATCAGCTCAGTTTATTCCCGTTAAGTTACTGATACGATGGAGGATTATGTATGAATCGACATTGATGAGATTGTGAGTCTTCATGGGATCCCTTTGTCCATCATATCGGATAAAGGTGCTCAATTCACTTCTCGTTTTCGGAGGTGTTTTCAACAAGGGTTGGGTACACAAGTGATGCTTAGGGCCGTTTTTCATCCCCAAATGGATGGTCAAGCGTAGCGTACTATTCAAACCCTAGAAGACATGTTAAGAGCTTGTGTGATGGATTTCAAAGGGAATAGGGACAATCACCTACCGTTGATCAAGTTCTGCTATAATAATATCTACCATTCGAGTATTTCCATTGCCTCTTTTGAAGCACTCTATGGTAGGCAATGTAGGTCTCCGTTTGAAGTGGGTGAGTCTTCACTCCTTGGTCCCTAAAATATATATGAAGCTTTGGAGAAGGTTTAGGTGATATGGGATAGGTTGAAAACAGTGTATAGTCGGCAAAAGTCCTATGCCGACAATAGAAGGAGTGATCCTAATTCGAAGTAGGTGATATGGTGTATTTGAAGATTTCACCTATGAAAGGGGTGATGAGATTTGGACAAAATGGGGAAGTTAAGTCCCTGGTATATGGATCCTATGAGGTTTTGCAATGGGTTGGAAAGGTTGCATATTAGTAGGTACTACCTAGTGAAATAGCTTTGGTTCATCCAGTAATTTATGTCTCCATGCTTAAGAACTGTATTCGCGACTCCGTGTCCATTCTCCCTATACAAGGGTTAGGTGTGGATGAGAGTCTTTCCTATGAAGAAGTTCTGGTTGAAATTCTAGATCGCCAAGTCAAAAAGTTGACGAACAAAGAGGTGGTCTCCGTAAAAGTCATATGGAGGAACAACCTAGTTGAGGGTGCAACATGGGAGGCCAATGCCGATATGAAGTCCCGTTATCCTCATATTTTCCCTCAAAATTCTAGCCAAAGTTTGGGTTAGTAATAATCCTCTTTAAAAATGATGAATAAATTTGAATTTTGCTTGGTTTGCTAAAATTTGCAAAATTATGATAAAAATGGTTTATGGTAAAATTGAGTTTTCATGTGAAAATGCTTTTTTGCTTAAATAACACTTATTTATCTTTTGCGCATTGTTGCCTTTATGAAGTAGTATTGAGTATTGTAATTTATTTGAATAAGTTTTGCATAAGTGACTTGATGATAATGCTGAGTGTAAGGACCCGAAAGTACCCCCTAGAAGTTATGGTAACCCTTAGGTCGGACAATTGCGTAGTTGACCTTTTAGAGGTATTGTATTAGACATTTGCTATCATTCATTACATAAGACATGAAAAGTAGTGCGGAATTAAAACTTTTCACAAAATACGAAAGAGTATTATCGTCTTCACAAGACATCTTAATGACACAACTTTAATATCTTAGGGACAAGACCCTTTAGATCGAATGAGAATACATAATAAGTATTAATAATAGAAACTATTAAATAAAACTATGCCCTCAAATATATGAGGACATACTTAGTCTTGAGAGAGTCGATTCCCAAACTTGCCTTCTAGTCTTCAACATTCCTCCAACCTATACTTATTAAGTGTAGAAAAGTATGGGGTTAGTACAAACAATGTACTAAGTATGGCATATTCAAAAACATGCGAAAAGGGACATTTTAGTATAAGTAGAACTTTCATTCCAAATAAGTAAAACCTTCATGAATATAAAAGTAAAATGGCATATATATCATCATTTACAACATAAGAAAGGACTTCCATAATTTTAGCATAAGAGACCACTTAACAGTAAACCGTAAAAACATTACAGTGAACTCATTTCCTTTGAGGTTTCCCTAACCAAGTTATCCTAAGAATCACTAAGGTATGTAATGAAGGAACCACCCATACACCCCATTCAATACACACCTAAGTGATTCTTAAGACTACCAACCATAGACTAACCTCACACGGGAAATAAGTCCACACTCTAAACAAGACATTAGAAGAACATACATGCATTAAGGACTTCACATAAGTGCCCTTCCCCAAGTGCACTTACAAGTTACACAAAGTGCAATGTGAGAATAGCATCCCATACTAATACTCCAACTTTATGTTCCTTGAGGATTCAATGAGGTTAGGTACACCACATTAAACATTCATAAACTTCATTATACAAGACATAAATTTAACATTCTTTCTCAACATTAGACATTAAGTCACATAACTTCATTTCATACAACACATGATATCTCATTCATACACTTCATATAAAACACACCAAGACTCCCCTTTTGGAATGTCTACTTGTGAAATAGATAAATAGCGTCCCATACTACTACCTACCCAAGGTAGTACACTCTTTTAGGAGACTTAGTTCATTCATTCTTTTGTCGGGGATAGCTTTAACCGACATAGACCATGAGTGCTAGACATGGAATCCCGATATTATCCCTATCGGATGAGGGATCCCCACTTCACTAGGGTAGGGTCATTCTCTTAGCCTATACATGGATTGTCCATTATCTACACCTATGCGGGCGCATAGTTAAGGGATAAGGAGATTGCTTCTAAGTAACTCACTCTCTTCTCACGAGGAGTACTCATCTGAAGAGGTACATTGGGTACAACGTCTCTACTCATAATGTGCACCCACCCCTCTTCAAATCCTCTCAGTGCTAAGCATAACTCCCCCACAGAGTCTTAAACATTCATTATTATAGGTTAAGGGATAACTAATTAGCACCACATCTCATCTCACGAAGGATACTTATCCCTAGAGGTTACATTGGAATATCACATCTCAACTCACGAAGGGTATCCAACCTCCAACATACCTTAGAAAGCTCTTGGGAATAGTGAGGTTACTACTAAACACTTCATCTGAACACACGGGGAGTGTTCACCCCAAAACTCCCCTTTTCATTCACATTCTTTAGCTTCATTCATTCATTCATTCATTCAATGTATGAGTGTTTGTGTACATGTGATCACACCTTTCACATAATCACAACTTTCATAACATTGAATTCTAAACATGCTTACATCTTCACTCATCATATTACACACTTTAACATGCTTCACACATACAAATATCTCATTTAGACAAAGTCTCTACAATCATACATTTCAATCTTCAGAAAGCACATCAACCAAAACATCATTATTATCATCTTATTTCACATAATATTCCTTCATGGCCCCATTCACAATACATAAGTAAATTCATATTCATATATTTCAAGTAAACACAGCCACCAAAGGTGGATAATACAATTCAAGAACATTTCAAAAAAAGAGCTAAATAGTGTAACCAACTTACCATTAATCCAAGATTTCACCACCTATAATCAATTCCTCAATAATACGTCATAAAATAGCCCTTAGGGCAGTAGCTAAGTCACAATAAAACCATAAAGAAACTATAACTCTAACATTATCAAATCATGTTCATTAGACCCATTTCATAAGTCAAAAGTTGATAAAAAGTAATAACATGGTTTCATAGAAGTTTTAGCGTTAGAATCACCAACTAACACTAGAAATACCATATTTGAATCCTTTAAAACATTTTCATTCAAGACCCGTACTTACAGTCAAAGCTGGAAGAAGTTAGGACTTGAAAAAAACCTTTCTGAAATTCCATAGAAATTGCTCCTTGAATGGAAGAGAGTTGAAGGATGACTAACATACCTCAATGAGAAGAAACCCTTGAATGTTTTATAAAGAAACGTCCACAACCAGCCCCTTCTAGCTATTCCTTGAGTTCAAGCTTCTATTGGGTTTTGAGAGAGTATTTCTTGAGGGAGGGTTTTGGGTTTTTGAAAATGAAGTCTAAAATTAGGTCTTAATGTTTGAAACCAGTTAATATACCTAAAATACCCTAAAATAATCGTTCAAAGTTTATAAAAGACTTCGGGTGAATTTACGAAACACCCCAAGCCTTGGCAGAAAATTGACATCTTTTGCAGGCCTACCTACGCCCCCCTTACTGACGGGCCGTTGCCCAGTCGACGCCCCTTAGATGGGGTCCGTTGATTGGGGATGAGCCTTCCTCTTGAGCAGGCCTTGCTTACCTTGTAGGGAAAATTGACGCCCAAGGTTGACAGGCCATCGTTTGACCAACGGTCCATCCCTTGTGGCCGTCGTTGGTCACTGCTTGGCAGACTCCTTCCAAAGGGATGGGGTCCTCTTCCTGGACCCCTCATGGGTCCTCCGTGGAGTCGTACCCAATTTTTAAACCCCTAAAAATAGTCATCTATGTCTTAGGATCACCCCATATCAATTTCAATCAAAATGAACACGCAAAACTAGCTAAAACATATAAGGACACACAAGCACACTCTAAGGCACACCTTCCGGACGTCATGGATGTTCTCGATAGTTTGACCTCCAAACCTTACCAAACTTTATAAACTGCCTAAGTACATCATTATAAAAACATTAAGGACTTTAAAACCTCATCACACACATGCTTGGTTCTAGTTTCACTTTGTTCGTTTTAGGGTGTTACATTGAGCTTTTTTTTATATTGAGAAGGAAGTTCCTCATGTTTTAATGTTGAGCTCTTATATGTGGTAAATTGTAATTTAAGTTTGTATGTGTAAATGCCATGTTTGTATCTTGATTTGAGTTGTAACTCATGTTGATTATAAGTTTTATGGAGTTTTGAAGTACTCCTATGGGCTGTGACAAATGATGATTTTAGGTTGTTGTTGTCGTTGGTTGTCTTCTAGTCTTGAGTCATATTTTACCTATGAAAATATTTAGGTGTCATTCGGGGACGAATGTTCCTAAGAAGGGGGTAATGTAACACTCCAAAAATCCTTAATCTAGTCTAGAACCTAACATGCCTATTGATGATTAAAATGATGCTTCCAGACCCAAACTAACATAATAAAGTTGATTTAGAAGTATTACAACTTAAATGTCAAAGAAAGACCTTGACGTCCAGCAACTAGTGAAATGGAACTAGTAGACGTCCTTTTGTTTTGTGAAGGTTTGGTAGTTTCGTATGAAGTATAAAACATTTTGAACGACTATAATTTGGTAAAATACGGTATATAGGGTTAAAACGTCCAGTCATAATTCCCCAAGAATGACCCGAACGGTCCTTGAGGAGGACCCGAACATTAGCAAGTAGGCTGCCAAAGCAGCCAGCTTCCAGCAAATATATGGAGCCCATTACGCATCACGCAACCAGCACTGGCTAGGCAAATTTTACCTCACGATGCGGGGCCTTCATGAGGCTCTCTGCCTCGACCCGAATTTTAGAAAAAAGATTTGGAACTGCCCTCGCGACGCGCAACCACTTCCGAGATTTGTTTGCGGCGATTTTAAGTAAATTTGACTTTACAAAAACACCAAATTAAGTGAGGGTTAGTTTGGGTAATTTAGGGAGTGCATATATATTGATTTAGGGTCAGCTTTAAGTCATTTTAACCCACCTAATTCAATTCCCCAAAGCTGTCACATCCGTGGAGCACCCCCTAGACGTAACTTACGTTGTCGTCCTCTTTGAAGACTAAGACTAGCCTCTTAGCATACATCATTACATTCATAGGTTACAAATACGAAAAAATTTAAAAACTTTTGATTACTTGTACATTGAGGTTTACATAGACCTCTACATACACATAATATATTCATATCGAGTACACATAGATCCTTCGTACAGGAATCTTACATAGTCTTATACTTTTATTGCACATAGGTATATATATAAGATAGAACATAGTCATTAAAGAGTGTCTCATCTCATAACCATCTAACAAGATTATAACAATTTGGGCATATCCCATACATCAATGTAAAAGAGCAACATATTGGCTATACAATCCATACTCAAATGAAAAGAGAAAGAACATAAGAGTCTTTAAACTAAAACAACTTCATAAGCTCGATATTTGCATCACCCTCGGAAAGTGAGGACTTACCCACCTGGATGATTGAGAATTTCCAAGTCTTCTTCAATGTCGTCTCAAATAGACTTCAACGACCGGAACCTAAAATGTTGGAGAAAAGGGAGAAAATGGGGTTAGTACACCACTTGTACTAACTATGAGATCATATGCACATATAAGATCAAATCATGTTAAAAAGGGACATTTTATTAAAACATACTATTTTACCTTTTGAAATCCTTTTGCATATTCAAGATAACCATACATATTAATAAAGCATAGTCATTAATTCAATGCAAGTAACATACATATCAACATACTTGCAACCTAACCAAATACAACCCCATAATCAATTAATAGAATCACAAACATGAATAAGAGTTCATCATATCATAATAAAGCAATACAACTACTCATGAATCCTCATAAAGTCTACAAGTGAAATGACCAAGCAAATCCCCATAACCCTACTTAATCAAGTAACCCAACAAGAACCATGACTAATATCCAACATCACATAACATAAACTCTAAGGGTACATAACATCATACTTTAGCAATATAGACCAATTACATGTTAATAAGAATAACGATCACCATATAATATCATTTACATGTAAGATCATCATATTATCATCATTTGCATTCATTATCATATACATACATAATATCAACCTTCTAAGTCTTCCATCAAGGCAAACTAGTGCAAGGCATAGGTAGAGTCCCATACCCCTAACTAGACAAAGTCAAAGCTCTCAGGTCACCCTAGTTGGTTTATACTTCATTACTTACTTTTAGTTTAGGGAACACTTGCCTTAACCGACATAGACTAGAAGATCTAAGTGTGGAATCCGGTGTTGTAAAACCTTACACCGATGGAAGGTGGTCTACCGGCCAAAGTAGAACATAACATAAACGTAGCTTTCTAAGTGGATCCACTAGCTAGTCTTCCTATGGGGGCAACATAGTTCAAGAACTAAGACATAGGTATAATCTCTCTACATGCCACTTGGCAATTTGAGCCTCCTCTCATGCGAATCCATTGGATGAGTATCCCTCATCGGGGAGTCAACACCTCATGTGGAACTATAGGGTGAATCTTCCATTATGGAAAGTCAACACCTACCATTGTCAAGTTCACTCGGTGCTAAGATAAGTCACTTTTGGAAATGTATTTAATGTTTTTATTAATCATCATAACTTATTGTCGGTCATAGGGTCTATCCCTTGTATAATCATCATTATCATAGCCAATAAGAGTTGCATGATTATAGTTCTTTCATTACAATTTATATAAGTGAGGTTAGCACATTTACATATTCATTCTTGATAAGGCACATTGGTAGTCATCACCATTCTTATAACATTTATACCTTAATCAACCTCACAACCATTGTCATAAAATTTCAATTCAACGTCATACCAACCCTATCAATCTTAATAGAAGACATACTTCATTGCAACATCATCACTTAATCTCAAGTAACCACAATTGAAGTAAAGAATAGGGATCACAAGACTTACCATGTCTCCTTCATATTTCATCTTCAAGGTCTTACCATCAACCCTTCACTCAACCTAATAGGGGAGTAATATCATCACGCAAAAATAACCAATAGAATAACAAGGTCAATTGCATCACTATATCACAATTCTTCACTTGTTCATACCTTAAGATAAAAGACTTAGGTCATATTCACTACATGTTCCATAACCTAGATCAACTACTCAACAACTAGCATGATAGGCCTATAATTCATCATAATCTCTTCACAATTGATATAATAACATCATAGAATAGTATCAATTAATAACCAAGTCAATTGAACCACCATTACACAATTAGTATTAAGATCATAACCCAGGGTTAAGGGGAATGGGTCATCTTCTACAACTTAGACTAAACCTTCACGATACTACATAATTAAGTTAGAATACATGTTAATCTACCCAAAATATCAAAAATAAATCATAAACAATGTAATTTACAAGTTCAATTTCGAGATTGGGAAAGACCCACATGAAAACTCAACTTTTGAAATTACTTTGAAGGAACCCTTTGGGGAAAGGAGTCCCAAAGGTGAATTAGATCTCCTAACTTAATGTTTGATGAAGAATTTATGGATAATTCGTCCCTTTACAGCCCTTAAACCCTCCCCTAGTTTGGTCTTCAATGGAGTTCTTCAACTAGAGTGAGAAAGAAGATAGTAGGAAAAGAGTTTTGGGATTGTGAGTTATGAGAGTTTTGTTAGTCTTAATTAGGTTAGGACTTTATATAGGGTGTTAACTAAGTTAATTTTACCCCCCTAATCACCCAACTAATTAACTAACCCTTTAATTAATTAATTGGAACTAACTTAAAACGTGCAGAAAATCTCAACCCTCACAGACAAGACCTCGACCAACGGTCCCTCTGTGAGTCGACGACCTGCCCCTCTTTTGTGATGCACATCCATAGGTAATTTCAGGGACTGGTCCAAATAGACCATTATACAAAATGGATAAGTTTTGGTCGACATATTGCATCGATGCCCCATCGATCCACACACGCTGCGTCGTTTCCCTTCGTTGGTGCACACTGCCCTAGAAGTCATTGACCCCAAAATGCAAGGGTCCTGCTCAAGGCCCTTGGTTTGTCCTTGGGGATTCGTACACGAACATTTCGACCATGAATAAACTTAAACACATGTTAGACATACTTTCATCAATTTTCATCACATTCCGACTTCTAAAAGCTAGTCAAATAGGCTAAGGCACACTAGTACCTCCTTGCACTAGTTTCCGGACGTCATGGACGTTGTGGCTTATAGTCTTCCTAAATGACTTATATTCATTAAAATTGACATCAAAACAGTGTATAGACCTTATGACACTTATGTTAGGCTTTAGAACACGTCTTGGATTTTTGAAGTGTTACATTATCCCCCCCTTAGGAACATTCGTCCCCGAATGACACTAAAAATCTTTTGAAGGAAGGAATAGATATAAGACTAGCAACCCAATTAACAACAACACATGATAACATGAGTTACAACATCAATCATATTATTTCCACAAGGAAATTCAAAGAGCTTCAATTACCACACATAAGGCTCAACATCACATTATGAGTAATTTCCTTCTCACAACAACAACATGAGCTCAACATACTTTACATGAGTCAATTATGCCAAAGTTAAACTTACCAACATGCTACATATCAGTTCATTAAGACTCACCATATAAAAATGCACAACATAACTCAAACAAGCAAAATTGCAAATTATAAGCATACTTCACTGTGAGTCACTGTAACAACATTTAAAAAATGCACATTTTGTAAAACATGACCAAAAATCAAGAAACATCAATTATAGTCATTATTTTCATTATTAATAGAAGTAACTAACCTTACATATCAAATAGACCAGGGTAACGGGACTTCATGTCGGCCTCGGTCTCCAATGTTGCACCCTCGACTATGTGAGTCTTCCATAACACCTTTACGGAAGCCACCTCTTTGTTCTTTAACTTCTTGACTTGCCTATAAAGGATTTGAACCGGATCCTCCTCATAGGAGAGGTTATCCTTCACACCAAGACCCTCAATAGGAATAATAGACTCGGGATCACCGATACACTTCTTAATCATGGAAACATGGAAAACTGGATGAACCGAAGCTAATTCACTAGACAACTTTAAATCATAGGAAACATTACCAACCCTTTGAAAGATTTAATAGGGACCCACATAATGAGGACTTAACTTCCCTTTCTTGCCAAATATAACCACCCCTTCATAGGTGAAAATTTTAAGCACACTTTATCACCTTCTTCAAACTCTAAATCCCTTCTCCTATGATCGACATAAGACTTTTGCCGACTATAGTCTGTTTGCAAGCAATTTCTTATAATATAAACTTTCTCCAAACTCTTATAAATCAAATCGGGACGAAGAATCAAAGACTCAACGACTTCAAACCACCCAATAGGAGATCTACAACTCCTATCATACAAGCCTTCATAAGGTGCCATGGATATGGATGAATGGAAACTATTATTGTAAGCAAACTCCACCAAATGCAAGTGCTTATCCCAATTTACCTTGAAGTTTATGACACAAGATCTAAGCATATCCTCAAATATTTGAATATTACTCTCCGCTTGACCATCCGTTTGGGGATGAAAAGCGGTACTTAACTTTGCCTTTGTGCCCAACCCTTCTTGGAATGACCTCTAAAACCGAGATGTGAATTGTGCACCCCTATCCGATATGATGGATAACGGAATACCATAGCTACACACAATCTCATCTAAGAAGATCTTTGCATAATCCTCCGCCGAATAATTAGACTTGATAGGAATAAAACGAGTGGACTTGGTCAACCTATCCACCACCACCCATATGGAGTCATATTGTTTTTGAGTTCTAGGCAAATCTTCCACAAAATCAATATTGATGTGCTCCCACTTCCAAGTAGGAATTTGAATTTCTTGAAGTAAACCACACAACTTTTAATGTTTGGCTTTCATTTGTTGGAAATTTGGACACTTCCGCTATGTCCTTCTTCAAGCCTTCCCACCAATACACTTCCCTAAGGCCATGATACATTTTTGTTGACCCTGGATTAATGGAATAACGGGACCCATGAGCTTCCTCAAGAATCTGGTTCCTCAAATCATCTACATTGGGAACACACAACCTTCCATGATACCTCAAAACACCATCCCCCCTTAAGGAGAATGACTAATTAAGCTTACCAAGAACCGATTCCTTCAACTCCATCAATGGTTGATAAAGAAGTTGTTTGGACTTCACCTCTACAGCTAAGGATGACTCGATGTTATGATGGACCATAAAACCACCATTTGAAGAATCTTCCAAGCTAACCCCAATCTAGCCAACCTATGAACCTCTTTTACTAGGTCTTTCTTGGCATCCTCTATATGAGACACGCTACCCATGGTCATATGACTTAGAGCATCTGCAACCAAATTGGCCTTGCCTGGGTGATAGAGAACACTCATGTTGTAATCTTTCAACAATTCCAACCACTTTCTTTGTCGTAGATTCAACACCTTTTGAGTAAAAACATATTGGAGACTCTTGTGCTCGGTATACACATCAACATGAACACCCTACAAGTAATGCCTGCATATTTTCAAGGCAAATACCACGGCCTCAACTCAAGATCATGAGTGGGATAGTTCTTCTCGATCACCTTAAGTTGTCTAGAAGCATAGATGATTACTTTCCCATGTTGCATAAGCACACACCCCAAACCCACTTGGAATGCATCACAATACACAATGAAGACCTTTGTAACCTCCGGTAAAGTCAACACCGGAGCGAAAGTAAGACTATCTTTCAAGATTTGGAAGATTTTATCACATGCCTCCGACCAGTCAAACTTCTTGCTCTTTTGGGTAAAAGTAGTCAAGGGAGATGCAACGGACGGAAAACAATCCACAAACCTCCGATAATAACCCGCTAGACCTAAGAAACTCCTAATGTCAGTTGGAGTAAATGGTCTAGGCAAATTTTTGAGCGCCTCCATTTTCCTTGGATCATCCTCAACTCCCTCACTAGAGATGATATGACCAAGAAACGCCAACGACCTCAACCAAAACTCGCATTTGCCATACTTGGTAAATGATGTTCTTTAAGTACTTGCAACACCATTCTCAAATGACCCATGTGTTCACCCTCATTTTTCGATTATACCAAGATGTTGTCAATGAAGATAATGAAAAATAAATCTAGGTAACTTCGAAACACCCTATTAATTAGGTCGATAAACATCTCCGAAGCATTAGTGAGACAAAAATACATTACTAAGAACTCATAGTGACCATATCTAGTCCGAAATACCATCTTTGGTATGTCCTCACCTCTCACCATAAGTTGGTAATACCCCAATCTCAGGTCAATCTTACAAAAGTAGCTTGCCCCTTGAAGTTGATCAAATAAGTCATGAATCCGAGGGAGAGGATACTTGTTCTTAATAGTGACTTTATTGAGTTGACGATAATCAATGCACATTCTAAGGGACCCATCCTTCTTCTTCACAAACAAAACCAGAGCACCCTATGGAGAAATACTAGGTCTAATGAATCGTTTGTCTAATAATCTTTGAGTTGAGCCTTCAACTTTTTCAATTCGGTTGGATCCATCCGATAAGGAGGAATTGAAATGGAATTTGTATCTGGTAGCAAATCGATACCAAAATAAATTTCCCGTTCGAGAGGAATATCGGGAAAATCGTTAGGAAAGACCTCCAGAAATTCACTCACTACGGGGACTGACTCAATGGGAGGAATTTCGGAGTCTAAATCTTGGACTCTCACTATATGATATAAATAACCTTTAGAGATCATTTTTCATGTCTTCATACAAGAAATGATACGACCTCTAGGAATAGAATTTCCCCCCTTCCACTCTAAAACGGGCTCATTTGGAAAGTTAAACTTCACCACCTTCGTCCTACAATCAATAGAGGCAAAGCAAGCATGCAACCAATTCATACCCAATATGATATCAAAATAAAGCATATTAAATTCTACTAGTTCAACATAAGAAACTTTATTGGGCAATATTATCGGACAATTTCTATACACCCTTTTTGCAACAACCAACTCACCCACCGGGGTAGACACTATAAAAGGTTCATGCAAGATATCGGGTAGAATTTCAAACTTTTTAGCTACAAGAGGAGTAACAAATGACAAGGTAGCACAGGTATCAAGTAAAGCATATATATCAATAGAAAATACTTTCAACATACCGGTCACCACATCCGGAGAGGTCTCTTGCTCACCTCTAGAGCGGAGAGCATAGAAGCGGTTATTATTTGGAGCATCATTAGAACCACTTGCTTGAGCTTGACCACCCTTATCTTTACCCTTCAAATTAGGGCAATCCCTAACCTTGTGGCCACTCTTGCCACAACCAAACCAATTGCCCGTTCCAACCAAGCATTCTCCAAGATGAATCTTTCCACACATGGCACACGTAGGCTTCTCATTTTGTGAGTTTCCACTCCTTCCCTTTTGGGATCTAGATTTAGGCACATTATCATCACGAGATTTAGGGAAGTTGGATGGAACTTTATTAGAGAACCTCTTCTTGAACCTAGGCTTTTCTTGGATATCAAGCCTACCCTTTGTAGAACCAATATCAAAAGATCTTGCCCTCTTAGCATCTCTACTCTTTCTCTTATCCCTTGCCTCTTCCACATGTTGTGCATGAATCATGAAACTAGAAATGTTCATATTGTCATGTAGCATAACCGAATGACATTTCTCTTGCAAGTCTTTCGACACCCCTGTCAAAAAATGACTCATTTCATCCCTAGGATCGAAAACCAAATAAGGAGGATATTTTGACAATTTAGTGAATTTCAAAGAGTATTTAAGCACACTCATGCCCCCTTGGCGAAGGTTGATGAAATCCACCACCTTGGCTTCCCTCTTCTCCCTAGGAAAGAACTGATCAAGGAAAGTCTTCTTGAAGATCTCCCAAGTCACTGGTCCACCCCCTAGAGGCATATTATCCTTCCATTGGATGTAGCAAGTTTGAGCCATATCTTTGAGTTGGTAAGTGGATAACTCGACCTTCTCACTAGTAGTCAACCCCATAGCATAAAGTATCTTGTAGACTTCATCAATGAACTCTTGGCGGTCTTCTTCAACCTTGGACCCATAGAAAGTAGGAGGATCCATCCTAGTGAAATCCCTTAGATGGGAGGCCATGGTAGAAACTTGTTAATTTGGTTGGGGTACAACCTCCCGATTAGCTTGGGCCGTCATGGCATGGGCTTGATTGGTGATGGCTTGGGCTTGTGAAGTAATGGCTTGGGCCATTTGGAAAAGGGCAGCCCTTATGTCACCATACATCAATGGTGGAGGATTGACCGAAGCTTGGTCATCATTGACTTCTTCTTCAAGAGAAGGGACTTTATAAGCACGGGGAGGAACTCCCGCATTGGAAATCTCTTCATTCGAGTGTTAGTGCCTTATTCCTTTGAGTATTCATTGCCTATAACCAAAATACAAGGTTTAGTTTAAAGCACAAAATAAGTATACTCTAGAGGCACAATATTGGATTTCCAAGAAAGAGAGAGTTTCCTAAGCATCACATATATTCCTATTCATAGCCTATAACCAAAATACAAGGTTTAGTTTAAAGCACAAAATAAGTATACTCTAGAGGCACAATATTGGATTTCCAAGAAAGAGAGTTTCCTAAGCAACACATATATTCCTATTCATAAGTGTGGCACGCTTCACAATTATGAGTACGAATCTACATAGACATGGTTGAGAGAGACATCGACATAAAAGATATTCAATCTCATGCTCTGATACCAAGTTTTTCACATCCGGGGAGCACCCCCTAGACGTAACCGGCGGCGTCCTCTTTGAGGACTAAGATAAGCCTTTTAGCATACATCATTACATTCATAGGTTAAAAATACGGAAAAATTAAAAACTTTTCATTACTTCTACATTGAGGTTTACATAGACCTCTACATAGAAATAATATATTCGTATCGAGTACGCATAGACCCTTCGTATAGGTAGATTACATAGTCTTCTACTATTACTACACATAAGTATATATATATATATATATATATATATATATATATATATATATATATATATATATATATATATATATATATATATATATATATATATATATATATATATTTATAAGATAGAACATAGTCTTTAAAGAGTGTCTCATCTCATAACCATCTAACAAGATTATAGCAATTTGGGCATAACCCATACATCAATGTAAAAGATCCACGTATAGGCTATACAATCCGTACTCAAATGAAAGGAGAAAGAACATAAGAGTCTTTAAACTAAAACAACATCATAAGCTCGATATTGGCATCGCCCTCGGAAAGTGAGGACCTACCCACTTGGATGATTGAGAATTTCCAAGTCTTCTTCAAAGTCGTCTCAAAGAGCCTTCAACGACCGGAACATAAAATGTTGGGGAAAAGAGAGAAAATGGGGTCAGTACACCAGTTGTACTAAGTATGAGACCATATACACATATAAGATCAAATCATGTTAAAAATGACATTTTGTTAAAATATAATATTTTACCTTTTGAAATCCTTATGCACATTCAAGAAAACCATACCAATTAATAAAGCGTAGTCATTAAGTCAATGCAAGTATCATACATATCAACATACTTTCAACCTAATCAAATACAATCCTATCATCAAGTAATAACATCACAAGCATGAATAAGAGTTCATCATATCATAATAAATCAAGACAATTACTCATAAATTCTCATAAAGTCAACCAGTGCAATGACCAAGCAAATCCCCATAACCTTACTCAATCAAGTAACCCAACAAGAACCGTGACTAATATCCAACTTCACAGAACATAACCTTTAAGGGTACATAACATCATACTTTAGCAATATAGACCAATTACATGTTCATAAGAATAACCATCACTATATAATATAATTTACATGTAAGATCATCATATTATCATCATTTACATTCATTATCATATACATACATAATATTAACCTTCTAAGGCATCCCTCAAGGTAAACTAGTGAAAAGGATAGGTAGAGTCCCATACCCCTACCTAAGCTAAGTCAAACATCTCAAGTCACCCTAGTTAGTTTATACTTAATTACTTTATTTTAGTTTAGGGAACACTTGCCTTTACCAACATAGACCACAAGACTTAAGTTTAGAATCCGGTGTTGTAAAACCTTATACCCATGGAAGGTGGTCTACTGTAACACTTCAACAATCCAAGATGTGTCGTAAAGCCTAGAATAAGTGTCATGAAGTCTAGACACTGTTTTTAAGGTTATTTTAATGAATATAGGTCATTTATGAATCTTAGAAACCAAAACGTCTGTGACGTTCGAAAGTTGGTTCCAAGAAGTACAAGCGTGCCTTAGCCTATTTGACTAGATTTTAGGAGTCGGAAATTAATGAAATTTAGTGAAAATATGTGACACATGTTAAGGATGTTTCTTGGTCAAAACTTCTGGGTACGACTCCCCAAGGACCAACTAAGGGCCCTTGAGGAGCCCTTGCATGTTGGAGGGAACACTGCCTTGGCAGTGTGTACCAACGAGAAGCAGACGACGACTCGTGTGTGGATAGATGGGGCGTCTATGAAAACCGTCGTACCACACTTAGCCAAAATTGGGGAAGCCCTCGCCTGCACAACTATCTGACCAAAATGACGAGTGTGCAGGATGGAGGGGGGCTAAGTCGTCGACTAATAGACGGCCCGTTGATCGGGGTTTCGTCTGTGAGGGTCAAATTTCCTGCACGTTTTTAAATTGATTCATTTAATTAGTTAAGGGGTTAGGTGGTTAATTAGGGGATTAATGGGGTCTAATTAAGTTAGGTAACCTCCCATATAAAGTCCCCAACCCCATTAAACTAATTAGAACTCTTAAAACTATTCGTCTACCTTCTCTCTTCTTTCTCTCTCAATTAGAAGACTCTATTGAAGAGTAAGTCAACGAAGGGTTTTGGGGGCTGTAAAAGGGGCGATTTCATATCCACATATTCATCAAAACGTTAATGTATAGGATCTATTCACCTTTGAGACCTCTTTCCTCAAAGGGTTCATTCAAAGTATTTCCAAAACTTGAGTTTTCAAGTATTTTTCATCTAATGTCGAAATTCAAGTTATGAATTGAGTTGTTGATGATTTATTTAGGTGATATTGAATAGATTAACATGTATTTTAACTTGATTATGATAATTGTTGATGGTTTGGTCTAAATTGAAGAACATGATCCTCAACCCCTAACCCTAGGTTGTGATCTTGACCTATATTGTATTATGATCATTCAATTGATTTGGTTATTGATTATATTACTATCCTATGGTGTTATTATGAATAAATTAAGATGAATTATATATCTGTCATAATATTTCTTGAGATGTGATTTAGGTTATGGAGTATATTGTGAAATTGACCTAAGTATCTTGTCTTAAACTATAATCTAGTGTTGAATCGTGTTATAGTGATGCAATTGGCCTTGTTATCTTATTGGTTATCATTGTGTGATGATGTTAATCCCCTAATTGGGTTGTGTTATGGGTTGATGGTAAGACCTTGGTCAAGAATTGTGAATGAGACTTGGTAAGTCTTATGATCCCTATACTTTACTTCAATATATGGTGAATTGTGATTAAGCCCTGATGTTGTATTGGAGTGTGCCTTGATTAGGTTTGATAGGATGGTATGATGTTGAATTGAAATATCTTGTGTATGGTTGTAAGATTTATTCAGTTGAAGGGTTTTGAGGGTGTAGATAACTACCAATGTGCCGTATTATGAATGAACATGTAAATGTGTTGACCTTACTTATATGGATTTTGATGAGAGGACTATATTCATGCAATTCATATTGAGGTATGATGATGATGATTATAAAAGGGCTAGACCCTATGACCTAAACTAAGTTATGATTGATATATAAAGACATTAAAGACATTTCAAGAAGGCACTTAGCTTAGCACCAAGTGATCTTATGTGTGAGGGGGTGACACTTTCCCACATAAGGAAGGTAGGGTTCACTACGATCCTCACGGGGTGGATAGCCTCATTAACGAAATGGGGTGTAGAGTGATGTTTACAAGACGCCCCAGTTCCTTAACTATGTTGCCACCATAGGAATACTAGCTAGTGGATCAACCTAGATGCTACGTTTCATGTTAGGTTCTATCTTTGCCGGTAGACCACCTTCCATCGGTGGAAGGTTTTACAACACCGGATTCCACACTTAGATCATGTGGTCTATGTCGGTTAAGGCGAGTGTTCCCTAAACAAAAATGAAGTAATTGTGTATAAACTAACTAAAGTAACTTGAGGGGTTTGACTTAGCTTAGGTAGGGGTATGGGACTCTACCTATGCCTTGCACTAGTTTGCCTTAATAGGAGCTTTAGGAGATTAATATTATGTATGTATATGATGATAAATGCAAATGATCTTATATGATGATTATGATTCTTATGAACATGTAATTGGTCTTTATTGCTAAAGTATGAACCTTTGTGTACTTGGAAGTTATGTTATGTGAAGTGGGTTACTATTTATGGTTCTTATTGGGTTACTTGATTGAGTAAGGTTATGGGGCTTTGCTTGGTCATTGCACTTGTTGACTTTATGATGATTTATGATTATTCGTCTTTCTTTGCTATTTTCATGATGAACTCTTATTCATACTTGTGATGTTATTACTTGGTGATAGAGTTATATGAGATTATGTGTTCAACTATGTTGATATGCATATAGTTTGCTTTGACTTGTTGAAAATGTCTAAATGATTGGTATGGTTTGTTTTGATTGTACATAAACCTTTAAAGAGGTAAGATGGCATGATTAACTAAATGTCCCTTTTTAGCATGCTTGGTTGTTATATGTGCATATGGTCTCATACTTAGTACATGTGGTGTAATAACCCCATTTTCTCCTTTTTTCCAAACATTTTAGGTTCCGGTCGTTGAAGGCTCATTCGATACGACTTGAAGAAGACTTGGATATTCTCTACCATCAAAGTATGTAGGTCCTCACTTTCCGAGGGCGATGCCGATATCTAGCTTATGGAGTTGCTTTACTTTCTAGATTTTTATGTTTATTCTATTTCGTTTGAGTACAATTTGTATAAGCCTATATGTGGCTTTTTGATATTGATGTAGGGCTATACCCAATTAGCTATTATTGTTTTAGATGGTTATGAGATGAGAGGACTTTGAGACTCTAATTTATGTTATATATATATGTTCAATAAAAGTACAAGACTATGTAATCTTCTTATACGAAGGGTCTATATATACTTGATATAATTATATGTAAACCTCAATGTAGAATTATTAAAAGTTTTAAATTCTTCCATATTTTTTATTTATGAATGCAATGATGTAAACTAAGGGGCTAGTCTTAGTCCTCAAAAGAGGACGGCGATGCCGATTACGTCTAGGGGGGAAACCCGGATGTGACAAACATGGTATCAGAGCATGAGGTTGAATATCATTGATGTTGATGTATATCTCAACCATGTCTATATAGATTCATGTTCATAATTGTGAAGCCCGCCACACTTATGGATAGAAATCTATTTGATGTTTAGGAATCTCTCTCTTTTCTTGGAAATCTAATATCCTGTCGTTAGAGTATACTTATGATGTGTTTTTCATCTAATCATATTGTTGTGATTATAGGAGAAATGAACACTCGAAGGAATGCGGCACGAAGACTTGAAGAGGACATCGCCAATGCGGGAGCTCCTCCCCATGGTGATCAAGTTCCTCCTCATGAAGAAGATTTTGTAGATGACCAAGCTCCGGTCAATCCTTCACCGTTGACGGATATGAATATAAGGGCGTCCCTTCTCCAAATGGATCAAGTCATTACTCAAACCCAAGCTTTGACGGCCCAAGCTAATCGGGAGGTTGTACCCCGAGCTCATCAACAAGTCACTACAATGGAATCCCGTCTAAGGGACTTCACTAGGATGAATCCTCTTACTTTCTATGGGTCTAAGGTTGATGAAGACCACCAATAGTTCATCGATGAAATTTTTAAGATACTCTTTGCCATGGGGTTAGGCACTAGTGAGAAGGCCGAGTTAGCCACATATCAACTCAATGATGTGGCTCAAACTTGGTATGTTGAATGGAGGGACAATAGGCCTCTTAGGGGTTGTCCAGTGACTTGGGAGTTCTTCAAGAAGGCTTTTCTTGATCGGTTCTTTCCTAGGGAGATGAGGGAAGCTAAAGTGGAGGAGTTTATCAACCTTCATCAAAGAGGTATGAGTGTGCTTGAATACTCTATGAAGGTGACTCAATTGTAAAAATATGCTACTTCGTTGGTTTCCAATCCCAGAGATGAAATGAACCGCTTTGTGACATGGGTGTCGGAAGAATTGCAAGAGGAGTGTAATTCGGCTATGCTACATGAAAACATGAACATTTCCCGTCTTATGGTGCATGCTAGGAAAGTAAAGGAGGCAAGGGCTAGGAGGAAAAGTAGAGATGCAAAAAAGGCAAGATCTTATGATGGTAGTTCTTCAAAGAATATGCTTGAGATCCAAGACAGGCCTAGGTTCAAAAAGAGGTTCTAAAGACACGTTCCAACAAAGTTCCCTAAGGCTCTTAATGAAAAGGGTGCTAACCCTAAGCCTAAAAAGGGAAGAGGTACTAGTTCACCAAATGAGAAACCAGCTTGTGGTGAGTGTGGAAAGAAGCATTATGGTGCTTGCCTCATAGGAACGGATAAGTGTTTTGGTTGTGGGAAAGTTGGGCACAAGGTTCGAGATTGCCCTAATGTGAAAGGACAACACAAAAGTGTCAAGCTCAAGCAAGTGGTTCAAATGATGCTCCAAAGAAGAACCGCTTCTATGCTCTCGGCTCTAGAGGTGAACAAGAGACTTCTCCCGATGTGGTGACCGGTATGTTAAAAGTCTTCTCTATTGATGTATATGCCTTACTTGATCCCGGAGCTACTTTATCATTTGTTACCCCTCTAGTAGCTAAAAAGTTTGATACTTTACCCGGTATCTTGCATGACCCCTTTTTAGTATCTACTCGGTGGTTGAGTTGGTAGTTTCAAAGAGGGTATATAGAAATTGTCCTATCATGTTGCCCAATAGAGTTTCTAATGTAGATCTAGTAGAACTAGATATGCTTGATTTTGATATCATTTTGTGTATGGATTGGTTACATTCTTGTTTTGCCACTATTGATTGTAGAACAAGGGTGGTGAGGTTTAATTTCCCAAATGAACCCGTTATTGAGTGGAAGGGGGGAAGTTCTATTCCTAGGGGTCGTATCATTTCTTGTCTAAAAGCATGCAAAATGATCTCAAATGGTTGTATTTATCACATAGTAAGAGTCCAAGATTTGGACTCCAAAATTCCTCCTATTGAGTCGGTCCCCGTAGTGAGTGAATTTCCGGAGGTCTTTCGTAATGACCTTCCCTGTATTCCCCCCGACGGGAAATTGATTTTGGTATCGATTTGCTATCGGAAACAAATCCCATTTCAATTCCTCCTTATCGGATGGCTCCAGCCGAATTGAAGGAATTGAAGGCACAAGTCAAGGATTTACTAGACAAGGGTTTCATAGGGCCTAGTATTTCTCCATGGGGTGCTCCGATTTTGTTTGTGAAGAAGAAGGATGGGTCCTTGAGAATGTGTATTGATTATCGCCAACTCAACAAAATCACTATTAAGAACAAGTATCCTCTCCCTCGGATTGACGACTTGTTTGATCAACTCCAAGGGGCAATCTACTTTTCAAAAATTTACTTGAGATCGGGTTATCACCAACTTAGGGTGAGAGGTGAGGATGTACCAAAGATGGCATTTCGGACTAGATATGGCCACTATGAGTTCTTAGTTATGTCCTTTGGTCTAGCTAATGTTCCGACGGAGTTTATGGACCTAATGAATAGGGTGTTTCAAAGTTACCTAAATTCATTTGTCATTGTCTTCATTGATGACATCTTGGTATATTCGAAAAATGAGAGTGATCACATGGGTCATTTGAGGGTGGTATTGCAAACCCTTAAATAACATCAATTGTTTGCCAAGTATAGAAAATGTGAGTTTTGGTTAAGGTCAGTGGCATTTCTTGGTCATATCATCTCTAGTGAAGGAGTTGAGGTTGATCCAAGGAAAACGGAGGCGGGGAGAAGTTGGCCTAGACCATTGATTCCAACTGATATTAGGAGTTTCTTGGGTCTAGCGGGTTACAATCGGAGGTTTGTGGATGGTTTTGCGTCCATCACATCTCCCTTAACTATGTGTATTGACCCAAAAGAGTAAGAAGTTTGAGTGGTCGGAGGCATGTGAAAAGAGCTTCCAAATCTTGAAAGATAGGCTAACTTCTACTGCGGTGTTGACTTTACCGGAGGGAACAAAGGGTTTTATTGTGTGTTATGATGCATCCCGAGTGGGTTTGGGGTGTGTGCTTATGCAACATGGCAAAGTGATTGCCTATGCTTCTAGACAACTTAAGGTGCGTGAGAGAAACTATTCAACTCATGACCTTGAGTTAGCGGCCGTGGTGTTTGCCTTGAAAATTTGGAGGCATTACTTGTACGGTATTCATGTTGATGTCTTCACCGACCATAAGAGTCTCCAATATGTGTTCACCCAAAGGAGTTGAATCTCCGACAAAGAAAGTGGTTAGAATTGTTGAAATATTATGACATGAGTGTTCTCTATCACCCCGGCAATGCCAATGTGGTTGCGGATGCTCTAAGTCGTACGACTATGGGTAGTGTGTCTCACATTGATAAAGCCTAGAAAGACCTAGTCAAAGATGTTCATAGGTTGGGTAGGTTGGGCGTAAGGTTGGAAGATTCTCCGAATGGTGGCGTGTTGGTTCGACATAACTCCGAGTCATCTTTGGTGGTTGAGGTGAAGTCTAAACAACACCTTGATCAACCATTGATGGAATTGAAAGAGTCGGTCCTTGGTAAGCTAAATTAATCATTCTCCTTAGGGGGGATGGTGTTTTGAGGTACCCAGGGAGATTGTGTGTTCCCAAGGTAGATGGGTTGAGGGACCGGATCCTTGAGAAATCCCATGGGTCCCGCTACTCCATTCATTCGGGTGCCACAAAGATGTACCATTACCTTAAGGAAACTTATTGGTGGGAAGGTTTGAAGAAAGACATAGCGGAATTTGTTGCTAAGTGTCAAAATTGCCAACAAGTGAAGGCGGAACTTCTAAAGCCGGGTGGCTTACTACAAGAAATCCAAATTCATACTTGGAAGTGGGAAGACATCAATATGGATTTTGTGGTAGGTTTGCCTAAGACTCAAAAATAATCTGACTCCATATGGGTGGTGGTTGATAGATTGATCAAGTCCGCTCATTTTATTCCCGTCAAGTCTACTTATTCGGCGGAACATTATGCAAAGATCTTTATAGATGAGATTTTGTGTCGCCATGGTATCCCGTTATCCATCATATCGGATAGGGGTGCACAGTTCACATCTAGGTTTTGGAGGTCATTCCAAGAAGGTTTGGGTACTAAGGTGAAGTTGAGTACCGCTTTTCATCCCCAAATGGATGGTCAAGCAGAACGTACTATTCAAACCCTTGAAGATATGCTTAGAGCTTGTGTAATTGACTTCAAGGGAAGTTGGGATAAGCACTTGCCTTGGGTGGAGTTTGCTTATAATAATATCTTCCATTCATACATTTCCATGGCTCCCTATGAAGTGTTGTATGGTAGGAGGTGTAGGTCTCGTATTGGGTGGTTTGAAGTCGGTGAGTCTTTGATTCTTGGTCTCGATTTGATTTATAAGAATTTGGAGAAAGTTCATATTATAAGGAATCGCTTGCAAATGGCCTATAGTCGAAAAAAGTCTTATGCCAATCATAGGAGGAAGAATCTTAAGTTTGAAGAAGGTGATAAGGTGAATTTGAAAATTTCACCTATGAAGGGGGTTGTTAGATTTGGCAATAAAGGGAAGATAAGTCCTCGTTATGTGGGTCCATATGAAATCTTGCAAAGGGTTGGTAAGGTTGCCTGTGAGTTGAGGTTGCCTTGTGAATTGGCTTCGGTTCATCCGGTTTTCCATGTTTCTATGCTTAATAAATGTGTCGGTGATCCCGAATCCATATTTCCTATTGAGGGTCTTGGTGTCAAGGATAACCTCTCTTATGAGGAGGTTCCGGTTCAAATCCTTCATAGGCATGTAAAAAGGTTGAGGAACAAAGAGGTGGTATCCGTAAAAGTGTTATGGAAAATCACCTAGTTGAGGGTGCAACATGGGAGGCCGACGCCGACATGAAGTTCTGTTACCCTCATCTTTTTGATAATTAAGGTTAGTCAACCTTTTTAATAATATAAATCTGACTAGAAATTGAAGTTTCTTGATTTTTGGGTGAAGTTTTGCAAAATGTGCATTTTTGAATTTTTCACAGTAAAGTTACAGTGATCTGTGCCTATGAACTTGAAATTTTTGCTTTTGGCTTGTTTTGTGTTATGTAGTGCATTTTGACATGGTGAGTCTTTATGAAATAATGCATGGCATGTTGATAAGTCGAACTTGATTCTAATTGACTCATGTATATCATGTTGAGCTCATATTGTTGTTGTGAGAAGGAAATGCCTCATGAAGTAATGTTTTAGTCTCATATTTGGTAATTGAACTTTAGAATTGCCTTGATTGAAATGATATGTATTATGTTGTATTGCATTTATGTTTGTTGGGTTGCTAATCTTGAGTCTATTCCTTCCTTCAAAGGAATTTTAATGTCATTCGGGGACGAATGTTCCTAAGGGGGATAATGTAACACTTCGAAAATCCAAGATGTGCCGTAAAGCCTAGCATAGGATTCATGAAGTGTAGACACTCTTATTAAGGTTATTTTAATGAATATAGGTCATTTAGGAAGTTTAGAAACAAAAACGTCCAAGAACGTCCATGACATTTGAAAGTTTGATCAAAGAGGTACAAGTGTGCCTTAGCCTATTTGACTAGTTTTTAAGAGTCGAACATTAATTAAATTCAGTTATAATGTGTGTGACACGTGTTAAGGATGTTTCATGGTCGAAAGTACGACTCCCCAAGGACCAACTAAGGGCCTTTGAAGAGGAACCTTTTCTGTTGGAGGCAACACTGCCTTGGCAGTGTGTACCAACGAGAAGCAAACGACGTCTCGTGTGTGGATCAACGAGGCGTCGACGCCAACCTTTGTCCCACACTTAGACAAAATCGGGGAAGCTCTCTCCTGCACAACTCTCTGACCAAAACGACGAGTGTGCAGGACGGAAGGGGGCTAAGTCGTCGACTCATAGACGGCCCGTCGATCGGGATTCCGTCTGTGAGGGTCAAGTTTCCTGCACGTTTTTAAATTATTTCATTTAATTAGTTAAGGGGTTAGGTTGTTAATTAGGTGATTAAGGGGTCTAATTCAGTTAGGTAGCCTCCCATATAAAGTCCCCAACCCCATTAAACTAATTAGAACTCTTAAAACAATTCCTTTACCTTCTCTCTTCTTTCTCTCTCTATTGGAAGACTCCATTAAAGACTAAGTCAAGGAAGGGTTTTGGGGACTGGAAAGGGGCGATTTCATCTCCAAATCTTCATCAAAACGTTAAGGTATGAGATCTATTCACCTTTGAGACCTCTTTCCTCAAAGGGTTCATTCAAATTATTTCCAAAACTTGAGTTTTCAAGTGGGTTTCATCTAATCTTGAAACTGAAGTTATGAATTGAGTTGTTGATGATTTATTTAGGTTATATTGAATAGATTAACATGTATTTTAACTTGATTATGATAATTGTTGATGGTTTGATCTAAATTGAAGAACATAATCCTCAACCCCTAACCCTAGGTTATGATCTTGACCTATATTGTATTATTATCATTCAATTGACTTGGTTATTGATTATATTACTATCCTATGGTGTTATTATGAATAAATTAAGATGAATTATATGTCTATCATAGTATTTCTTGAGATGTGATTTAGGTTATGGAGTATATTGTGAAATTGACCTAAGTATCTTGTCTTAAACTATAATCTAGTGTTGAATGGTGTTATAGTGATGCAATTGGCCTTGTTATCTTATTGGTTATCATTGTTTGATGATGTTAATCCCCTAATTGGGTTGAGTTATGGGTTGATGGTAAGACCTTGGTCAAGAATTGTGAAGGAGACTTGGTAAGTCTTATGATCCCTATACTTTACTTCAATATATGGTGAATTGTGATTAAACCATGATGTTGTATTGGAGTGTTCCTTGATTAGGTTTGATAGGGTGGTATGATGTTGAATTGAAATGTCTTGTCTATGGTTGTAGGGTTTATTAAGGTGAAGGGTTATGAAGGTTTAGATAACTACAAATGTGCCTTATTATGAATGAACATGCAAATGTGTTGACCTTACTTATATGGATTGTGATGATAGGACTATATTCAAGCAATTCATATTGAGCTATGATGATGATGATTATACAAGGGCTAGACCCTATGACCTAAAATAAGTTATGATTGATAAATAAAGACATTAAAGACATTTCAAGAAGGGACTTAGCTTAGCACCGAGTGATCTTGTGTGTGAGGGGGTGACACTTATTTATATAGGGAAGGTAGGGTTCACTAGGGCCTCACGGGGTGGATAGACTCTTGACCCAAATAAGGTGTAGAGTGATGTTTCGAAGACGGCCCCAAGTTCTTTAATTATGTTGCTACCATAGGAATACTAGCTAGTGGATCCATCTAGATGCTACATTTCATGTTAGGTTCTATCTTGGCCGGTAGACCACCTTTCATCGGTATAAGGTTTTACAACACTGGGTTCCACACTTAGCTCATGTGGTCTATGTCGGTTAAGGCGAGTGTTCCCTATACTAAAATGAAGTAATGGTGTATAAACTAACTAAAGTGACTTGAGGGTTTTGACTTATCTTAGGTAGGGGTATGAGACTCTACCTATGCCTTGCACTAGTTTTCCTTGATAGGAGCTTTAGGAGGTTAATATTATGTATGTATATGATGATAAATGCAAATGATCTTATATGATGATTTTGATTCTTATGAACACGTAATTGGTCTTTATTGCTAAAGTATGAACCTTTGTGTACTTGGAAGCTATGTTATGTGAAGTGGGTTAAAATTTATGGTTTTTATTGGGTTACTTGATTGAGTAATGGTATGGGGATTTGCTTGGTCATTGCACTTGTGATGTTATTACTTGGTGATACAGTTATATGAGATTATGGGTTCAAGTATGTTGATATTCATATAGTTTGCTTTGACTTGTTGAACATGTCTAAATTATTGGTATGGTTTGTTTTGATTGCGCGTAAACCTTTAAAGAGGTAAGATGGCATGATTTAACTAAATGTCCCTTTTTAGCATGCTTGGTTGTTATATGTGCATATGGTCTCATACTTAGTACATGTGGCGTACTAAACCCATTTTCTTCTTTTTTCCAAACATTTTAGGTTCCGGTCGTTGAAGGATCATTCGAGACGACTTGAAGAAGACTTGGATTTTCTCTACCATCCATGTCGGTAGGTCTTCACTTTCGGAGTACGATGCCGATATCTAGCTTATGAAGTTGCTTTACTTTTTAGACTCTTAATTTCATTCTATTTCGTTTGAGTACAATTTGTATAAACCTATATGTGGCTTCTTGATATTGATGTAGGGCTATGCCTAATTTGCTATGATTGTTTAGATGGTTATGAGATGAGATGACTTTGAAACTCTATTTTATGTTATATATATGTGTGTGCAATAAAAGTAGAAGACTATGTAATCTTCTTATACGAACGGTCTATGTATACTCAATATAATTATATGTATCTGTATGTAGAGGTCTATGTAAACCTCAATGTAGAATTATTAAAAGTTTTAAATTCTTCCGTATTTTTTACTTATGAATGCAATGATGTAAACTAAGGGGCTACTCTTAGTCCTCAAAGAGGACGATGACGCCGGTTACGTCTAGGGGATAAACCCGGATGTGACATCTACCGGTCAAAGTAGAACCTAACATAAACGTAGATTTCTAGGTGGATCCACTAGCTAGTCTTCCTATGGGGGCAACATAGTTCAAGAACTAAGAGATATGTATAATCTCTCTACAAGCAACTTGGCAATTGGAGACTACTCTCATGGGAATCCATTGGATGAGTATTCCTAATTGGGGAGTCAAAACCTCATGTGGAACTATAGGGTGAATCTTCCTCTATAGAAAGTCAACACCTTGCATGGTCAAGTTCCCTCGGTGCAAAGCTAAGTCCCTTTTTGTAATGTCTTTCATGTCACTATTAATCATTATAACTTATTTTAGGTTATAGGGTATAGGCCTTCTATAATCATCATCATCATAGCTCAATAAAAATTGAATGAGTATAGTCCTTTCAGTACATTTCATATAAGTGAGGTTAACACATTTACATATTTGTTCATGATAAGGCACATTGGTAGTCATCATTGGTAGTCATCACCATCCATATAACGTTTACACCTTAATAAACCTCACAACCTTTTTCATGACATTTCAATTTAATATAATACCAACCCTATCAATCCTAATACAAGACATAATTCATTACAACATCATCATTTAGTATCAAGTAACCACAATTGAAGTAAATAATAGGGATCATAAGACTTACCATATATCATTCATAATTCATCTTCAAGGTTTTACTATAATCCCTTAACTCAACCCAATAGGGTAGTAATATCATCACACAACAATAACCAATAGAATAACAAGGCCAATTGCATCACTATATCACAATTCATCAATAGTTCATAGCTTAAGATAAAATACTTAGGTCATATTCACAACATGATCCATAATATAGATCAACTACTCAAGAACTAGCATGATAGGCTTATAATTCATCTTAATATATTCATAATTGATACAATAAGATCATAGAATAGTAATTCAATCAATAACCAAGTCAATTGATCCAACATTACACAATTCATATTAAGATCATAACCTAGGGTTAAGGGGAATGGGTCAACTTCTACAATTTAGACCAACCCTTCAAGATACTACATAATTAAGTTAGAATACATGTTAATCTATCAAAAATATCAAAAAGAAATCATAAAAAATGTAATTTACAAGATCAATTTCGAGATTCGGAAAGACCCACATGAAAACTCAACTTTTGAAATTACTTTGAAGGAACCCTTTGGGGAAAGGAGTCTCAAAGGTTAATTAGATCTCATACCTTAATGTTTGATGAAGTATTGATGGAGAATTTGTCCCTTTACAGCCCTTAAACCCTCCCCGAGTTTCGTCTTCAATGGAGTTCTTCATCTAGAGAGAAAGAAAAGAGAAGGAAGGGAGTTTTGGGATTGTGAGTTATGAGAGTTTTGTTAGTCTTAATTAGGTTAGGACTTTATATAGGGTGTTAACTCAGTTAACTAGACCTCCATAATCCCACAACTAATTAACTAACCCTTAAATTAATTAATTGGAACTAACTTAAAATGTGCAGAAAATCCTGCACTCACAGACGAGACTTCGACCAACGGTCTGTCTGTGAGTCGACGACCTCCCCCCCTTCCGTGCTGCACATCCGTAGGTAAGTTCATAGACTAGTACAAATAGACCATTAGCCAAAATGTCTATGTTTTGGTAGACACATGGCATTGACACCCCTTCGATCCACACACGCTCCGTCATTTCCCTTCGTGGGTGCACACTGCAAAGGCAGTCTTTGACCCCAAAATCCAAGGGTCCTACTCAAGGGACCTTGGTTGGTCCTTGGGGATTCGTACCCAGACGTTTCAACCATGAATAAACTCAAACTCATGTTAGACATCCTTCCACCAATTTTCATCACTTTCCTACTTCTAAAAGCTAGGAAAATAGGCTAAGGCACGCTAGTACCTCCTTGAACTAGTTTTCGGACGTCATAGACGTTCTTGGACATTTTGGTTTCTAGACTTTCTAAGTGACTTATATTCATTAAAATCGAACTTAAAACAGTGTTTAGACCTTATGACACTTATGTTAGGGTTTAGAACACATCTTGGATTTTTGATTTGTTACATTATCCCTCCTTAGGAACATTCGTCCCCGAATGACACTAAAAATCTTTTGAAGGAAGGAATAGACTTTATACTAGCAGCCCAACCAACAACAGCACATAATAACATGAGTTACAACATCAATCATATGATTTACACATCGAAATTCAAAGAGCTTCAATTACCACACATAAGGCTCAACATCACATTATGAGGAATTTCCTTCTCACAACAACAACATGAGATCAACATACTTTACATGTGTCCATTATGCCAAAGTTCAACTTACCAACATGCTAGATATCATTTCCTAAAGACTCACCATATCAAAATGCACAACATAACTCAAACAAGCAAATTTGCAAATTATAAGCATACTTCACTGTGAGTCACTGTAACAACATAAAAAAAATGCACATTTTGTAAAACTTCACCAAAAATCAAGAAACTTAAATTATTAGTCATTATTTTCATTATTAATAGAAGTAACTAATCATAGTTATCAAATAGCTAAGGTTAACGGGACTTCATGTCGGCCTCGGCCTCCCATGTTGCACCCTCGACTAGGTGATTCTTCCATAACAACTTTACGGAAGCCACCTCTTTGTCCTCAACGTCTTTACTTGCCTATAAAGGATTTGAACCGAAAACCTCCTCATAGGAAAGGTTATCCTTCACACCAAGACCCTCAATAGGAAAAATAGACTCGAGATCACCGATACACTTCTTAATCTTGGAAACATGGAAAATGGGATGAACCGAAGCCACACAACCACCCCTTCATAGGTGAAATTTTCAAGTACACTTTATAACCTTCTTCAAATTCTAAATCCCTTCTCCTATGATCGTCATATTACTTTTGCCGACAATAGGCTATTTGCAAGCGATTTCTTATGATAAGAAATTTCTCCAAAGTATTATAAATCAAATCAGGACCAAGAATCGAAGACTCACCGACTTCAAATCACCCAATAGGAGATCTACACCTCCTATCACACAAGAATTCATAAGAAACTATGGATATGGATGAATGGAAATTATTATTGTAAGCAAACTCACCAAAGGCAAGTTCATATGCCAACTTCCCTTGAAGTCGATGACACAAGCTCTAAGCATATCCTTAAGGGTTTGAATAGTACACTCAGCTTGACCATCCGTTTGGGGATGAAAAGCGGTACTTAACTTCACCTTGGTACCCAACCCTTCTTGGAATGACCTCCAAAACCTAGATGTGAATTGTGCACCCCTATCCAATATGAAGGATAACAGAATACCATGGCAACACACAATCTCATCTATGAAGATCTTTGCATAATCCTACGCCGAATAAGTATACTTGACGGGAATAAAATGAGCGGACTTGGTCAACCTATCCACCACCACCCATATGTAGTCATATTGTTTTTGAGTCTTAAGAAAATATACCACAAAATTAATATTGATGTTCGGCTTTCACTTGTTGGCAATTTAGACACTTTGCTACAACCTCAACTATGTCCTTTTTCAAGCCTTCCCACCAATACACTTACCTAAGGTCATGATACATCTTTGTTGACCCCGGATGAATGGAATAACTGGACCCATGAGCTTCCTCAATAATCTGGTTCCTCAAATCATCTACATTGGGAACATACAACTTTCCTTGATACCTCAAAACACGATGCCCCTTTAAGGAGAATGACTCATTAAGTTTACCAAGAACCGATTCCTTCAACTCCATCAATAGTTGATCAAGGTATTGTTTGGACTGCACATCAACAACTAAGGATGAGTCGGAGTTATGATGGGACATAAAACCACCAATCTACCCAACCTATGAACCTCTTTGACTAGGTGTTTCTTGGCTTCCTGTACATGAGATACACTACCCATGGTCATATGACTTAGAGCATCCACAACCACATTGGCCTTGCTAGGATGATAGAGAAAACTCATGTCGTAATCTTTCAACAATTCCAACCAAATTCTTTGTCGGAGATTTAACTCCTTTTGAGTAAACACATATTAGAGACTCTTGTGGTTGGTATATACATCAACATGAACAACATAAAATTATGGCCGCTAACTCAAGATCATGAGTTGGGTAGTTTTTCTCATGCACCTTAAGTTGTCTAGAAGCATAGGCGATTACTTTCCCATGTTGCATAAGCACACACCCAAAACCCACTCGGGATGCATCACAACAAACAATGAAGACCTTTGTACCCTACGGTGAAGTCAACACTGGAGCGGAAGTAAGCCTATATTTCAAGATTTGGAAGCTTTACTCACATGTCTCCGACCACTGAAACTTCTTACTCTTGTGGGTCAAAGTATTCAAGGGAGATGCAATGGACGCAAAACCATCCACAAACCTCTAATAATAACCCGCTTGACCCAAGAAACACCTAATGTCGGTTGGAGCCAATGGTCTAGGAAAATTTTTCACCGCCTCCATTTTCCTCGGATCAACCTTAACTCCCTCACTAGAGATTATATGACCAAGAAAAACCACCGACCTCAACTCCCTCACTAGAGATTATATGACCAAGAAACGCCACCGACCTCAACCAAAACTTGCATTTGCTATATTTGGAAAACAATTGATGTTCTTTAAGTACTTGCAACGCCACTCTCAAATGACCCATGTGTTCACTCTCATTTTTTAAATACACAAGGATGTCGTCAATCAAGACAATGACTAATGAATCTAGGTAACTTTGAAAAATCCTATTCATTAGGTCCATAAACACCGCCAAAGCATTACTGAGACCAAAGGACATTAATAAGAACTCATAGTGACAATATCTAGTCTGAAATTCTGTCTTTGGTAAGTCCTCACCTATAACCCTAAGTTGGTGATACCCCGATCTCAAGTCAATCTTAGAAAAGTAGCTTGCCCCTTGGAGTTGATCAAACAAGTCGTCAATCTGAGGGAGATGATACTTGTTCTTAATAGTTACTTTATTGAGATGACGATAATCAATGCACATTCTAAGGGACCCATCCTTCTTTACAAATAAAACCGGATCACCCCATAGAGAAATACTATGTATAATGAAGCCTTTGTCTAGTAAAGTTTTGAGTTGAGCCATAAACTCTTTCAATTTGGTTGGAGCCATTCGATAAGGAGGAATTGAAATGGAATCTGTATCTGGTAGCAAATCGACACCACAATCAATTTCCCATTTGGGAGGAATACCGGGAAGATCATTAGGAAAGACCTCAGGATATTCACTCACTACAGGGACCGACTCAATGGGGGGAATTTCGGAGTCTAAATCTTGGACTCTTACTATATGATATAAACAACCATTAGAGATCATTTTGCATTCTTTTAGACAAGAGATGATTCAACCTCTAGGAATAGAATTTCCCCCCTTCCACTCTAAAACGGGCTCATTTAGAAAGTTAAACTTCACCACCCTCGTCCTACAATCAATAGACGCAAAACAAGCATGCAACCAATTCATACCCAAAATGATATCAAAATCAAGCATATCAAGTTCTACTAGTTCAACATACAAAAACTCTATTGGGCAATATTATCGGAAAATTTCTATACACCCTTTTTGCAACAACCGACTCACCCACCGGGGTAGAAACTATAAAAGGTTCATGTAAGATATCAGGTAGAATGTCAAACTTTTTAGCTACAAGAGGAGTAACAAATGACAAGGTATCACCAGGATTAAGTAAAGCATATACATCGATAGAAAAATTTTCAACATACCGGTCACCACATCGGGAGAGGTCTCTTGCTCACCCCTAGTACGAAGAGCATAGAAGAGGTTCTTCTTAGAAAACATCACTAGAACCATTTTCTTGAGATTGACTTCCTCCCCTATCTTGCCCCTTCGCATTAGGGCAATCCTTAACCTCGTGTCCACTATTACCACAACCAAAACAATTGTCCATCTCAACAAAGCATTCTCCTAGATGACTCTTTCAACAATAGGCACACGTAGGCTTCTCATTTGGTGAGTTTCCACTTCTTCCCTTTTGTTATCTAGGTTTAGGCACCTCAAGATTACGAGATTTATTGAACTTGGATGGAACTTGATTAGAGAACCTCTTCTTGAACCTAGGCCTATCTTGGATATCAATCCTACCCTTTGAAGAACCACTATAAAAAAATCTTGCCCTATTAACATCTCTACTCTTTCTCTTATACCTTGCCTCTTCCACATGTTGAGCATGAACCATGAGACGAGAAATGTTCTTATTGTCATGTAGCATAGCCTAATGACATTTCTCTTGCAAAACTTATGATACCCCTGTCACAAAATGGATCATTTCATTCATAGGATCGGAAATCAAAGAAGGAGCACATTTTGACATTTTAGAGAACTTCAAGGAGTATTCAAGCACACTCGTACCTCCTTGGCGAAGGTTGATGAACTCTACCACCTTGGCTTCAATATTTTCCCTAGGAAAGAACCGATCAAGAAAAGCCTTCTTGAAGATCTCCCAAGTCTCCGGTCAACCCCCTAGAGTCCTATTATGCCTCCATTGGACGTACCATATTTGAGCCACATCTTTGAGTTGGTAAGTGGCTAACTCGGCCTTCTCATTAGTAGTCAACCCCATAGCATAATGTATCTTTTATACTTCATCAATGAATTCTTGGGGGTCTTCTTCAACCATGGACCATAGAAAGTAGGAGGATTCATCCTAGTGAAATCCCTTAGACGGGAGGCCATGGTAGCAACTTGTTGATTTGGTCGGGGTACAACCTCCCGGTAAGCTTGGGAAGTCATGGCTAGGTCTTGAGTAGTGACGGCTTTGGCTTGTGAAGTAATGGCTTCGGAAAAGGGCAGAAGTTATGTCACCATCTGTCTATGGAGGAGGATTGAACGGAGCTTGGTCATCATTGACTTCTTCTTCAAGAGGATGGACTTGATCACCATGAGGAGGAACTCCCGCATTGGCAATATCTTCCTCAAGTGTTTTTGCGGAATTCCTTTGAGTATTCCTTGCATATAAACAAAATACAAGGTTTAGGTGAAAGAACACAATAAGTATACTGTAGAGGCACGATATTGGATTTTCAAGAAAGAGAGAATTTCCTAAGCATCACATAGATTCTTATTCATAAGTGTGGCGCGCCTCACAATTATGAGTACGAATCTACATAGACGTGGTTGAGAGAGACATCAACATCAAGGATATTCAACCTCATGCTCTGATACAAAGTTTGTCACATCCGGGGAGCACCCTCTAGACGTAACCGGCGTCATCGTCCTCTTTGAGGACAAAGACTAGCCTCTTAGCATACATCATTACATTCATAGGTTAAAAATATGGAAAAATTTAAAACTTTTCATTACTTCTACATTGATGTTTACATAGACCTCTACATATATATAATATATTCATATCTAGTACACATAGACCCTTCGAATATGAAGATTACATAGTCTTCTACTTTTATTGCACAAATGTATATATTTAAGATAGAACGTAGTCTTTAAAGAGTGTCTCATCTCATAACCATCTAACAAGACTACAGCAATTTGGGCATAGCCCATACATCAATGTAAAAGAGCCAAATATAGGCTATACAATCCATACTCAAATGAAAAGAGAAAGAACATAAGAGTCTTTAAACTAAAACAACTTCATAAGCTCGATATTGGCATCGCCCTCGAAAAGTGAGGACCTACCCACTTGGATGATTGAGAATTCCAAGTCTTCTTCAAAGTTGTCTCAAAGAGCTTTCAACGACCGTAATGTAAAATGTTGGGAAAAAGAGAGAAAATGGGGTTAGTACACCACTTGTACTAAGTATGAGACCATATTCGCATATAAGATCAAATATGTTAAAAAATGACATTTTATTAAAACATGCTATTTTACCCTTTGAAATCCTTATGCATATTCAACATAACCATACCAATCAATAAAGCATAGTCATTAAGTCAATGCAAGTAACATACCTATCAACATACTTGAAAACTAACAAAATACAACCCTATAATCAAGTAATAACATCCCAAGCATGAATAAGAGTTCATCATATCATAATAAAGCAAAACAACTACTCATGAATCCTCATAACGTCAACAAGTGCAATGACCAAGCAAAGCCCCATAACCCTACTTAATCAAGTAACCCAACAAGAACCATGACTAATATCCAACATCATATAACATAACCTTTAAGGGTACATAACATCATACTTTAGCAATATAGACCAATTACATGTTCATAAGAATAACCATCACCATATAATGTCATTTACATGTAAGATCATCATTTTATAATCATTTTCATTCATTATCATATACATACATAATATCAACCTTCTAAGGCTTCCTTCAAGGCAAACTATTGCAAGGCATAGGTAGAGTCCCATACCCCTACCTAGGCTAAGTCAAACCTCTCAAGTCACCCTAGTTGGTTTATACTTTAGTACTTCATTGTACTTTAGGGAACACTTGCCTTAACCGACATAGGTCACAAGAGCTAAGTTTGGAATCCGGTGTTGTAAAACCTTACACCGATGGAAGGTGGTCTACTATCCAAAGTAGAACCTAACATAAACGTGGTTTTCTAGGTGGATCCACTAGCTATTCTTCCGATGGGGTCAACATAGTTCAAGAACTAAGAGATGGGTATAATCTCTCTACATGCAACTTGGCAATTGGAGCCTCCTCTCATGGGAATCCATTGGATGAGTATCCCTCACTCGGGAGTCAAAACCTCATGTGGAACTATAGGGTGAATCTTCCTCTATAGAAAGTCAACACCGCCAATGGTCAAGTTCCCTCGGTGCTTAGGTAAGTCCCTTTTTGCAATGTCTTTCATGTCACTACTGATCATCATAACTTATTGTAGGTCATAGGTATAGCCCTTGTATAATCATCATCATCATAGATCAATAACAATTGCATGAGTATAGTTCTTTAATTACAATTCATATAAGTGAGGTTAGCACATTTACATATTCATTCACGATAAGGCACATTGGTAGTCATCACCATCCTTATAACATTTACACCTTAATAAACCTCACAACCTTTGTCAAGACATTTCAATTCAACATCATACCTGTTACATCCAGGGAGCACCCACTAGAAGTAATATGACGTACTTGACCTCTGGTAGGTCTTATAAAATCCCATAGTTATCATTCATAGCATTGACATAGTGAATTTAGCGAAAAATTTAAAACTTTCCATAGCACATCATATTCTAGAAACTTTACTTCATATATATAAAATATTCATATTATATACTTAGACCTTAAGTCTCTTTGCCATCTTAGACTCAACAACATGAGAGTACATTAGGTACACGTCCCTTAAGACACATTACATAACTATACAATATTAAAACACTTTACAATAAAGACATAAGTAGGAGATCCTTGAAATTAAGGATTCCTTTCATTGAGGTTGAGAATCATCTATCAAGCTCTTCACCATTCAAGACATCCTTTAATCATACATAACCTACACTTTGTGTAAAAAGTAGATAAGAATGAGATTAGTACAAGAATGCACTAAGTATGGCAACCATGCAAAAACATGCATTTAAAAGGGACATTTTCTTGAAATCATACTTCATGCCATTTTGAGAAAATCTTCATAAAACCTTTATCCAATAGCATTTATATCATTCACATACTTCATATAAACATATTCAAAGGCCAAACATCATATAAAATAACATATAGAATTTAAGCCATAATTGAGGTCACATTACAGTGAACTCTTTTACCTTAACAGTGAGCATTTCTTTCTTTTATTCATTAACCTCCCAAGTAACCCTCTAGTGATACTTGGTGTAATGCATCACCTTAAGGTCACAAGTAAACATACATATAACCTACATGAAGCAACACATACCATTATAGGAGTATAGTACAACATATATATATTTAAGCCAAGACTAAAAGGACATTACAATGAACTCCTAGCCATTATGCACATATACTTATTTTACTTCACATAGAAACTTATAAGACCTAACTTATTCCCCCAATCTAAGTCTACTAGTGCAATGTACATGTAAAGCCCGATAACCTCACACATACTTAGTAAACCTATCATGAGGCCACAAGCCTTTACATCCAAGTCATACATCAACATAGTAAGAGAAGACAACTTCATTTATGTCAAGCAAGACCTTCATCATATAGTCAATAAGATCAACATCATGCATATAGACTCATACCATGCACATCATCATAACAAGTAGACCAATACTACAAAGTCATGCATAAAGAACATATACATAGTGACATGAATTAGAACACCTTCCTAAGACTTCCTAAGGAGCTACTTGTGCAATGTATAGATGGGTTCATTACTTCCACCTATCCTAAGTAACCTCCCTTATGTCATCCTAGATAGGGTCGTAGTCGTCTACAATTTCACTCATTGCTAAGCTAAGTTCCCTTTATTGAAAAAGCTTTTATTAACATTTATTTATAAAACATAGGCTTAGGAGAGTCATCCCCTCATATGCTTAGCTCATAGGTCATAGATGAGAGTTCATCAACCTAATTCATGTGAGAAATCCTTTCACATAGACATAGCATATGTATTAGCACTATCTAGTTATAGATACACTTGAGCACATCTTTCAAGGCTACTTTATTGACTAGATCATCATTCATGTGTGTGTGTATACATATGTGTGAGCAAACCTTTCATATATCACATTAAGACTACACATGACCATACATTCATATTCATGCACATAGAAACCAAACCTAGGAACTATCCTATCAAGGTACACATGTGAAATTCATAGACAAGGTCCCATACCCTTGCCCATACTAGTACACCTATGAAGTCATCCTAGTCAGGAGTACCTAAAATACTTCACATATATATACTTTACACGCATAGTAGTAGACACTAGTGAATATGAGAACAACCTTTCATTAGACTCTATGAACATTTACTACATTGTAAGCATGCATAGTGTGTGAGTGTGTGTACATTGGTCAACATGATCACATAATAGATATCAACAACTCATTGAGGCAGCCACCCTCTTAGACCACATTACACTTTCAAGTATAGACCACACAACACACAATAACATAGGAGGTAAGACAATCATCACATTAAAATCAAGACTTCTAACTTTAGCTATTTGAACATTCACATAGGGGTTAATTGGTAGGGGTCATAAATCCTTCAAACTTGATTATTGGAAGCACCTACACATGATCTTAGAACAATCATTTACATGCTCAGAACAATAATAACATAACCTAGATTCACAACTATAATAGAAGACTCGGCACAAGTTACACATAAGGTGATCATCATAATCACTAAATCATATATTCATAAATTTGCCTTCGAGGCCATGGTCAACACATTATCATGACAATAAAGCAAACACCGCGACCATAAGTGGACCATGCCACACAAAGCCATACAAGGCTTCATCAACTACAATACTATGAGAAATAGAGAGGTAGAAGAGTAGAACAATTCTTACCAATCCTTTAACCTTTGGTAATCATTGACCATTACTACTCTTTCATCAATAAATCAAGTATAGGGATGTAGCTAATGTTCCATAATCGTACATGAAATCAAGTATACGCTACTTACAAGGTCATGCTACAACTAGTACAATACGTTAACATACTAGAAGGTAGAAGAACATAAAACATTACCCAATTTCACTTGCATGGACCATAAATCATTTTTCATTAGTAGTGTCAATCTGGGGCAGTATCTAAATGTACACTTAGCACAACGAGATCATGCTTACATCCCCACAAGATCAAGATACTAACATAGGCATTAAACTATCAATTCAATATAGAGTAGAGGGAATAGGCCCTTTTACTAATTTTCCCAAAGTATTGATCATCAATCATATTTTACCAATAAAGTACATGCTAGGAAGTAGCTAAAGATATATATATATATATCAAGTCTTAATCATACTTTATTCATCTTAGAATATAGATCACATCACAACCTAGCATTATCAGTTCATAGACTAAAAGAATCTAGATCAATTCATGTCAAGACTCCTTTACTTTAAGCATAAAGAATTCATATCCACAATTAATTAATAACATCAATATGAGGCAGTAGTTAAGGACAACATGATCTAGACGAGATACTACTACGATCGCCATAACCTTTATATCACAGGGAACATGCTACATTAGAAGTCAATAAGAGATAAAAGAATCATAGGCTAATTAACTTTGATAAACATGAATCACTTATTTATAATTCATCAACATCATCCAAGTAAGGCAGTAAATACAACTATCCCTACACAAGCGAATTCTACATTGATGCTTAATAGAGGCAAGTTACTGTGAACCTATAGGAATCTAAGTTAGGCATGTTCAAATCTTCATACATGGATCCACATGGATCCTTCATCATCAAAACATAATAAATTCACGTAAATAATAGTAAATATAAGAAATTCAAAGTAAGAGAATCACAATTCAACCATTAACAAGCCATGATCACAATGCCCATGCAAGGGCTAAATCAAGTTTGGGAAGGGACATGGGTTCATCATGCAGTTGGAGTCAAAATCATGTTAAAACCAATATATTAACTTCAATTCATCATGATTTAATTATTAAAAATATTTTTAGAAACAACCCATGTCTAGATTGAAGAAGAAGAACTTTGATCATAAAATCTCTTCAGAAACTTTGAGATTAACTCTCTAGATGGAATGATAACTAGAGATGAAGGATCACCATACCTTTGTCTAGTTGAAAACCTATAAAACTTGGTGATTCATCCATGGAAATCCAAGCTTCAAGCTGTTCTTGAGCTTCACCAACGTTGGTGGTTTCTAGGGAGAATGTTTTTGGAGGGAAAGGTTCAATTTGTGTTAGTTTATTTGGGAATGGGTTGATCACATTTTTGATATCTTAAATACACCCAAAAAAATCACCAAATAAATCATGTGAGTTCAGGTTAGCACGTGGAGTGAATTTCCCATTCACCCCTTTAATGAAACAGTGCACAGGCAGTGGCACCAGGCCACCATCGACGGACCCAATCTACTGGCCGTTGGTCAATCGACTTGCCCACCTTTGGTTTTCGTCGATTGGTCCTTGGCCAATTTTTGGGTTGATACCTGCCCAATCTAAGTATCAATCGACAAGACCTCACCTACGGGCCGTTGGTCAACCAACTGGCCGTCGTTTGGTCCGTCGATTGACACTACCAAGGCAGTGTCTCGACCAGCCTTGGGTTCTTCTTGTGGGCCCTTTTGCGGGCCCTTTAGAAGTCGTACCCAGATGTTTCCAATGTAAATACAACCCTTAACAAGTTGTAGACCTTTCACATAAGTTTTACCCAAGAAAAATACACGTAACTCGTCCAAACATGCAAGGCCCCATCAAGACGCACATGAACGTCTCAAGGGCTAACTTTCGAACGTCTTGACGTTCTTGGACGTTTGACCTCCAAACTTCACGAAACTTCATATAATACTATTAAACATCATTATAACTTATTTTAAGACTTCATAAGCTCATGACCTACAAATATAAGAATGCATAGACACATGAGGCACATAGGCGACTAGTCGTCGAACGTCTTGGTCGTCCCTTGACGTTTTACTTCCAAATAGCCTCAAAATTTATACACTGCCTCTACACAATATTATAAGTCATTTTAGGACATTATAACCTTAAGACAAACATGTTAGGCTCTATACACCCTAACTCATTTTGGGGGTCTTACAATACCAACCCTATCAATCCTAATACAAGACATACTTCATTGCAACATCGTCACTTAATCTCAACTAACCACAATTGAAGTAAAGAATAGGGATCGCAAGACTTACCATGTCTCATTAATAATTAATCTTCAAGGTCTTACCATCAACCTTTAACTCAACCCAATAGGGGAGTAATATCATCACACAACATTAACCAATAGAATAACAAGGCCAATTGCATCACTATATCACAATTCATCAATAGTTCATAACTTAAGATAAAAGACTTAGGTCATATTGACAACATGTTCCATAACCTAGATCAACTACTCAAGAACTAGCATGATAGGCCTATAATTAATCTTAATCTATTAATAATTGATACAATAACATCATAGAATAGTAATTGAATCAATAACCAAGTCAATTAAACCAACATTACACAATTCATATTAAGATCATAACTAAGGGTTAAGGGAAATGGGTCATCTTTTACAATTTAGACCAACCCTTCAATATACTAAATAATTAAGTTAAAATACATGATAATGTATACAAAATATCCAAAAGAAATCATAAATAATGTAATTTACAAGATCAATTTCGAGATTGGGAAAGACCCACATTAAAACTCAACTTTTAAAATTACTTTGAAGGAACCCTTTGGGGAAAGGAGTCCCAAAGGTGAATTAGATCCCATACATTAATGTTTTATGAAGAATTGATGGAGAATTTGTCCCTTTACAGCCCTTAAACACTCCCCTAGTTTGGTCTTCAATGTAGTTCTTCAACTAGAGAGAGAAAGAAGAGAGAAGGAAAAGAGTTTTTGGATTGTGAGTTATGAGAGTTTTGTTAGTCTTAATTAGGTTAGTACTTTATATAGGGTGGTAAATAAGTTAATTATACCTCCCTAATCCCCCAACTAATTAACTAACCTTAAATTAATTAATTGGAACTAACTTAAAATGTGCAGAAAATCTCAGCACTCACATACGAGACCTCAACCAACGGTGCATTTGTGAGTTGACAACATGCACCCCCTTCCATGTTGCACATCCATTGGTAAGTTCAGAGACTAGTCCAAATGGACCATTAGACAAAATGGCTAAGTGTTGGTCGACAGATGGCATCGACGCCCCATAGATCCACACAGGCTCTGTTGTTTCCCTTCGTGGGTGCACACTGCCCAGACAGTCTTTGACCCCAAAATGCAAGGGTCCTCCTCAAGGGACCTTTGTTTGTCCTTAGGGAGTCTTACCCGGAATGTTCGACCATGAATCATCTTAAACACATGTTAGACATCCTTCTACCAATTTTCATCACTTTTTGACTTATAAAAGCTAGTCAAATAGGCTAAGGCACGCTAGTACCTTCTTGAACTAGTTTCCGGACGTTGTGGATGTTCTTGGATGTTTGGGTTTCTAGACTTCCTAAATGACTTTTATTCATTAAAATTGACCTTAAAACAGTGTCTAGATCTTATGTCACTTATGTTAGGCCCTAGAACACCTCTTTGATTTTAGAAGTGTTACAAAATCATTCTCACTTTTCTCTAAATTCTCTCTCTAACTCAACCACCATTGAAGAGCATTTGAAGCTTTGAGAAGAAGACAAAGTTCTCAACTTTTCTTCTCAAATTTTGTGCAATAATTCTTCATTAAGGTATATATTCTTCACTCTTGGGTTTCCGTTCTTCAAGAGGTCCCTTCAGAGTTCATTTCAAAATCACCCAATTCGAAGGGTTTTCCTCTACGAATGGTGATTAATTGTGATGAATTGTGATTATCGATGGCTAATTAAGTATAGAGATTTGATTAATTGTTATTAATATTGTGTATTTCGTATTCATGTCCTATCCCCAATTTCCCCAAATCTAGGATCTTGCTTATGAATTGATGGAAATTGATGAATCTAATTGTCCTAATTCATTTATGGACTTCCTAGGGTCATGTATTGTTAGGATTGAATCTAATTCTTTATGAATTCGTTATGAACCCTATTCCCCTGACCGTTGGGTATAAATTGGTGTTGAATTGGATATTGATGATGAAATTGACTTAGTTCTTGTGTTGATTACTATTATATGATGTTATTAAGTAATTTGATGGATGAATATTGTTGGGTTTATGGTAAGACAATGAAGAAGGCTGGGTTTATGGTAAGACAATGAAGAAGGCTTTGGAGTGGAATTGGTAAGACCATGTGACATCGAATCCTTACTTCAAATGTGATGGTTTATACTTTATGATGATGTTCAACTGAAGTGTTACATGTGATTAGATAAAGTAGTTGATGGAATGATGAATGTAATTGAAATGTATTGACTATATAAATGGTGAGATTATGATTAAGGTATGATGATATAAGGTTGATTGTGAATCACTTATGTACCTTACTATGATATGATGATGATGGTGTGTTAATCTCACAAATGAAGGGTTGTAATGAAAGGACATTGTCATTCAATAGCTAATGAGCTAAATTATATGCTATACAAGGGTGTTAGTCTCCTATGACTTACATAAGCTATGATTGATTCATAAAGGATTAAAGACATTCCAAAAATGGACTTTAGCTTAGCACCATGTGAACTAGTTATGAGACGTGTCCCTTCCCAATGTGGGAAGGTAAGTTACAATGGTTCTCATGAGATAGATATTACAATACCATGGTGCATAAAGAGGGTCTCAACTATGTCTCTTAGTTCTTGAACTATGTTTCCCTCATAGGAATACTAGCTAGTGGGTCCACCTAGAATTCTATGCTCATGTTTTAGTACTACGTTGGCAAGTAGTCTGCCTTCTTGCGGTATAGGGTTTCACGAAACCGGAATCAACATGGAGCTCATGTGAACTATGTTGGTTAAGGCAATTGTTCCTGAAAGAAAAATGAATTTAATAAAGTGAACTCTAACTAGGATGACTTAAAGGGTTCTTCTTAGTATAGTTAGGGGTATGAGACTCTACCTATGAATTTCACTAGTTGACCTTGAGGGAAATCTTAGGAGGATGTTCATATTCTATTATGACTTTAATGATATGCATATGTTGACTTTACATGTTGATGATCCTATATGATGTTAGTTTCACTAATGAACATCTTATCGGTCTATATTGTTATATATGATGACTACACACGATACTGTGTTATGTGAAGTTAGGCATTACTTATGATGTATTTCCTTGTTTACTTGACTATGTGGGGTTATGAGACTTCATATAGACATTTCACTTGTAGGCTTGGGAAGGGGTTGTGAATAAGTGTCTTATAAGATATGATGATATGAACTCTTGTGCATGTGTTGTTGTTATGACTTTATGTTGGAGTTATAGAATCTTGATATTCTACTATTCATGTTTACATGACCTTATGTTGATAGTATCCATGTTGCCTTGACTTTATTGATAATGTTGGTCTTGTGGTACATATGGACTTGTCTTAATGAATATGTGATCGTTGGCTTGCATGTGCTCTTATTTGCGCATTAAGGCATTCAATAACGACTTAGCATGACTTGAACAAAATTTCCTTTTGAGCATGGTTTTAAAAAAAAATTATGTGCATATATCCATAATTAGTACAACTGGTGTACTAACCCATATTTCTATGTTTTCCACAAATATGTAGGTTCAGGCCGTTGAAGTTAGAAGGTCATTTTCAAGACTACTTGGATATTCCCTATGTGTTTGGTATGTCCTCAAAATCCGAGGACAATACCATTATCTAGCTACTTGATGTTGTTATTGTCAAAAGACATTTAGTTTCCTTCTTTTTCATTTGACGAATATTATTGTATAAGCCTATATGTGGCCTTTATTTTAAAGAAGAATGGAATATCCCCGAATGTTCTACTCATTTTAGATAGTTTAAATGTGAGACAATATATTAGACTAAATCTTTATATGTTATGTATATTGTCTAATCGAGAAGCCTACTTATGCTTCATATGCGAGGAATCTAAGAAAACTCCCTAAGTAATATGTGAGAGGTCTATGTAAATCTCAATACATAATTTTTTTAATTTTTCTGCATTTTTAACCTATGAAATGTAATGAAGAATGCTAAGAGGATAGTCTTAGTCCTCTCTGAGGACGACGACGCCGGTTACGACTAGGGGGTTCTCCCTGGTCATGATAGGTGGACGCCCTGTCATCTTAGGCATAGCTCAAATATTAGTGGTAGGGAGCTTTGCCCCACGAAGCAGCCTCTGAACTAAACGATGACCTAGCAGTACGGGACGTTGATCAAACGACACCCCGTAGCAAGGGTCCGTCAATGGCCATTGTGAAAAGATGTCAAGAACACAGCTAGGGTTTGGGTGTTTTTGTAAATTCACCCCAAGTCTTTTATGAATGATGGACGTTTTTTCCAGGGTATTAGGGGTATTTTAAGTGGGTTTATACTCTAAGACCTAGGTTAGACTTCATTTTAAATATCTAAAACCCCTACCTCAAGAAAGAACTCTCCCAAACTCCATAGAAGCTAGAACTCAAGGAAGGGCTAGAAGAGAAGGTCTTGGACGCTTTCTTCACCACATTTCGTGGGTTCCATCATAGTGAGGTATGGTAGTTCATCCTTGAACCTTCTTTCATTAAGGAGCCATTTCAAAGAGATTTCAAAAGGGTTTTCAAACTCCAACTTCTTCTATCTTTGACTGTAAAGCATGTGTCTTTGCCTGAAAACGTTTTAATGGTTGAAATGTGTTTTTTTAGTATTAGTTGATGATTTCGATGTCAAAACCCCAATGAACCCATACTCATGCATATTTCCAACCTTTAGTTTATGAAGTGGGTTTAGTGTATATATCAAGATAATGTTAGAAATTATTAGAGTTGTATTTCTTCATGTTATAGTATGATTAGCTACTTCCTTAAATGTTATTTTATGATGGATTATTGGATAAATTAAGGAAAGGTAGTGAAAGATTGGATGAATGGTAAGTTGGTTACTTTGCTTAGTTCGTATGGTGAAATGAATATTTAGTGGTATGGTCCCCCTTTGGTGGCGGTGTTACTTGAAGTACATGATTATATTGTATAAATTTGTATATTGTTATTGTGGCCTTGAAGGCATAGAATGTGAAGTGAAGTGGTGTTTATGATGTTTATGCAAGATATTTTATAGGAAGTTGAAATGTGAATCTTGATGGTATTATTCTTCAGTGAAGTATGTGTATATGTGAAGACTTCTAGTGTGTGAAATATGATTAATGAAGGTATAAGTATATTTAGGAAACAAATTACGAATGTGGTGATTATGGACTTGTCTTGTTGGCCCCAGACAGGCAAGCCAGTGATGATAGCGTCATGTCACGAATGTTCGGTATGGTTGAGTTGCAGTTGCAAATTGGAGTTCATCAAGTCACTAACGATGAGATGGAGGCCTTGGAAGAGCGTTATCCTTTGATCAACAGCGCAATTTTTTTGTGCAAGACTATTCTCGCCTTTTTCTGAGCCGTTAGATGATGATAAGGCTACCACTAATGAGGAGATGATTCATGAAGAGGATGATGTTGTTTTGAATGAGGCGAATGCCTTAATGGTGTTCGACTATGGTGATGACGAGGCCTACAGGCTCCAAGGAGTATTCCTACCTTATACTTTTTTTAACTTTTGCACTGAGGACAATGCTTATCTTTAAAGTGTGGGGTGGGGTTTTCTCTAGAGTGTAGTTGATAGTTTTTAATTTATATTTTTTGCTTTTGGGTTCCTCAGAATTTGTTTTCGGTACTTTTATTGTTGTTGTCGTTTTGAAACAATTAGGATTAGTTTATTGTTTTATCGACTCTTAGAGTCATCATAGGAGTAACAGTTCCCAATGATAGATGGATGACAACCATCTTAAGTGAAAATTAGTCACATAGGGGAGTAGGATGAAAAAATAGTCTTGGTCTTATGAAGCTATGTTCTATTAAGTAACTCGAACGTCATGGGTAGTTATACTTGAAAAAATTCAATATCTTGGTGACCTTGTAACTGTCATGTGTTCTTCACCTTCACTTAAAGTAAAAGAAAAATGGGTTTAATTGCATAGTAATATGGTAATGCAACTTGTATGATCAAGTTAGTTGATATATGCTTGTATGTTCCATAATTCTTTGTGCGGTGAGAATTCAATGGTTCTTTCTTAACTTGATATCTAGAACATGACTTTTGTGTTGAACAAGTAGCTTGTAAACTTAGGGAATGTGATTGAGGCATTTATTTGAAATAGCTAATTATTTACTCTTCTTGTATTCTACAATGGAATTTACCCCTTGTGAATCCCCATTGAGCCTTTAGCCTTGTTTATTTGATATACCATATAGTAAACCAAATCCCATTGTTTGATACCAAGTCTTTTTATCATATGAAATTCCTTAATTCACTATTTTAAGAAGAAGGGTTGGAAAATTTTGGTTAACATAGTTGTGGGTGACTTTCTCCATTGTGTGGAAAAGAAAATTCTATTTTACACCAGGTACTTAGTGACAATGTGTACTTCGACTAAAACTGAGGGTGGATAATATAGAATTATGCTCGAAACATTAGCCCTGATCCTACCGAGGATATTGTGCACCTTACTCGGTTGAAAAATCTAGAGTTTTGGTGGCTAATTCAAAAGTATATAAAATAAAATTATGATGAAAAAGGAATAAATGTCAAATATGGAGCAAAAAAGTGGGTAATGAGTCATGAAGTGTGCATTACGAGAAAAGAAAAGCAAGGAAGTGTCATGACCGGGAGCACCCCCTAGAAGTAACATGACGTACCTGACCTCACAGAGGTCTTATACAAGCCCATTGTTATCATTCACCGCATTCTCATAGGTAAAGTTAGCGGAAAATTTCTTTCTTAGCACATCATATGCTAGAACATCACTTCCATTATACATAAAATATCATAATACAGTAAAGTAAGACTTAGGAAATCCTTGGACTTAAGGAGTCCTTTCCTTGAGCTTGAGAATCACATATCAATCTCCTCGTCATTTAAATACGTCCTTTAAGCATCCATAACCTAAACTTTGTGTAAAAAGGTAAAGAAGAATGAAGTTATTACAATAGCAAAAACATGCATTTAAAAGGGACATTTTACTTGAAATCATGTATCATGCCTTTTTGGTGAAAACTTCGTAAAACTTTGATACAATAGCATTTATACGATCCACATACTAAATATAGGCATATTCTATGGTAATCAATCATATAAAATCATACATTGCATTTAAGACATTTTAGAGTCACACTACTGTAAGCATTTTTCTTCTTTACAGTGAACTCTTTTCTATTTACAGTGAGCTTCTTCATACTCTAACTTCTTGACTTTCCTAAGTAACCCTCTAGTGATACTTGGTGCAATGCATCAATAATGTAACATAACACTATCCATACTCAAGCATCACCTTAAGACCACAAGGAAACCATACATACAACCTTTCTACTCAACACATACAACTATAGGACCATTTTATAAAACAAGTCACATACTTCACATTAGACTTAACATAAGACTTTACTCACAATCCTAATCTATGTCTACTAGTGCAATGTACATGTGAATTCCCATAACCGCACACATACTTAGTAAGCCTATCATAAGACCACAAGCACCATAACATTCATTTCATACATTAAATGTCAATCATAGACAACTTCATTCATGACAAGCACGACCTTCATAATATAGTCATTAAGACCAACATTATGCATGTAGGGACAATACCACATCATATAGACTCATACTATGCATTTCATCACAACAAATAGACAACACTACAATGTCATGCATAAGGAACATGAACCAACACCACTGCATTGCGCTCGAACAGTTGAGCGGCCGCACGGCCAGCAACTTCCGTGCACAGATATAGATTCATTCCTCGTACCTGTTCCAACCTCAAAACCCTTCGCAGGTTGGTAAGAAGTCCATACCCGTTGAAAGCCGGCAGTTATTGATGGCTTGGAAAGAAAGCTGGGCTAGGTCTTCTTCCCTTAGAGAGGCTTATTCTCCTTTCCCGAGTTCTCAAATATTTGCTTTTGTCTCTGTTTATTATATTATTAGTTATATTGTTCCGATCCTCTTGTGTTTCAGGAAATCAAACCGAAGTCAATTCATTCACCAAGATCTGTTCGGATAAGATCTAACTCTATGCTAAGAATAAGCAAGGGGAAGGAGTTGTCCATGGTATGGACAACTAAGTGTATCGATCCTCCCCGGCCTCTTCTCTTGAGCCTATATTTCTTAAAAGTCTTGATTGGTATCATCTTATTAAAATGTTGAGGGTTACAACACAGTCAATCCTAGTCTAATTACGCTCAAAAAATCTATTTATTGCTATGTTTAGTCTTATAAAAGTCTTATTAACTCAACTTTCTTTCTAGATTCTCCCGGTTTTGAATTCTATATACATTACAACACCTTCCTAGAACTCCCTTCAAGAGTTACTTGTGCAATGCATAGGTTAAGTCTCATACCCCCACCTACATTAAGCAAAGTTACCTTAGGTTGTCCTAGTTAGGGTCCTAGTTATTTACTTCCATTGTCCATTTTACTTTACGGAACTATAGCCTTTACCGACACTAAGATCATGTGTGCTAGACATGGAATTAGGTGTTGTAGAGCCTTACACTAATGGAAGGTGCTTTACTTAGCCAACGTAGAACATTAACACATGCTAACATACTAAGTGATGTCACTTGCTAGATCTTATGTGGCAATCATAGTTTATGGAACTTGGAGGTATATGTGGAAACCCTATTTATGCTAATTGAGTCATTGTAGTTATCCACTTATAAAAATATCACTCTATGCCCTTTGGGCTATGAGGCTAACCACCTTGTGAGGACTATGGTGACCTACCTTTCTAAAATGGGAAGGGACACCCCTCATCTTCAAGTTCACTGTGTGCTAAGCTAAGTTCACTTTATTGAAAGCCTTTATTACATTACTTTATAAAACATAGGCTTTAGGAGATTGACTCCTCATATGCTTAGCTCATAGGTCATAGATGAGAGTTCATCAACCTATATCATGTGAGAAACCCGTTCACGTGGACATAGCATATTCAAACACCATCTAGTTTAGGGTACACTTGAGCACACCTTTCAAGACCCCTCTATTGACTAGATCATCATACATGTGTGTGTATACATATATGTGAGCAAATCTTTCAAATATCACATTAAGCCACACATATTCATACTTCATTTCGTTCATGCATAAGTGTACAAGTGTAACTATATTAGTAATCCTTTCATATAAACACATTCAGACACTAGGTATAATCATACTTCATCATACCATATACTTCACATTATAGCACATAAGACATGTTCATAACATACTCATGCACTCATATTCTTATACATAGATCACACACCTAGGAACTATCCTATCAAGGCACACATGTGCAATGCATAGACAAGGCCCCATACCCTTGCCCATACTAGTACACCTATCAAGTCATCCTAGTTAATGATTCATCACTTAATCATCATAGAAGGATAACATACAATATCAAACATTTAGTCAAGACTTACAATATCCTTACAGTAAGCTTTAGTCATTATGCAACTATATTAACTTTACTTCACATAGAACATGATAAGACCTTCATCATAGGCAGCACAAATACATAACCTTAACATAACCATTCACATGCTCATTACATTAGAAATACAACCTAGATCATGGCTATAATAGGATACTAGACATAGGCTTCACATAGAGCGATCATCACTGTCACATCCGGGAAGCACCCCCTAGACGTAACCGGTGTCATCGTTCTCGGAGGGGACTAAGACTATCCTCTTAGCTTACATCATCATATTCATAGGTTAAAAATAAAGAAATTTAAAACTTTTTTCTATCTATCATGAGTTTTACATAGACCTCTTGCATACACATAATATATATATTCATATCGAGTATACGTAGACCCTTCTTATAAGAAGATTACATAGTCTTCAACTTTGATTGCGCACACACACACACACACACACACATATATATATATATATATATATATAAGATATAACATAGTCTTAAAACCGTATGTATCATCTCATAACCATATAAACAAGAGTATAACAATTGAGCATAGCCCATAAATCAATACAATAAGATCCACATATAAGCTATACAATCTTTAATACTGAAATGAAAGGAAATGAACATATTATGTTTAAGACGAAGCAATATCCGAAGCTAGAAAATGGCATTGTCCTCGAAGTAGTGAGGACCTACCCAACTTGGAGAGTGAGAATTCCAAGCCCTCTTTCAATGTCGTCACAAACCCTTCAACAACCGGAACCTAAAATGTTGGAGAAAATGGAGAAAATTGGGTTAGCACATCACTTGCACTAAGTATGAGACTATATGCATACATCACATAAAATCATGCTAAAATGTGATATTTCATTAAAACATGACATTTACTTTGAAAAGCCTTATGCACATTCAATAATCAATACAAGTCAATCATAAATATTCATTAAGTCAATACCATGTACATCACAAGACCAACACTACTAAGTCTAGTCAAGTCAACATGCATATCATCATACTTGAGCCCATAGTAAATACAACTCTATCATCAAGCTATAACATCAACAAGCATATATAAGAGTTCATAACATCATAACCAAAACAAGACCATTACCTATGGACCCTCATTAAATGTACTAGTTCAATGACTAAGAAAAACCCTATAACCTTACTCAATCAAGTTGTCACATCCAATGAGAACCCCCTAGAAGTAACATGCCGTACTTGAACTCTCGGAGGTCTTATACAAGCCCATAGTTATCATTCATCGCATTGTCATAGTAAATTTAGCGGAAAATTTAAAACTTTTCATAGAACATCATATGCTAGAAACATCACTTCATATACATATAAAATATAAGTCATAATAGATATTAAGACCTTAAGTCTCTTTGCCATCCTAGACTCAACATCATAAGAGTACCTTGGGGACACGACCCTTACAACATCATACATAAGTAAACTTATACATAACTTTACAGTAAAGACATGACTTAGGTATCCTTGGATTTAAGGATTCCTTTCCTTGAGCTTGGGAATCACATATAAAGCTTCTCATCTATAGAGACATACTTTAAGCATCCATATCCTACACTTTGTGTAAAAAGTAGAGAAGAATTACTTAGTATGGCAACCATGCAAAAACATGCATTTAAAAGGGACATTTTCTTGAAATCATACTTCATGCCTTTTTGATTAAATCTTCATAAAACCTTTATACAATAGCATTTACATAATTTACACACTTCATATAGACATAATAAAAGGCCAAATATCATATAAAATCACACATAGAATTTAAGCCACATTTGAGGTGACTTTACGGTGAACTCTTTTACCTTTACAGTGAACATCCTTTCTTTTAACTATTTAACCTCCCAAGTAACCCTCTAGTGATACTTGGTGCAATGCATCACCTTAGGGCCACAAAGAAAGCATACATACAACCTACCTAAGCCAACACATCATAGACACATTTAAGTCAAGACTCTACTGGCTTTACAGTAAGCTATATAAATTTACACTTATATTTACCTCTTTTCATATGCATCATTCTAAGACCTTTTTCATGACCCCAATCTTAGTCTACTAGTTCAATGTACATGTGAAACCCCATAACCTCAGACATATTTAGTAGACCCATCATGAGACCACAAACCTTAACATTCAATTCATACATCAAGACCTTCATCATATAGTCAATAAGACCACCATTATGCATATCATCTCATCATGTCGTCACTAACACAAGGTCATGAAAGAGAAGCATAACATATGCACATACATTAGATCACCTTCCTAGAACTCCCTTAGAGAGATACTTGTGCAATGTCTAGGTGGGTTCCTTACTTCCACCTATCGTAAGTATCTTCCCTTAGGTTATCTTAGTTAGGGTACTTAGTCATATACTTCCATTGTCCATTTTACTTTAGGTAAATTATAGCCTTAACCGACACTAAGACTATGGGTGCTAAACATGGAATTTGGTGTTGTAGAGCCTTACACCAATGGAAGGTGTTCCACTTAGCCAAAGCAAAACATTAACATATATCCTAGAATCCTAAGTGAATTCACTTTCTAGATCCTATGTGGCAAGCATAGTTTATGAAACTAAGAGAAAGGTATGATCCCTCTACATGCCATTTGGCAATTGGGGCCTTCTCTCATGAAAAAACATTAGTGAACCTTACTCAAAAGGAATCCACCACCTCATGTTGATCCATAGGTGAATTTCCTCTAAGGGAAGTCAACACTCTATAAAGAACAAATGGTGAATCTTCCTCAAAGGGAAGTCAACACCTCTCATTGTCAAGTTCACTGGTGCTAAGATAAGTTCCCTTTATTGAAAAGCCTTTATTACATTTTTCATAAAACATAGGCTTAGGATATTTGTTCCTCGTATGCTTAGAGAATATTCAAGAACCTATCTAGTTTTAGAGTACTCTTGAGCACACCTTTCAAGGCCCCTCTATTGACTAGATCTTTGTACATGTGTGTGTACTTATACGTGAGCAAACCTTTCACATAACACATAAATGTCACACATGTTCATACATCAATGCATGAGTCTATAGGTATAACTATATGAGAAATCGTTTCATATAAACACACTAAGACACTATGCACTTTCATACATCATCATATCATATACGTCATATTCACAATATGCCCATAAATTCATTTTCATGTATATAGTAACCAAACCTAGGAACTATCCTATCAGGGTACATATGTGCAAAGAATAGACAAGGTCCCATACACTTGCCCATACTAATACACCTATCAAGTCCTCCTAGTTAAGGAAACACATATCATACTTTCATAGACATAAGTTTAACAGGCATAGTAGTAGACACTAGTGAATATAAGTACAACCTTTCATTAGACAGTATGAACATTTACTACTTTTAAGCATGCATGAAATGTGAGTGTGTGTGTACATTGTTCGACATGATCCCATAATGACTATCAATAACACATTAGAAAGCCACCCTCTTAATTACATATTACACTTTCAAGCATAGACCACACAACATACAATAGGGGTACATAGGTAAGGGATTCTTTAACCATTTTAACTCATCAATGGCCGCACCTACACATTACCCTAACATACATATATGCATGCTTATACAAAGTCCATACCACCTAGATCACACCTAGAATAGGAAAGTAGGCATAAACTTCACATGATGTGATCATCATAACCACACATTCATATATTCATCAATTTGCTTTCAAGTCAATAGTCAATACACATATAATGACAATAAAGTAATCACCGCCACCATAAGTGGACCATATCACAAAATGCCATACAAGGCTTCAACAACAATACTATAGATAAGTACATGATAAGAGTAGACCTTACCCTTTTTGATCAACATTGCTCAATACACCCTTTTGGACAGTATCTAAATATACGTTAATAATAAAAGAAACCATATACAAGTCGTTACAAGATCATGATACAACTATTTCAAAATATCACCATTATTCTAGAGAAAGGATAGACATAGATCATCAACCAATTTCTTTATTCTTGATCATCAATAAAAATTCATCAATAAAGTACATGAGGGTCAGTAGCTTAAAGAAATCATAGCCTAAACAAGATCCTACTAAAATTGCCATTACAGTCGAGATCATGTAAGCACACTTCATATTCGGAATTTATGGAAGATACATTCACATAGATTAATTCTATTCAAACTATCATGCATTGATCCACATTGGATCCATTACATATAATTCATAATCACATTACATCATAGGCAGTACCTAACCATCACTTTAACATAATTAAATCTCACAATAAGGATGCTAGAATCATCAATCTATAGACTAAAACACGTATGTAAATCCTTGACAAGATTCCTTTGATTTGATCAGCAAAGGTTCATACCCACAATTCACCAATAACATCAATAAAAGGCAGTATCTATAATCATATTCACCTAATCGAATTCAACATTCAATCATTATAAAGGCAATGTTACAGTGAATTCCTAGAAATCTAAACTAGGCATGTTCAAATCTTCATACATTGATCCCCATGGATAAATCATAATTAATTCATCATCAATACATGTATAACAGTAGATATAAACAATTCAATGTAAGAGAATCACAAATCTACGAATAACAAACCATGATCACAATGCCCATGCAAGGGCTATATCAAGTTTGGGAAGGGACATGGGTTCATTATTCAATTGGATTAAAAACCACGTTAAAACCAATATATTATAATCAATTCATCATTATTAATCCATTAAAAACTTTTTTAGAAAGAACACATGGCTAGATTGAAGAAGAAGATATTTGATCATATTTTCTCTTTGAAAATTTTGAGATTAACTCTCCAAGTGAAAGGCTACTTAGAGATGAAGGATCACCATACCTTTATAATACTTAATCTTGTATAAAACCTCAAAAACTTGATGAATAACCCATAGGAATCCAAGCTCCAAGTTGTTCTTGGGCTTCACCATCAATGGAGGTTTCTACGGAGATTTGATTTTGGAGGGAAAGTTTATTTGTGTGAATTGGTTTGGGAATGGGTTGATCACGTTTTTGATCACTTATATACACCCAAACATAGCTAAGTAAATCAAGTAGGGTCAGGTTAGGACGTGGGGTGAATTTCCCATTCACCCTTTTAATGAAACAGTTGCCAGGCAGCAGTTGTAAGCCAATATCGACGGCCAGTAGGTCCATCGACGGGCCGTCTGTGGCTTCAATCGATTGGACCATGAGATGTTATTTGGCTGAGATTTCCCCCACTCTAAGTGTTGATCGATGCCTCCCCATCGGTTGGGCGTCAGTCCAACAATGGGGCATCAGCTTGGCTCGTCAATTGACACTTCAAACAATGTCTCGACAACGTTTGGGTATTTCTTGTGGGACCTTTTGTGGGGCCCTTAGGAAGTAGTACCCGGGAGTTTCCAACTTAAATATGCATATTGAAACACAAAAAAATTTAACATAACACGTCCAAGCATGCTAGGCCCCATCAAGACACACGGATGCATGTATCAAGGTGTAACGACCTGCTTAGTCGTTTTGAGCAGAAGATTTTATTTCTGGAAAACCTGTCTGAGATGACGTATCCAACGACGGACCGTCATGGGCACGACGGACCGTCGAGGATGTCTCGTTCCAAACACTTGGAATTCTTATATTTGAGTGATGAAATCAACTCTCTGAACTCTGTGACGGACCTGCAGGATGGACCGTCACAGACACGACGGACCGTTGTGAGTTTCCGTTTCAAAACACTTCAACTCTTGAGAATTGGGTACTGAGAGCAATTCTCTGTCCGTCGTGACGGAAGTGCAGGAAGGACAATCACAGACACGACGGACCGTTGTGAGTTTCCGTTTCAAAACACTTAAACTCTTGAGAATTGGGTACTGAGAGCAATTCTCTGTCCGTCGTGACGGAAATGCAGGACGGACCGTCGTAGGCACGACGGACCGTCTCAGACTCATCAAGGAAATTGAGTCTCTGAAGGTTGTGACGAACCTGCAGGACGGACCGTTGCAGGCACGACGGGCCGTCACAGGTTGCGTAATCCTAGTCTGGGTCGGATTTCTGGGTAAGTTTTAAAGGGGCGTTTTGGACTATTCCTGCTATAATTATGAATTTCGTGGGTTAATATTAATAACTCAAATTCTTGGGGGTGTAAAGGAGATGACCTTGAGTTACTTAGTGGGTTATTTCCTCATCTTTTATACCTAATTATATGCTAATTAGGGAAAAGAGAGAGGGTTTTTGAAGAAGAAAAATAGAAAGAACAAGGAGAGAAAGAAATGATCGATAGAGAGAGACAACCAAAGAGGAAACAAAAAGCTTTGAGAGATTGCTTGCTTGATCAAGAATCCTTGGTGAAGGTAGGTTATGGTTTTGATACTATTCGTAGTAAACTCTTAATAGTGAATGATATGTATTGGTAGTATTGTAAACCCTTCTATATGCTTAATTGTATGCTTGCATGAATGTGATTATGTGATTGTGATAAAATAAGCATAAGGAAGCTTTTGAATCCAAAATCTTGAAGAACCCTAATTCACCTTGTTATTGATGATGCCTTGGTATAAAAGAAGGCTTGATGATTTGATAGAATGATGTTAGGGGATCGGAGTGTCACGTTCCGACACATAGTATTAGGGGATCGGGTGTCACGATAGAATTAGGGGATCGGAGTGTCACGTTCCGACACATAGTATTAAGGGGATCGGGTAGTCACGAACCGACACGTAGAATTAGGGGATCGGAGTGTCACGTTCCGACACATAGTATTAGGGGATCGGGTGTCACGAACCGACACGTAGAATTAGGGGATCGGAGTGTCACGTTCCGACACATAGTATTAGGGATCGGGTGTCACGAACCGACACGTAGAATTAGGGGATCGGAGTGTCACGTTCCGACACATAGTATTAGGGGATCGGGTGTCACGAACCGACACGTAGAATTAGGGGATCGGTGTCATAGAATTAGGGGATCAGTGTCACGTACCGACACATAGTAGTAGGGGATCGGAGTGTCACGTACCGACACAAGAGGAAGAAAGATAATGAATCTTGAGAGATGTTAAAATACTCAATGTAATGAACCTAATTTCCCAAATGAGTGTGGTATTGAGGCTTGAGTCCTCATGGATGAACTTGGTAGTACTTATTGATGATTATAGTACTTGTTGCTACATGTTGAGTATTGTAGTTGATTTATGATATGAACTGATATATACTGTTTTCTATTTTGAGTTGGCCGATGATACCTACTCAGTACTTGTGTTTTGTACTGACCCCCTACTTGTTTGTTTCTTTCTTTGTTATTTGGGAATGCAGCAAACGTACCGTCGTCTTCAACTCAACAGCAATTCTAGCCAGTCTTCACTACACCGGATTTCAGGGTGAGCTAATGCTTCTAGCTTGGACTGGATCTTCTCTTCAAGTCTTGATGCCTTGAACTTCCGGCATGGACTAGCCTTTTATTTATTTTAGCTTCTTAGATACTTTTAGATTAGTAACTTGAGGATAGATGTTCTTGTGATGATGACTTCCAGATTTTGCGGATAATGAGTTATAAATTTTAGAAGTTATTTAATTGATTTCGTTAATGAGTTTTAAGTCTTCCGCTTTGTATTTTGTTCAATATGTTGGGGTTTTAGATTGGTTGGTTCGCTCACATAGTAGGATAAGTGTGGGTGCCACTCGCGGCTCGATTTTGGGTCGTGACAAATGCTTAGTTTTTAGGCCTGATCAACAAATGTAAGAGATCAGAGACAATATGTCATGTAAAAGAAGATAATTATTGAGCGTGGACTAATTGAAAATTCAAAAAAGGCGAACCCAAAAAATTCGCTCATAATGATATTGCTATGAATAGAAGTCTTGACATGCTGATTGATACTCCACTATCACCTTCTCCTCCTCCTGTTGTTGTTGCTGCTACAAGTTTACGGAGAATGGAGAAATCAATTCTTCCATCATAAATGTTATACTACTTGTTGATTATGATCATGTTTCGGATGAATACATTATATCGAATAGTACTTGAAGGGGAAGAGGTAGAGATAGAGGTTGAGAAAGAGTGTGTTGATTTGGAACTTGATCACCAACAACAAGTGGTGTAGTATTTACTGTGGAAGAAATTGAATCCTCATTTCTCCTTGAGTTCGTAGAAACAACAACAGGGGAAGGAGGAGGATGGGATGGTGAATTATCAATGAACATGTCAGCAATATAATTAATATGAATATCCTTAGGAGCTAACTGTTTTTGAATTTTTCTATTAGTCCAAGCTCAATTAATTCTCCTCTTTTACGTGAGAATATGTGTCTATTCCCTTACATTTGGTGATCTGGCATTAAAACTAATCATTATAAGGAACTTTTGTTAAGTTTCTTTATATATATATATATATATATATATATATATATATATATATATATATATATATATATATATATATATATATATATATATATATATATATATATATATATAAAAGGAAACCAATTACAGTTCTTCCTATTGGTTCAACATAGCTTAGAGTCAAAATTTTGTACCTGTATTTGAAATTTACTTTTAATATGTTAAATTATTAGTATTGAAACTATGAATTTGGATATAAAATCTTTAAATTTATAAAAATGAAATGTGTATCGATTTAAAGACTACACGAAAAGTACTCCAAAAAACATTGCTAATGAATCAACATTTGTTTCTTAAAATATTGTTGGACACCAAAATGATTAACACTTTAACATAAAATAATGCGGAGGGAGTATAAGCAATGTATCCGTAACTTAATAATTTAATTTGTTTTCTTTTAGAATTCAGATTCCTTAAAATTAAAATGATAGATCAACCTCTACCGTCGTGGTGCATAAGTATTGTTGTCAAATCCATATAAAACTAGTTGTGTTTTTGTACTGCTTCTTGCCACATTATGGTTTTAATTAGCGCAGGTACAAATCGTTCATATTTTTAAAAATAAAAATATATTTTTGAAAATTAAATGAAAAAATATTGCAAGTCAATATAGAGAGTGATTTAAAATGTTTGATTTTTTTGAGAAAAACTATAGTTTAAAAGAAAATATTAATTGACTCTCCAAATAGTAACTTATCCACTTTGAGAAGGGACAAAAGAAGTATATAACTTTATTTGTTCCACTTTATGAATACAATTTTTATGCTTTTTCAATTAAACTTACTTGGTGGAAGCTAAAAATAATATACTCTCACTATAACTAACAATTCAAAATATTTTAAGTGGAGAAAAATATATACCTGATTTTCTGAAAGGGGCAATACCTAAATCCATATTGCATTCTGGACAAACATCTCATATTTCTTTTCATATCTTACTCGTTATTCATTTGTTGCAAACTGGTAAAAAAAATGAAACATTAATCAAATTTCATAGAAAAAATCCATTAAAAATAAAGAAATTTGTCATGTAATGAATTTTTATTTTTAATTCATCACATGAGAAATTTCTTTAGTTTTATGTTTTTTTAATGAAATTTGATTAATTTATGTTTAACATTTTTTACCAGTTTGCAATAAGTGTATAAGGAGGAACATATAAAAAGAAAAATGGGATGTTTGTCGATAATGCAATATGAATTTGGTGTTGCCCCCTTGCAAAAAATCAGATATATATTATTCTCCACTTAAAATATTTTGAATTGTTAATTATAGTGGTATATACATAAATATATATATGTATATATATATTCCAACATGAATTTGATTATTTGTTATTATCACATAACTCAAAAACCTCTAATGAATGAATTATTAACGAAATAATAAATGATTGATTCTTTAATCAACACCCAAAAGGAAAATAAAAAAGAAAATAAGAATATATACAGAGGCATTTCGTAAGAAAAGGAAACATTTATGTTGCATAGATTATACAATTGTGATTTATGTTTGAGGAGAAAATTCAATTTTTTTAACATATTGAACAAAGAAATCACGGTTGAACATGAAAACAATTATAACTTTTGAACTTGCATGATGAATTTCTTCAACTGATAAGTGAAAAATTACATATCTATGTAAAATAGATAGTATGTAAGATTATATATAGTACTTTTAAATTATAGAATTTAATATAGAATATGAAAACATCAATTCTTGGAACTGAGTACAATAATTAGTTTTTGCACAATTAATACACGTACTATATGTGTATATGTTCAATATAACCGGAGAGAATAACTTTGCAGAAAGATAAACAACAGAGTTTAAAACATGTACTCAAAAACAATAATTAATATTATATGGATTAATTAATGAGTGTAAAGACATACCAGGATATGTAAAACAGAATAAAATAGAAAAGAAAAAATTAAATTCAATGAATGCATAATATCCCCTTAAGAAAACTATTCCCCTCTAATACTAGAGGTTTTAATAATTACATTCTCTCAGGATGAAACGATTTTATTTCACCAAATTGATACAAAAATATTGATGTCAGTAAGTCACTCAACAGGAGCAAAACATACAATATTTAATTTTGCGAAAGTAGAAGAAGAAAATCAGAATTTTTGTTATTTTAAAATGAGAGGAAATTCCTCTATTTATAGTCAACAAAGGGTAGTGTGAAAAAATGTTATTGTGTCTTATCAGAAAGGTTACAAATATTTGGAAAAGTTGTGACCCTTCAAAAAGTTCACAACCTTTCATAAAAGTCGCAACTCGTCATTAAAGTTGCAACTCTTCATAACAGTCACAACTTTTGAAAGAAGTCGTAACTCTTCATTAAAGACACAACTTTTGATAAAAGTCGCAACTCTTCATTAAAGTCGCTACTTTTCATAAAAGTCACATGTTTTCATGAAAGAGGAAGGCTAGTTTTGGAAATAAATAATTTTAAAAGAAAATTCTTGCTTGTGGAGGCGCCACATAGGCTGGCCTAGGGTTTTCTGATATATATATATATATATATATATATATATATATATATATATATATATAAAACTTCCAGTAAGTAAGTTTTATTGAAAAAGCATGAAAATTGTATTCATAAAGTGGAATGTAAAAAGTTATATACTTCTTTCTTCTCATTTTAATTTGGGTGTGTTACTATTTGAGAAATCAAATAACATTTTTGTTGACTATAGTTTTCTCCCAAATAAAAATCAAAATATTTGAATTATTCGCTACACTGACTTGCAATATTTTTCGTGCAATTTCAAATATTTATTTTTATTTTTAAAATTTTTACAATTTGTACCCGATTTAATTAAAACCATAATGTGAGAAAAAGCTGTACAAAATCACAACTAGTGTCATATGGCCTTGACAAGAGCACTTATGTCATTATGGCGGTAGAGGCGAAGCTATCCTTTTATGTTTAAGGATTCTGCTTTTTTTAAAAAAAAAAGACAAATCAGTTTATTAGGTTATGGATACATTGTTTATACTCCCTTCATCCTATTTTATATTAAATGGTTACTATTTGAGGAGTCCAGCATTTTTTAAAAAACATGTTTATTCATTAGCTATGTTTATTTGGAGTACTCTTCTGTAGTTTTTAAATCTATAAACATTTCATTTTTATAAATTTAAAGAATTTATATTAAAATAAATAGTTTCAAGCCTTATAATTTTACATATCATAATGTCACACCCCGAGCCTAAACTCTGGGTGTGGCCGACAATCGAAGACCATTGTTGGTCTCGAGTGGATCTTTGACCTTGCTTACAAAGTGGAAGACTTAAACACAAGAGATAACTTAAAAGTAATACTTAGCCAAAGTGGCAACTCATGTATGAAATGTTTACAACTGAACTGAATAACATTAAAGAACTATTCTATATGTTTATTAAGCCTATAAACAAAGAGGGATGTTGGGACAAGACCTCCAATTATCCTAACGACTGAAAATGACTATAATGTGATAAAAGAAGCCCTGTAGAATGTAAGGAGGTTCACCAACTGACTCTGAGCTGCTCATTGGATCAACGCTGATCCTAGTTACATGTGTCTGCATCATAAGACGATGCACACCATCTGGCATCAGTACAGTGAATGTATGAGTATGCGAGTTTAAAAGCTAAACACAACTTATGCTTGAAAAGGATGTGAAGGGAACACTAACCTTGTCTCTTCTCAACTCAATGAATAAGTTAACTCAACATAAAGCAATAAGACACATGAAATATATATAAAGCTTGTAAGATAGTGGAAAAACTTAGTTCGTTTAAGAAAATTCAATGACAAACTCAACTTTACTTATGTAATGAAGTAACTAGCTTCTGTGGAATCTAACCAACAACCACCATTATGAGCCTAAGTGGTGATAGAACGTCTTTCCCATGCTGCTAGAACTATCATATACTTTGTCGTTACATAAAACAACTTAACTTAGTGAAACTACTAGCTTAACTTAAGTGATCATCTAAAAAGTATGACCCTTTAATACCCATGATGGCTACATGGTTAATGGAGACTTGAGTTAATATGAACTCGCATCCCCATATCGGTGCTCAATACTACTACCAAAAATATACTTAGCTCATATTTTTTTAAAACAACTTCTTTCTTTTGGTTGAGATAATTACTCAACACTTAGCTTAAAGTTCTCTTGGAATCGATGTTCCCTTTCTTGTTCAAATGTGAAAAAAATTATGAACACTTAGGGAATACTTAGTTCCCTTATAACATTTGAGAAATGAACTCAACTCATTACTGTTTCATAAACTTGAAACTTGAGTCTGAAAAACAAAGTTAACAATTGATAAAGACTCTTGAAAACTTTAAAGTACTTTGATTTGACTTTCTTCTTAACTGTTAGACCTTACTCTTGACTTCTTTGACACTGATCTTAACTTTCCAGGAATTGAATTATGGATTCAAGGTGCATGATCTCATATTTATGGATTATTTCATGATGTTTATATGTACCTAAGAGTGTTATAATAAACTAGGAAACATAGCTACATCACTAGGGAACTAGTACGGAAAGATGGGGGAATAATAGGGAGAATTGGCGACCCTGGCGCTCTGAGAGGCGTGGGGTGCCAGCCCTCAAACATCAAAGAGCTGGGTGGGGCGTTCGCGGCGTTGGGCGCCAGCCCTTACACTTTTTAACTTATTTAAAATTTCTAGAGTTTCTTATTCTTTCCAAAAATATGTATTTTCAGATTTTAAACTCTTTTCTAGTTCTTTCTAGTTGCAAAATATGTATTTTCAGATTTTAAACTCTTTTCTAGTTCTTTCTAGTTGCGAGATATTACAATATCTCCACCTTGGAAACGTTCGTCCTCGAATGAGGTTACTGTTACTAGACTTAAGGTAGCAACATCAACTTCAAAACACCCACAAGCAATTGCAGCCAAACAACATGCTTACTAAAATTTGGATAGTACTTTGAAGAAACTTTGTGCCTTTGTCTGCATTTTCTCCGAATTCAAACAAATGCAAATATCTCTTCTTCATGTCCTCTTCAGCTTCCCAAGTAGCTTCTTGAATAAATTGGTTCCTCCAAAGTACCTTGAACAAAATGACTAAGTCATTACCAAAAAAAGGGATATAGCGGCAATTAAAAATGAAATTAGCATCCATAACTATGGCCACTATAGCTATTACCAGCCAATGCGCTTTGGTCGTTGTATCGAGTGTCGTCAAAGGCTTTTGCAGCCATTTGGGTAAAAGCTGGTAAATCAAACTCTTTTGCCGCTAAAACTCGTTTGATTTAGTGGCAATTGGTTGCAACAATTAAAAAGTCTACAAAATTCAATCCAAAGCGGTTAGTTCTCTCATGTAGCATCCATTTATATAGAAACTAAAACCAAGTAAATTATCGCTAAAACACATTTGTTCTAGCAGCAATTGCTTGCGGCAATTAAGATGCTTGTTACATCCAATAAAAATAGTAGTTATACTTTTGTAGTGTCCATTTTTATAGCCAGTAAATCCTACTAAATTGCTGCTAAAGCGCATTAGTTCTACTGCAATAAAGATAATTTTTAAATAAAATTTACTACAATAGTCATGTTCATGTAGTGTCCATTTTATTAGCTGGTAAATTCGATAAAAATTTCGCTAAAAGTTCATATCTTTAACAACAATGGTTTGGTGGTAATTATAAAGGCTAGAATATCCTTTTGAAACCATTTGAATTTCCCCCATTTAGAGACTAATATTTTTTCTATAAAATTCACTTAGTTTGACGCTAAAATTCACAAACTTTAAAGACCAATTTTTTTGTCGTAAATAATAATGACCACATCCATTGATAAAATTATCTGGTTCACACTTATACTGATAAATCCAACAAAATTCGAATCGAAGGAGATCCTATTAGATGTAATGATGTTTGTCAAATGCTAAAAAATATATATAATATAATTCATAGAACATAATAGATCTCATCAAAATTAAACAAAATAAATTATTAATCCAAACTATATTATCAGAACTTTAAAACTATATTTATATAAACGAACTAGTATCATTATATAACAAATCCAATAAAGTAGTGTCTTCAATGAATTTCTACAATGGTTCGCCATATTGAAATATTTTATAGGCATTATTTTTTAAAATCATACCGCATGACCTGAAATAATAAAATAAATGTCTTAAAAGATGAAACTTAATTGATAATAATATCACGACATCAAACAAAAATATTACATAAAAAAAGCTATGTGCAATTACCAATGACCCTAGTATGAAAAAGACACTTCAGTATGAAGACATTCATAACCTAGACAAGAAACAAAGAAAAAGCAGAAGCATATTCATAGCCTGAGCAACAAACCATGAAAGAACGAAAGTACATTAACAACTTCGCAGACTGGATGTACAATACATATACATACGTAGACTTACATTAATTTATGTCTAAAACCCCTTATTCAATAGGTACAGAGAACCGATAAAATATACATCAGTATCGAACAATCAAAACCTATTTAAGATATAAAAAATCAAACCAATACAAACAGGCAGCAAGCTAGAGAATGATACCAACATAAAGTTCATACATAGGAGGGAGAATATCAGTGCACAAAGTAGCTTTAGTAATTAGACCACTAATATACAACTATACCAACAAAGCCTATAGTTAAAAGTAACTACACTTGTTGGCAGTGGCGCCATTTTGATGCTTCAATATGTGTATCTTTTATATTTATTGATCAACGACACTAGCCAATAGTTTGAGTGTCTACGAATCAAATCTAGTAAAGTTACCCAACCAAGGGTTGGGGTCGTCTCCCAAGGGAGTGGTAGTGAAAGTAGTAGTTACTTAGAATTTAGTTCTACATAGTGATAGCTCATAACATTTTCTAGTTATACAAAAATTAGATTCAATTTATGACACCAAAGTGTCAAATATCAAGAAAAAAGGAATTTTGTCACAAATTCCCTCTCAGGTACCCCATATCAAATGGGTTCCTCTTGGACACCACTCGTCTAAACTAACCACCACGCCTTTACCACACCCTGACCATTCGATAGAGGTTGCTTAAATGTGGGACTAGGGCTCAGCCTCTCGGGCAGAACCTCATTTTGACCCACTCCTCAGGCCATCAGTCTACTGGTCTTGGTTTCGCGACCTCCCTCTTGGGCAGGGTGAAAATACATGGGTGGTTTTGTATTTCCAACTAAAAACCCATTAAATTAAACCACACATGTAGGTGAAATCATAATTAAAGTGCATATAATCCTATCAACAAGCAAGACCCAACAGTAATATCAACACATATTTGCTAAATCACACCCCAAAAATGGGGGGGTTTAGTCACATTCAAGCAATAATCAAATATACTTAAAATGATAAAGTAATCAAGTGGGTAAAATAAATTAAACCTTAAAAATAGCAAAGGAAGGTAAATGAGAAGAACCACTTCCGAAATTGGAAGAAGAACTTCTTTCTTCATGCTTCATAAAAACCCTCTACAAACTTGAGAGAAAACTTTAGAATAAAGTTTCTAAAATAAAATATTAAGTTTATATTTTTTACTCTCTAAGATTTTCTTCTAAACAATAAAACAGTTCAGTGTTTATAGACTTCAAATTTAGTGTTGGCGGATCCATTTGTCATCTTTAGTCGTGAATCACAGAGCGATTCGGCGACTCGCCCTTTCTCTAGTTCATCGCCATTTGTGGCTTGCATTAATATCCATGCATGCGGTATCGTTGGGCGGAATAACTCTGCTTCGCAGAATTATTCGGTGAAGCGTTCACTGCTTCTTTTCATCGCCTTTTTATCCACCTCCTTCGCGACTCACTTGCTGTAATAGAAAACAGAACTTTGGTATACGGCGTATCGCCAAGTGTGCTTTGCAATGCATACTTTGAATCTTTATCTCTTTTCATCCGTTTTGTGCCTAAGTATTCATGCTTCTACCAAATCCCCAAATACCTGAAACTTAGAAGTTTTTATCAGATATTGAGATAACACACTCAATTAAGGACACTATTTGCATTAAATAAGGCCCTAGATGAGTCCAATTTGAGGACTCATCAAACCCCCAAAAAAACAATTAACATATCGGAATGTGGTACCCAATGCCATAGTTATGTTGGAACTTGGTAATCTGATCCCAGTTAGTTAAGCTGGAACGTGGCAATATGATCCCATCTTTATGTCGGAACATGGATATCCAATCCTAGTTAGTTATGTTGTAACGTGGCAATCCGATCCTTTAACACACCACAATGACAAATGCAAGTACACTCTCAAGTTATCCAATCAAGAAATGATTCATCCAAATAGTCATTCATCTATCTCATTTACAACCAGTGTGATAAATAATGCAACATTCATATACATACAAGTATCATAATAAAGCATGAACATACATACATCACACAATCATAGAATCACAACCATCACCTATCTCGAATCCAAGTTTGAATCCCCTAAAGAGCTTGAATCATCCATTTTCATATTCTTTCCCATTCTAGGTCTACAAATAATTAATATATGCAAGGATCAACAAAAAAGATCCAATTACCTGGATTATAATAAATAATATCAACCCTAGGTCAACCTTGATCTCATGTATCCAGACAAGGGCTTTTCCCACCATAGTTTCCAATTCAAAACCCTCCCCTATTGTTAATAACACAAGAAAATAGATTCCACAAATAGAAAAATGGATTCGGGAGGTGATAAGCTTACCTTTAACCTCAAGAATGGTAAAAATTGTCAAGAAGTCTTATGGGGTCATTCCTTAGCTCTGAATGTCAAAAAGTACAGAGTAAAGATATTTTAGGGTTTATTTACGACATTAAGTTGTGTTTGACCCGCCACAACAACACCCACCCCGATATAGCGGCCCTGCCAGAGACACCAAATTCAGCATCAAAGTTGCTTGCACGAAACAGTGAGCCATTTAATTAATTCCAAGACCACCATTCCATAACACACCACTAACAAATGACACTCAGAAAATACCATTTACGCTAAGATCGATTCCGGGAGTTCTACTCACCCGAATTCAATTTGGTAAAGTCATACAGGTTCTTTAACGTCTTATTTAACTACTCATGCAATCAAAATTATAAATGAATCACCCGATTTCTACCACATTTCCCTACACCTTAATGACTCCGAATTTGTCCAAATCTAGACTAGGTTGAAAAAAGGTTTCTGGCCCCAATTCTTTTCACATTGGTTTTTCCCTAACGATTAAAATCAGGTCGTTAGAAAGTGCAATATTACTAATGGGGTCTGAAAATGACAGTATGTATGTACACGTTATCCCTATAAGGTAAAGGTTGTTTCCCATAGACCCTTGATTTAAGTAAAGTGAACCCTTCTTAACAGAAGCAAAGAATATCTCTCCTCTTTCTACTTTCAACTTGTAGATTATTATAGGAAACTCGAATTGAAAACATTAGCTAGCTAGAAATAGTGATCGGTTTGCTGAGGTGTATTAAACATTGAAAGTTAAATTATTGAGGTAATGTCACACATGTTTAGAGAATATAATATAGCATAGATAAACTGTAAAATGGAAAATTAAAAAAAAAAACAATGTATTAGGATGTAACTGATAAGTACTATTATATTAGTACTGATCACTTTTGTTAGAAATTTTATTATCAGAAAGAATTTTTTTTTAAAAAAAACAAAAGGCTTCTAAAACATTAAATATATGTCTAATAGCTTGTACTAGATAGTATACCTGTGTTTTTTCGCTTATCATTCAATGCATACTAAGAAAAGTAGAAAAAACATTCAAGATAAGGATGATTCTAGTTCAACAGGTATCAAGAAAAAGAAATGAAGTCTTTGTTGATTTGTGGGATCTAAAGAAACATTCAAGCATGCCTATAAAAAGGGAGAAAAGTGAATTTGACTATAAAAAGGGAACTGTGAAGTTTTCTACGAATGTCGAGTCTTTCCATCATTTCCTCTTCGGTTCTCAAAGTGGTCATTTTGTTACGTGATTTAATCTCTACTGTAGGGAGACATCAATAACATCGGGGCAAACTCTTTCTTTGTATTATGGGTGGACATTAGTTATTTGATATAATTGAAGCCATTTTTTTCTGTTGTACTTTGGAAACCATTTCTTGTATATTGCTTTATATGTAATTTTTAAATATTTGATTTTTCTTCCACTAGTAAATGTCACCATATCATTATTAATGATTCTCTGTTTAAGGAACTTTTTGGCTCTGAATATACCAGTGATACACCGTTAATGCGTGGAAATGTATGGCCTGATCAGTTTGAAACCTTGTTGGAAGATGCTAAAGTTTTTCTGGCAGAAACTGACGATGACGTCTCTAACTTTGGTCCCCTATAACTTGGTTTCGAGAATCAAATCTCGCCCATATTCTGGCTACAACTCTGGTTCCACGAAAGGGCTCTCTTAGCAAAATCTCCAACAGAGTTATATTTATTGTTTACTGTCTGCTGAAGAAGATCAGTATAAATTGGGCTCTGTAGGTCCGCGAATACATGGTTGAATATTTTGAAGATACGAACTCCAGTGCAAGCTTACCCTATGGACTACTTATCTCTAGAATTATTATTGTTGATTCTCTTGTGGATCTCTCTAACTACAGGCCTACATTTATTGATGCTACAGATAATACTCGAACTATTTAGAGCATGTATTATGTATTTATTAACAAGAAATGGTATTACAAGGAGTCTATCCAATCTAGGGTTGATACACCCTGGGCTACTAGAATCTGTGCTGACTCTGCAACATTGCTCCTCAAGGAGGCTGAAAACATTAAGGTACGGCTCAATGGTCTTGAATTCCATATGTAGATTTTACAAGAAGCCCTTGGAAAATTGTTGCTACTCCAGAAGGACTCCAGTATCAATATTGGAAAGCTTCGGCTTGAGATGGGAGGACTTAAGAAGGATGCCTCTTATTATGTTAACATTATTCTCAAAGAAGTCAACTCCATCAAAACTAAAGATGACTCTACTAACAATCAACTAGTTGTCACTATGAACACTTCATATTGATCTTTCTCTACGACGGTTGAGAAATCTCTTTTCACTTTTTGAACGAACGTGGTCAACACTCTGACGTATTTTCTCATGAAACATTAATATTATGACCTCATTTGCTTTTGTTTAAGACACTTAGTTATGTGGAGATTTTCTCCTTATCTTTTGGATTGTTTATTTGGGGCTTCTGAGCCCATATTCTTTTTCTGCTTAGTTTTTCCTTCTTTCTTTATCTCTCTTGTTGTTGTGTTTTGCTTTTCAATTATTTAAAAGGGGGAGAATCTATACATAGGCATACAGAAAGGGGAAGCACTAAGACAGGGAAAGCACTCAAGTGAAAATTCATCCAAGAACAATCGAACAGGGAAGTCGTCTTACAATTTCATTAATTGTAGTTGTCAATATCAAAAAGGGGAATATTATTAACTTGTTATATTCGGATTAATCACAAATCGCAGGAATTAACAAAGATTAATACGATCAGCATGAAGTCATGACAACATTACAAAGAAACAACACAAATCCAAGGATCAAATCAAACGAAATCCAGTCTGGATTTACTAAGCAACCATAAAAGGGAAGAGATCTTCAATCATGCAAAACAAACGGCTAAAGAAGGAAAAGATATATTGTCATATCAATCAACCACGACTTATGGAAAACATTAACAAATCAGCCAAATTCAAGGAAGATCAAACAATATTTCAGGAAATCATCCAACAAGTGAAGGAATTGATTTAATCATGTACACATCAGATATGGACATGGTTCAGCAAATCAATTCAACAAAATCAAGGGATCATACCACGAACCTTGATTTACAACTCCCTGGGTGTACGAATAGAGCATCACCTCACACGGCTATTTCAACCTCTCTCCGTCTTAGATGAAAAGTAAGCAACTTCTCTTGAGCTTATATTACAATCGTGTTTTATCTTTCATCAAACTTTGTAATCACGTGAGTGAACACAGTTGAAAATAAAAGAGAGAGAGAGAGAACGATTCTGAGTGTAGGCTTACCTATCGAGGAAGTGTCAAGATAGAATTCTGATTTGCATATCAGACAGGACCAAGTTAAGGAAACTTTGTACTTCTCAAGGCTAACTTCAAACGCTCTAAAGGAAACCCTTGAAACCTAAGGGGACTGGACTAGGCACCACAAACAGTGACCCGAACCAATATAAACATCCTGTGTTATTTATTTTCTGCAAGATATTTTTACTGTTTCTCATTCTACTAACTTGCAGGTGAGTCGACTGACCATTACAGGTAGCCGACTAAAAAATAATTTAATTCACCCCCTGTATATCACATAGTTCAACAGGCATGTCGAGTCTTTCCATCATATCCTCTTTGGTTCTTAAAGTTTCCATTTTATTACGTGATTTAATCTCTATTGTAGGGAGATATCAATGAGATCGGTGCAAATCTTCTATGAGGTAAGTTGTGTATTGAACATGTCCAAAAATCTGCATGGTATTGTGCATGTGATTTACTTTTTTTTTTTTTCATTTTTTTTCCCTTTTTTATGATAGGAAAAGAGGCTTAGGGATATCTGGTGTAATTAAAGTGGACACAATATCATTCTGATACATCAGACGTCAACTATTTTTCTATGGATGATGATGAGCTCTTTCTTTTTCTTGTGGGTAGAGATTAGTTATTTGATGTTATTGAAGCCATTGTTTTCTGGTGTATTCTGGAAACCATTTCTTGTGTATTGCTTTATATGTAACTAGGTAAATTTTCCGCGCATAGCGCGGTAGTGAACTAGGTCAATAATCAACTTATGAACATATGATAATACATGTGTTATTGAGAGGCTACAAACCCACAATAAATTGTCAATAATATTTTATCCAAAGATGATATGAAATGTTTTTTTAATCTTAAAACGAAAAAGATTTAATTATAAGTGTTTACAAATATTGTTATTAATTCTTCATTTTAATATAGTTGTTCATCACCAAAGTCTTTAAAAAAGATATGTAATTGTTTCAATGTCTATATTTGTATTTTGAAAAAGTTGTAAATACATTATATTCATTAATTGCGAGAGTTTTTCTCCTACTCAAGGCCGCTACATACAAAATCTAAATATGATATATCTTATATAATTAGTTGTGTAGTTGATAAGTTAATTAAAATATAAAAACACATCTCTTGGAGTTCAATGAAATAATGTATGTTGCTCAAATAATTTGGATTAAATGATGTCTTGGCAGGTCCCTTATTCAAAATCATACGCAGTCGATGACACTCCTTTGATAGCTAAAAAACATATTTTATTGTTTATGTTTTTATCAATATGGTTAAAACTTTATTGTTTTGGGGACTTTTAATCTAAAGTTTATGAGGAGGTAATTATTTCCTTAATATGTCATTAATATAGATTCATCCTACAGTAAGAGGTAATTCATTGACTCGAACCTAACATTTGAATCCCAAACATTTGATTAAGGTTGAGCAAAATATTTACCATCCAACTACATTTCTTTATTTTTTGAATGTCACTAATCGATTGAATACCTCGATAAGATAGAAAGTTGAATAAATAAAACTCCAAGGGAGTGTTGAACCACCCTAACTTTTGAACACTGAAAGTCCTTTGTTGCACATCTCATGGATCTTTTAGCCACTAAACACTCTATAAAGATTAAAGTCATTTATTTTAGAAGCTTAAAAATTCTAATCTACATGACAGCAATAGTCTAATGATTACATCAAACTCTTGATTAACATATCTTTACTTCAACAAAATGATCAAAAGCATAAACATAAACAACAAAGTTTAAAACATGTACACAAAAATTTAAAAAAAATTAATAAAATAAATATAATTTAGTGACTCTAAACAACATACAAGAATCTTTACTAACAAAATGAAACATAAAGTAAAAAATAGAGCCCAGTGAATGCACATTGTGGCCTTAAGAAATTAGTCCATTCTACTACCTCAAGTTTAAAGGAATAGATCCTCTCAGGATAGAGCAATTCTATTCACAAGTGTGTTGATACAAAAACAATGGTATCAGTCAGTCACTAAACATGAACAAAGTACACGAATATAATTCTACAGAAGAAGAAAAAGAAGAAGAAGAAGAAGAAGAAGAAGTAGTTCAGAATTTTTGTTCTTTTATGCGCACTAAATGAAGAATCAAGAAACCAAGGTACTTTTTGTTGTGTTTTTATTGCTATTGATATAATTTTATTTAATATTATATGGTTTGCATGCAAATAATGAAATGTATATATTTACAATTAAGGAAAATAATATTTCGTTTGGTTTCCTTTTTATTAAATTTTTTTTGCAATATATAAAAGAAATATGACTGATTTTGATAAACGGCAAGCTAGGATGAAGCGTGTTTTGACATGTAGAATTTACAAAAAGCTATGCAAAGATGTCACAATTATTGAAGAATGTTGTCATGGATGTGAAAAAAATTAAATCATTTTAATTAACTTCATTTTCGGGGGTTTATTTTTTATATTTTAAGGATGATGATAAATTATTTGTTTTTGTTATTTCATAATCTTGGAGTTAAGATTTTCTTTGTTACGTTCTTTTCTATGCTTTTTTTATTGCTCATCAAGGAGGAGTTATCGAAACAATTTGTCAAATCTCTGTCGTCTGTGGTCGGTATCGTCAAACTTACTTTGTAAGACTACTGATGAAGGTGTTTTTTGTAATTTTTGGGTTTCCTTTTTCTAAAAAGAAAATGATGATTTTGGTAAATAAGTTGTTGTAATTTCACATTCTACAATTTTGATTTTCTTTTTCGTTCTTTCCAATTATTTTTAAAAAGATAAATTAGAATGTAACTTTGGGAGGGGGGGGGGCGTTCATTATTATTTTCGATTCAAATTTTTATTTATTTTGTATGTCATTCTTGTATGATTGTTGACACCCAAATTTGACCTTTAACTATTTAAAAAATGTTATTCGATTAAATACGTATTTTTTAAAATATATTTTGAGTTTTAAATGTTAGTCGATTTTGTCCAAAAAAATATATTTTAGTATGCATACTTTATAAAAAAAATTATTATTAAAATATTTTAGAATTAAATTTTGAAATAATTATTTTACTAAAATGTTTAAAAATTTAAGTGAGTTTAATTATATAAAAAACATTATAATATATATAGTATTTTAATTGGATATCATCTTTTCAATTTTCCCCAAAATTATTTAAATCTTAGCTTATTCTGTTTTAATTTCTTTCAACTATAGTCTATTCAATTCCAAGTGTATTTCAATTATATCCACTCTGCTGTTCCAATTCTAGCAAATTTTTATTGCAAAGTTGGCCATTCTAATCCAATCCAATGTGATTTTGAGATTTCATCTTATAATCTGGAGCATCCATCTTTTGTTATTGAATATCAACCCCTCATCTCTTTAAAAATCAACGGTTTAGATTCACCCATCTTTTCTTTCCTTTTTGATATCAAATTACCTAAACCCTGACTATTCCATTTTTCTACTCTTCCTCGCCTCCCTCTCTAGCCGCCGTCTATACCACCTTTTATCTCCACCGATGACTCTCTCTCTCTCTCTCTCCCCTTGCCTCTTCTCCTCTCTCCTCCCTTGTCTCTCTTTCTGGCAATGGTGTAACGACCTGCTTAGTCGTTTTGAGCAGCAGATTTTATTTCTGGAAAAACTGTCTGAGACGACGTATACAACGACGGACCGTCATGGGCACGACGGACCGTCGAGGGTGTCTAGTTCCAAACACTTGGAATTCTTATATTTGAGTGCTGAAATCGACTCTCTGAACTCTCTGACGGACCTGCAGGATGGACCATCACAGACACGATGGACCGTTGTGAGGTTTCGTTTCAAAACACTTCAACTCTTGAGAATTGGGTACTGGGAGCAATTCTCTGTCTGTCGTGACGGAAGTGCAGGACGGACCGTCGTAGGCACGACGGACCGTCTCAGACTCATCAAGGAAACTGAGTCTCTGAAGGTTGTGACGAACCTGCAGGACGGACCGTCGCAGGCACGACGGGCCATCACAGGTTGCGTAATCCCAGTCTGGGTCGGATTTCTGGGTAAGTTTTAAAGGGGCGTTTTGGACTATTCCTGCTATAATTATGAATTTCGTGGGTTAATATTAATAACTCAAATTCTTGGGGGTGTAAAGGAGATGACCTTGAGTTACTTAGTGGGTTAATTCCTCATCTTTTATACCTAATTATATGCTAATTAGGGAAAAGAGAGAGGGTTTTGAAGAAGAAAAATAGAGAGAACAAGGAGAGAAAGAAACGATCGATAGAGAGAGACAAACAAAGAGGAAACAAAAAGCTTTGAGAGATTGCTTGCTTGATCAAGAATCCTTGGTGAAGGTAGGTTATGGTTTTGATACTATTCGTAGTAAACTCTTAATAGCGAATGATATGTATTGGTAGTATTGTAAACCCTTCTATATGCTTAATTGTATGCTTGCATGAATGTGATTATGTGATTGTGATAAAATAAGCATAATGAAGCTTTTGAATCCAAAATCTTGAAGAAACCCTAATTCACCTTGTTATTGATGATGCCTTGGTATAAAAGAAGGCTTGATGAATTGATAGAATGAGGTTAGTGGATCGGAGTGTCACGTTCCGACACATAGTATTAGTGGATCGGGTGTCACGAACCGACACGTAGAATTAGGGGATCGGAGTGTCACGTTCCGACACATAGTATTAGGGGATCGGGTGTCACGAACCGACACGTAGAATTAGGGGATCGGAGTGTCACGTACCGACACATAGTAGTAGGGGATTGGAGTGTCACGTACCGACACAAGAGGAAGAAAGATAATGAATCTTGAGAGATGTTAATATACTCAATGTAATGAACCTAATTCCCAAATGAGTGTGGTATTGAGGCTTGAGTCCTCATGGATGAACTTGGTAGTACTTATTGATGATTATAGTACTTGTTGCTACATGTTGAGTATTGTAGTTGATTTATGATATGAACTGATATATACTGTTTTCTATTTTGAGTTGGCCGATGATACCTACTCAGTACTTGTGTTTTGTACTGACCCCCTACTTGTTGTTTCTTTCTTTGTTATTTGGGGAATGCAGCAAACGTACCGTCGTCTTCAACTCAACAGCAATTCTAGCCAGTCTTCACTACACCGGATTTCAGGGTGAGCTAATGCTTCTAGCTTGGACTGGATCTTCTCTTCAATGTCTTGATGCCTTGAACTTCCGGCATGGACTAGCCTTTATTTATTTTAGCTTCTTAGATACTTTTAGATTAGTAACTTGAGGATAGATGTTCTTGTGATGATGACTTCCAGATTTTGGGGATAATGAGTTATAAATTTTAGAAGTTATTTAATTGATTTCGTTAATGAGTTTTAAGTCTTCCGCTTTGTATTTTTTTTCAATATGTTGGGGTTTTAGATTGGTTGGTTCGCTCACATAGTAGGATAAGTGTGGGTGCCACTCGCTGCTCGATTTTGGGTCGTGACATGATGTCTATGAGGTGTCTAAGTTTTATCAATATATGTGGTTGTGTTATGAATCATATTATGAAGGATTATTGTAAGGTGACCTCAAAGTGATACATTTTACTAAGTACACTTGAGGCTTACTAAACGAAAGAAGTAAGATAAAAGAGAGTTAATGTATTGTATGTATTAAATGTGCCTCAAGTATGATAAATGGCTTTATCTGCTATTATGAGTAGTATCCATGTCTATATGAGGTATGTGAACTATATTGTGCTTATATGTGCCTATGTTCATGAAGTTTACTAAAAAGACATGTTGCATGATGTCAAATGAAATGTCCTCTTTAAATGCATACTTTTGCATGGTCTAGTGAATTTTTGTACTAATATCATTCTTCTTCATCTTTTTACACAAAGTGTAGGTATTGATGGCTAGATGATGTCTCCTAAGTTAAGAGCTTGGATAGATCTCTCACATTCAAGTAAAGGGACCCGTATGTTTCAAGGGTTTCATATGTCAAGATGTTTATTTAAGTTGATGTAATAGTTTAGACTTACATTTTATGTTGTTAAGGGTCGTGCCCCAATTCTATTCTATTGAGTTGTGTCTTAAGATGGCAAAGAGACTTAGAGTCTAACTATGTACTATGATATTTTATATATATATGAAGTAATGTTCTAGCATATGATGTTCTATGAGAAGTTTTAAATTTTCCGCTATTTTTATTACGATCATGCAATGAAAGAGGTGTAAGGGCTTGTTTTAGACCTCCGAGAGGTCGACGATGCCGTGTGGCGATCTAAGAGTGCTCTAACTTCTAGGGGGTACTTTGGGTCGTTACAATAAGATAGGCTTTAGGAGATTAACCCCCCAAATACATATACTTAACTCATAGATTAATGATGAGAATGTCCTTCATCAAAACCAATATAATGTGAGAATATCCTTTCACATAATCATAACATAATCTAGTTTAGAGTACAATTAGGGAAAACCATCCAAAAGACTCTTAATTACTAGATCATCATTAACATACTTCATTCATGCTTTCATGTGTGTGTATGTATACATATATGAGGAAATCTTTCACATAAACACATTTAGACAACACATGTTCATACTTCATTAGTCATATACATTTCATCATAGCATAATAATAATATGGACAAGTGGATCACTATCAATCCCTCGTAGTCATACATTTAGCATCATCTCTCATACATCATGTTCATAGCCTAATCATGCACTCATAACTTATGTATATAAAGAAAGCCTAATCATGCACTCATAACTTATGTATATAAAGAAATAACCCTAGAACTATTATCTCAAGGTCCACATGTGCAGTGTATAGGTAAAGTCCCATACCCTTACCTACACTAGTACAACCCTCAAGTCATCCTAGTTAAGATGCATCTCTTTACTTTCATTCATTTGATTGACATCATGAACATGTTACTCTTATAGTTATGCATGAGATGTGTGTGTGCGCATATTGGTCATCATGATCACCTAAGAGCAACAACAACCACTCTTCAAGTATCACAACCCTTAAACCATATCCCTCAAGTCCTAAACAACTCACATGTAGAGTATTAGGGACTATCGACCACACACCCACATTATATCATAGAAGACAAGATCATATCCAACATTTGAAAAGAAGACTCCTAACATGCAATGATCACACATTCATATAGGGTCACATAAGTAGGGGGTCATTCTACAAGGGTATTCATCCTCATCAAACATGTAGACCATACCTAACCCTAAGATGATCGTTCACATATACTTAAAATCATCAATACACCTAGATCATGATACTAGAATGAAAGACTACACAAGACCTTCATACATGTGATCATCATCACCAAAATTCACATTACATCTATTGCCTTCAAGGACACGATCACAATATGTATAGATAGACAAGAATGTAAACACCGCCACCATAAGTGGATCATACCATACATCATCAAATTCATTACCAAAGACTAGGAAATAGGTAAACTCACATATACTTAGAAGCCATGATCACCATAGATCAATTCTCAACAATTCATAATTGACATAGATAACAATAGCAATACAACACAATCAATTCACAGTCATCTAATTAAGATCACAAGACCCACATTACATCATAAATTGAGAGATTAAGGATATCATCAGTTCTTCAAGAAATTGTATTAAAAATCACCATAAAAACAGTAATCAAATGTTTATCCGTCATTAGAATGACTTTGAAATCAGTTTGACAATGAACCCATGGCTAGATTGAAAGATAGGCAATTTGACCTAAAAACTACATTGGAAAACCTTTGATTGGAATATTTAAATGAAAGGTTAACTAAGGATCAAGGGTTACCATAAATTAATTTAAGAAAATCCCACACATTTGGAGAAGAAACCACTTGAAAATTCATCTTCTAGCTCAAACTTGAGTTTTGGCCTCCAATGGAGGTTTGAGAGAATTTGGAAGAGAAGAGAGTTTGGGATTTTTGATTTCTTATTGGTATGGGTGTTTTGACTTGGGAAAGAGTTAAATATGAATTAAAAACCATTATTAACCGAATCCCAAAGTTCCAAAAATACCCCCATACTTATTTGGACTTTTAGACATGTTAAACTTGACTTTAAAACGACGCAACCAGATCTGGGACATGGCTGCGTGTCGCGAAGGCAGCTCCCAATTTTGCCTCACGAAATTTTGAGGCACCGAGCCTCGTATCAGTTGCGCGAGTCGGAGGCAGCTTGAGTTTCAGGCGCGCGACGCGGACTGACCTCCATATCTTGGTTCTGCACGCTGCCTTTGGCAGCATCCTTGTCCAACGTTTGGGTCCTCCTCAAGGACCCTTAGGGTGGTCCTCGAGGAGTCGTACCCAAAAGTTTTGACCCATAACATGTTTATTAAGACACTAGGGTCATCTATACATTTTTAGACTCCAAATAACACATAAAAACAAGACAAACATACAAGGACACACAACACACAAACTACTAGTTTCCGGACATCTTGGTTGTTCCTTGACGTTTGACTTCCAAATCTCTTCAATTCAACTATACAAGATGTGACACACTTCATTAGCATGTTAATAACTCTCAAAGAACATGTGAGGCTCTAGACCATCCTAGTTTGTTTTGAGGGTTGTTATGAATAAAACCTTTAAATTCATCCTTCCGCACTTCAACTTTTGGTATTTTTCTCTTACTTTCTGGCCTTAAAACTTTGCATAAATTAGAGATAATTCATTAATTTTGTTCACCATTAATTTTTTTTTTCTTAAAACTTTTCTCTATCCTTTCTTAAAGATACAATTAGGACACTTTATACCAATATAAGTACAATTTTATTGGTTACTATAGTATTACTCTTTTAATTCATATTATTCAATCAAGCTACAAATATATTGATTACTATAAATACTAGAGCATATCATCTTTATCAATGGTAAGGATTCTTTTTTTTCCTTTCTTGATTATATTTATATTGTATAAAATCACCATGTTTATGCCTAATTTTATATTATATAGATTATTTGTCATTACCTTTCATTGTTTACGGTGTGGAAGATAAGAAGAGTATATGACAATGTTAAAAAATCAAATTTAAGTTAAACTTGATGAGTATGATATCTAATTTATGCTTCCTTTTCGTTTTTTTTTATTTTAGTTTGTTTGATATCTCTTATTTATAATATTCTTTCTAATTTATTTATGTTTACAATGTGAAATATAAGATGAGCATATGACAATGTTAAGAATTTAAATTTAAATTCAAACATGATGAGTACGATGTCAAATTTATGTTATTTTTTTCATTTTATTTTGTTTGATATCTCTTATTTATAGTGTTCTTTCTTATTTGTTTATTTGTTTATTTTTCCTTTTTTTTTCTGGCGTTGTTTATTTTTCTATACTTCTTATTCTTTGCATTTTTTTAATACTTTCTATTGTTACACTAAGGAAAGTGGAAGATAAGAAATGAACATATATGACAATATTTGAGATTTAAGTTTGAAAAACACACTATCATTATCAATATATGCAACTTTTGTTACTCTTCTCTTTTACTCTTTTAAATGTTATAGGATTTACAATGATAATATTAATTCAAATGTAGTAATTTCACATTTTGTTTATCAGGTTAATATTATTATTTTTTAAAAGAAATTAGTTATGATTTACTAAAGTCATAATTTGATGTACTAATGGAAAGAAAAAAAATTGAGGAAGTAAGATTATCATCATGCTTTCAAGGAACATAACATCTTGAGAAGATGCGATTATCTTCCTCATCTCGAAATAATATATATATATATATATATATATATATATATATATATATATATATATATATATATATATATATATTGAGTATAGTATAGCTATAGTAAAAATTAGTCAAGATAGAAAGTTATTTATAAAATATTTCATAAGCTAAGATTAGTAAAAAGTGAAAAGAGAGTTGATTCATCACTAAATAAAAAATTAATAATTTCTAAAGAATATGAACATTAAAAATAAAATAAAATAAAAAAGTAGAAAGAGACAATACTATTTGGAAAAAAAGAGTAACTGCATAAAACGTAATTGATTCTAGGGATAATGCACAAGTACCCCCTCAACCTATGCCTGAAATCCAGAGACACACTTATAATATAGTAAGGTCCTATTACCCGCTTGAACTTATTTTATAAATAATTTTCTACCCCTTTTCGTCCTACGTGGCACTATCTTGTGGGCCCAGTGTGTGTTGACATTTTTTTTCAAACTAGTGCCACGTAGGCCAAAAATGGGTAGAAAATTATTTATAAAATAAGTTCAGGGGGTAATAGGACCTTAGTATAGTATAAGTGTGTCTCTGAGATTTCAGGCATAGATTGAGAGGGTACTTATACATTTTTCCTCGATTCTACTTGAACCTTAACAAATATTTAGAATTATTTTTGTTTGATGAATAAGGGGGCAATAGCCTTTTGATATTCCGAGTTCTCTAAATTTACACTAGATATATGTTGCTCGTGCGTGCATGAGCGGGCCCAACATAGAGATTATGTTGTAATGCAAATTTAGAAGTTATGTAGAATATATATATATATATATATATATATATATATATATATATATATATATATAATATATATATATATATATATATATAATATATATATATATATATATATAATATATATATATATATAATATATAATATATATATATATATATAATATATATATTGTTAACATTCATTATTTTACTATTTATCCCCATATACATGATATTTACACAATACAATTATATAAGCATGTACCGGCAAAAGGCAAAATATCATGGAGGCCACGCATATTGATGCGGTGATTGAAAAACCACGTGGACCAACTAAAGTTTAGGGCAAAATACTAAATGACAAAAATATCCTTTATTAATGATTGAAGCAGGCATGTTGATACCAACTATATACTCATGATTCTAATATAGTAGAAAGATTATTTGGCTTAACTTGTTTAATTTGTGAGGAAGATACAAACAAAACAAAATACATATACATAATGAAAGATAAGTTTTATATAGTCATACAAAATTATATAAACAAGATCGATCATTAATTAAAATCTTAATCATTATAAAAACTTTTCTAGACAATGCACTGCATTGCCGATCATTCATTGCTATTAATAACTAGCTAAGGTAGCAACATTGATTGAAACTTAAAAAAAACAAAAGGTCAAAGGGTATTTCATTGAAAAAATCATTTTAACTTTTGGTGTCTCACACAATGAAGAAGCAGGGTCCACTCTTTCATTGACCCATTGATCGCTTGACACACGTGGTATGAAACACGTGCTACGATGTTCTCACCTTATACTGGTGTATGTATCTCATTTTTTCGATTATCCAACATCACACATACCTTGGTCTAAACACCTCCAGATGTTCAACCCTAGTTTCTCTTTTTAGTTATCCTTAAACACAATTTCTTAGAGAAACACTGTCTGGTTCATAAAACAAGTCATAATATGGTGGTGTAATTTATCTCATCATGTCCTCAACGTAAGAGGCAATTTATCGTGTGAGAAAACCAATCTCTCGACTTGTTTGACACATTTTATTCCTTACAAAATATCGCATGCATACTATACATGAACATAAATTCAATAGTATTGTATATAAATGAATATGATAACAACCAGAATATTTTATAATACTAGAATATCATCAAACCCTATGCAAATCTTGAGCTTTAACATGTATTTCAAACAAGTCTCTAGAAATGACTTTTGTAAAATCATCAAATATGATTTCACATATAGGGATGCATTGCAAAATTATTTCTCCACTAGCCACTACGTCTCTCGTAAAGTTATACTTGATGCCAATGGCTTTGGTTTAGTTGTGATACTTAGTGTCATTCGTGTATGTGATAGTATCTTGACTATCACAATATAGAATCATGAGATCCTTAGAATTCTTTGTAATACTCAAATGATCAAAGAATCTCTTTAACCAAACAACTTTTTGTACTACAAAAACACAAGCCACGATTCATATTTCATGATTGAAAGAGTTGTGCAAGTATACTTCTTACTTTTTCATGAAATAGCACCACCGTTTAGTAAGAAAGCATAGTTGGATGTTGATTTCCTTTCATTCTGGTCACCAACCCAATTAGCATCTGTATAACCTTTAATGAATAAATTAGATCCACTATAACATAGTGAACTGCAGTTCCCTTTAGGTATCAGAATGTTCTTTTACTGCTTTCCAATGATCTCTTCCAGGATTAGATTGATACCTTCTCCCATACCTCGAGTATACACCGTGGCCGGGACTGGCACTCGAGAATCATTGATGGCACCAAGAGAACCCTTAGACTGGCTTACTACTCAGCAGAATACTTAAACACAAGAAGATAGTCTCAAATGATGAACTCATGAAATAAATTAGAATCAACGATGCACTGGATGTTGATCCTGGTTACCTGTATCTGCATCATAACAATGATACAGGCCAAATGACATCAGTACATTAAATATACGAGCATGTGAGGAGAATTCTAAAACAACAAACCTGATCTCAACTCAACTCAACTGAACCAAAATCATTTTAATATAAAGAAATATAAATAAGTGCAGTATAAAGAAAAGATTTAAACATGGATATAAACTCTGTGTATTTAAAAATACAATAGTAACTCTGTATGTATGCAAAGATACAATATGAACTCTGGATGTATATGAATATACAGGTAATTCTGTGTATATAATAATAAAAAATACTTATGCGGGAGTTTTCCTTACCGACAATCATTACTTAAGAGCTATTGTGATGATACATCATTTTGCCTCACACTGCTAGGGCATCCTATACCTTGCCGAGGGTATCGAACCCGACTACTAAGTGGATCCACTAGTATATGCTAAAAAGCACTAAGGAATTATCTAAAAAGTGTGACCTTTTTCTACTCATGGTGGATACATGGTTTATAGGGCTGGGAGTTGTCTGAAATCTCCCTCATATCGGTGGTCAATACTACTACCAAAATATAATACAAGCTCTTATGTTTAAGAACATAACTTCTTTTTGTGGTTTGAGATAATTGATCATAACTTATCTCAAAGGCTCTCTTGGAAATCAGAGTTTCCTCTCTTTCTTAATTGGCATTTACTCTTTATTGATAACCTAGTTCAAAGACTCTCTTCGAAATCAAAGATTCCTCTCTTGTTTAAATGTGAAAATATTTTACTCTTTTGGAATACAATATCCTGATATACTTTTTTTTATGAAGAAAATGAAATTCAAGCTTTACGCTTTACTCAACTCAAAACTCGAGTCATAAAACAAAGTTAAAACATTTGTAAAATACTTTTGAAAAACTCTTATAACTTCTCTTGATTTGGATCTTAACTTTCCTTAAGTTTGAATTTATGGATTCAAGGATTGTGACTTGTGATAGGAAAGATCTTATGATGTTTATGAGTGTTTTTATATAGTTAAACATGAAAAACAATTAAGAAATCACTGTCTAGAAGCAAGTCCACGATGCAAGATGCATTTAGATATTTGGTCGCGAAATAACTTTTGAGGCAGAAGGGTTTGTGACCACTCCGCGACGCAAAGAGAAAATGTCCATCCTGAGGAACAGGTCTGCATCGAGATTTGCCTGACTCTTTCCTTCTTCGTTTTCTAACCGTAATTCCCCTAAATTCGATTCATTTTCTTAATTCATCTTTAGATTCAGATACCCATCATATATACACAAGAATCTAACTCAAACAACTCAAGGAAACAAGACTATAACCTCAAGAAACTCCTCAATCTCAACCCAAATTCAAGAACGAAAGCAATTCAAGAACACACATAAAAAACATTCAAACTTTCAATCTTTATGACGACTTCATGCGTAAATAATCATGTTTGAAATGTGAGTGAACGAACCCAACATTTTAAAAGTCTCTTATACCTCGTAGTATTTTACTCTTGACGAAATCTGCAATCAATTCCTGATGAAGATGACGAATCTTGACTTTTCTCTTTTCTTCTCTTTTGAGTTCTTTTCTCTAAAACCCTAGCGTGAAATCTTTGAGTGCATAAACTGACCCAATTCAGTTTAGACCCCTAAGTAATTATCAAAAACGAAATAAATTAATTGAGTAATGAAAAGACTTTAGTACCCTTCAAAAATCTGGTTTTGACTTTCCTTATCAAGACAACCCAACTTCAAATGGGCATATCTCCCTCATACAAACTCGAAACTAGGCAAACTCAGCGGCGTTGGAAAGATAATTCAAAGATATTTCCTACGGTATCTTGTAACACCTAACTCATCCTGATCTAGGAGTTATGGTTGTTTGAAGTTGACCCAAAACTCATACTTAGCTTAACTTTGACAAACTTTTCCAAATTTGATTATTTTCAAAAATGGTTTCTTTCTATTTCTATTTCTATTTCTTTCTAAAGAAAGGTTTTATGCCTTCTAACCAGACTTAAGGCATAATAAAAAATATATGGGTAAGTACACATCATAGCATACATCAAACTCCCGACAACACTAGAATATAGAATTCGAGATATGTCTTTCTTTTCTTTTCTTTTTTTCAATATTTGGACACATTCCAAGGATTAAGATTTCACCCCTTGCTACGGGGGTATACATGGATTTGCAACTATTCATTTGAAAGCGTTTCAGTTTTTATTTATGTAAGTTTTTTTTAGATAAACTCAAAACCTTCGTGGAACGGTCTCTTTGGATCTTAAAACTCAATATATAGTCTCCTTCACGCATATCTTTCATATAAAATAATTTTGAAATCCATGACTTGACAGTTTTCACATTCTTCAAATTATTTCCAACTAATAAAATATGATCTATGTAAAGAGAAATAATTACAAAGTTAGGACTGGACTTTCTCACATAGATGTTGTGATCTTAACTGATTATGGTGAAATCAAATGGCATCACCTCTTTATGAAGTTTCAGGTATCACTGTTGAAAGCTTTAGGCCATAAATTGATTTGTTCAATTTACAAACTTTCTTTTCTTCGCCTTTGACAAGAAAATCTACTGGTTGTTCCATGTAAATTTTCTCGTTTAATTCTCCATGAAGAAAATTTGTTTTGACATCCATTTGGTGTAATTCTAGATCTAAACGTGCAATTATGCTTATTGTGACCAACGATACTAACCTACGATTTGAGTATCTACGTATAGTAACCCAACTAAGGGTTGAGGTCGTGTCCCAAGGGAGCAGTTTTGAGAATATGTAGCTAATAAGAATTTCATTCTAATTAGACATAACTAAAGAGATTAACAAATAAAAACATAATAAATTGAATGGGGGTGACACCAAAGTGTCAAATATCGATGGGGGTTTATCACAAGTATAGTAATAATGGCAAAAATGCAAAGATTATCAAGTATGGGAGAAGTTCTTGGGGTGTGACCAAAATAAAAATTGATATAAATCGTCAGGTACATCCTTTAAATAGGAAATTTGCAAGATAATAGTGACTAGGCTAAGCTATTATTGGAAATAAGTTCTCTCTCAAGCAACTTACCACATTTCAAATGGATTCCTCTAGGACACCCATTTTTCACATAAAGGCCAGCATATGCCTTACCCAAATCACTCTCTCGAGCTGAGTGTTAGGATATGGGACTAGGGCTCACCCGCTAGGGCTGAACCACATGTCGACCCACTCCTTAGGCCATCAGTCTAGCGGTTTTGATTTCCCGACCTCTCTCTCAAGCAAGCAGAAAACACATGGGTGGTTTTGTATTTGCAACTACAAACCCATTAGATTAAACCATATCAACTAGGTAAAATCACCATTAAAATACATCTAACTTATTAGCAAGCAAGACTAAACAATAATATCAACACATATTTGGTAAATCACACCCCAAGAATAGGGGGTTTTAGACACACATCAAGAAACAATAAATTACACCTAAAATGATATTACAATCAAATGGGTATAAGAAATTAAACCTTGATTTAAGTAAAGGAAGAAGAATTGAGAAGACCCACTTCCTACTTGGGAAAGATGAACTCCTTCTTTTTTCAAGTCTTCCAAGAAACCCTCTCCAAACTTGAGAGAAAATACAAGAAAAATAATATTCTTAGGTAAGAACTATAATAATGTTTGGATCTCTCAAAAATAATAACTAAATCTAGTATTTTTAGTTTTCAAGTGATGTGGCGGATCATTAGGCGAGGTTAGTCGAGGTCGTCGAATGACTCGGCCACTCGCCTTTCTTCTAGTTCATCGTCTTTTTGTGCTTGCCCACAACATCATCATGTTCTATACCAATGAGAGGTATCGTACTGCTTCTCGAAACTGTTCAATGATGCACCGACTGTTCCTTTCTCTGCCTTTTGATTCTTTTCCTTTAGGGCTTAACGTGCTGGAAAAAAGGCAAAGTATGTCCCTTTGGCAATGTGCCAAGTGTACTTTTCAATGCTCAGGCTTCAGTTTCTTTGTTCTTTTCAGCCTTCTTTGTTCCTTTTTCTTCCATGGTGTCCATGCTTTCCTTAAATCTTCAAATACCTGAAACTTAAGAGTTTTTATGAGATATGGGGATAAAATAAGCATTTGAGGACACTATCTCAATCAAAATAAATCCCTAAATGAGTCCAATTTGTGGACTAATAAACACCCCAACTTAAAATTTTTCTTGTCCTCAAGTAAAATTCAAGTTCAGCTGTGCAAATAGGATGTCTCAAATAGTGCTACACGAGACTCAATCATGAACATACACAACAAGACTCATACTACTTATGCAAGGATCAATTGTGTACTCTAAGATTCAAGTTGTGACACACCATTACCAAAGATTTTCATGCTCACAATACTTGATACTAATGCAAGTTCAAGCTTAACAACAATATCTGAATGCCCTCACACAAAGAATGATTCCATATTTACACACAAGGTTAATCTATTGAAGATCAGGAATCAGATGCAACGCTCAAACTCATAAATAGGAACGCAATGCATGTTTTCACCCATAGGTTTTCCCTTATTTTCTAGTCGACAATCGTTTCTACTTTCTCTAGATCTAAAAGGTCTTTTCAAGACTTGTAATGAGGCTCTGTGCAAAGGTATGGTCATTTAGGATAAGTGACTAAACATCCTCATGAATTGTGGATCTCACAATAATTCCTTTTCTTCACCTTCTTCTATCAATTTTTCTTCTAATGCTTCTAAGTCATCCTATTATTCACGTCCATGGATTGCTTGGAAACCAAGATTTCTTTTGTACTTTTATTCCACAACTTTGTTTTTCATTTATTTCCTTTCTTTTTATATGGAGGGTTTCCATTTCTTTGCAATATCATGGTTTAAGGGAGACTTTTCTTTGCGCTTCTTGACTTCTCCTTTTCCTTTTCACCACACCCCAACTTAAGATTTTGTCTTAAGTTGACTAATTACTACTTCACAAGTCATGAGGATTATAGGTAGTGGTTGTATAAAGGTCTAGGTTTTCACAAGTTTCTTCCAAAGAAAGGTAAGGTTCAAGGGGTGGTCAAGAGACGCTCACACACTCACAAGGGAGGTCACAAAACAGGTATACGTCATATTGACTCATGCTATATAAAATTGCCTAAGATCATATCAAGAAAAAACATCAGTTAGTATACTAGACTAACGGGGCAAATTCTAGGTTTATTCATGCATAGTTCAAGTAAGTTCATCACACAAGGCATCGATACTAAATCAAAACAAGACTACACACTTTCACTAGTGTGAAACGATCATCATAAGAGAAATCAATTTGATAAATGGCTAGTCACAACGAGATGCAAAGAGTTCACATATTGTCTATGCAACTTCATATGTCCTCATTGTAGCCGCACATTCATGTTTGTTCGATTGAGAGCACCATTCAAGTCATATGTATTGATTGAAACCGAGACTTAAATTTTCAAGGGAATGACCACTTTCAACACAAAAGGTGGCAAAAATTTTGAAAAATGAATTTTTTTGGAAGGGTCGTTTTGCAATTAAAATCAAACAAGGGAGCCATAAGCTCAAACAATCGCACAAGTAGATAAACACAATTCAAAATAGAGACAACCCAAATATATACACAAAAAGGCAAGTATTAGTAAGCACACGGAAGTTAGCCTCATCCTACCCAAAATTAAAAAGATTTTTCCTTAAAAAATAACAATAATTCAGAGGTCAAATCAACAAAAGATAGAGATAGGGTTAGAGAATCATCCTCGTAAAGCAACTACTTTGAGTTGGAGTCCTTTAATAGATGTAGCATTAGGTTGAAGATTAGGTGGGGACGTTAGGTGAACTTCCGAGTGATTCAACAAGCTCTTACACAACTTCTGTCAGCAACCCAATGCACCTACCTTCAACCCATGTTGTCGAATGATTCATCAAATACCTTTTTGCGTGTTGGCATGCAACTTTTCCAGTTCGTTCCCATTTGGTGACAACGTTTTGACTTATGAGTCATTCAGCGGATCGCCAAACAAATTTTTGCTTCGCCGAGTTTTACAAAACTTCTTAGCAAATTTGGATGTTCAAACAGCAGTAACCATCGAGGTCACCGATTTGGTGGGAAAATCACCGAAACCTTCTTGATCTTGTCGAGTTTTACAGACTCCAGGTTTAGAGGGTACCTTGAGTAAAACGGCGGAATAACATTGATCGTTGGCGTCTTCGGCGACTCGCCAACTGGGTTTGTTGTTTGCCATTTTGCACCTTTTGAGCACCTACAACACTTCAATATGTAAAACTAACACACCATTATTTTACCAGTACGCAAATATAAGATAACAAAGGGTTTTGGGTTGCCTCCCAAATATCGCCTTAGTTAAAGTCGTGGCATGACGCAACTCAATGCTTTAAGATTTATAGTTGGAGCCACCCACATCATGATTAGTTACCCCTTAGTTTTCTTGTGCGTGAAAATGAGGTAATGCTTGCTTTACCAGCTTTTCTAGTTGATGGACAACTTGGGAGTGAGACCAAATTATGCGCTTCATACCTTCAGTGTTCTCTTTCAGTTCTCCCAGTACTCCATCTTGCTCACTAAACTTGAGTAGAATGGTTGAGAGAATTTCCTCAATTCGTTCCATCTCTGTGTCTCTATGACTTTTTCTTTCACAAAGAGGGGAACATTTATCTTTTTTTTTTTTTGCATTGAGATTTGCTCTTCATCACTCTCTTGGCCAATCCATCTACCCGTGTCCTCAGTGCATCCAGCATAACGTCTTTCTCTATTTCTCGCTCAGCTTTAACCATGTGGTGTAGAAACTTAGCGTCCATCATGTAGGGCAGCTGTGCAATCCTTCCAGGAATTAGGTTATCAAGTACCTGTTTGTTTCTGGTGCAGAGGCTTCTGTGGAAGCAGTCTAGAAGATTCATGTCAGGGATGCCATGATTTTGGCCTTGAGCTATTAGCCCTTTAAATCTTGCCAACGATTTATGTATTTGTTCTCCCTCCAACTACTTTTAGGTTAGTATGCAATCTTGGATCCTCATTACCTCTAGTGGAGGGAAACCCATCGGTTTGTGGTTGCTTATTCAACCTAGTTACACCTTTCTTCAAACAACAACATAACAGAGCAAAATCAAGAGTAAGGTTAGTAAAACTACAGCTAAAATAGAACAATAACTCTACTAGCTACATCTTCACATAACACCACTCCCTTGCAGCAATGCCAATTTGATGCTTACCTTGACCAACGACACTAACCTACGGTTTGAGTGTCTATCATCATCGATAATATAGTAACCTAACCAAGGGCTGGGGTCATGTCCCAGGGGAGCGGTTTCGAGAATATGTAGCTAATTAGAATTTCATTCTAATTAGTCGTAGCTAAAAATATTGACGAATTAAAACATTATAAATTAAAGGGGGATGACACTAAAGTGTAAAATATCGATGGCGGTTTGTCATAAGTATAGTAAAAATGGTAAAAATGCAAATTAAATCAAGTATGTGGACAAGTTCTTGGGGTGTGACCTCTATTCAAATTGATATAAATCATTGGGTACATGCTTTCGATAGGAAATTTGCAAGATAATAGTGACTAGAATAAGCTTTAATGGAAATAAGTTCTCTCTCTCGAGCAACTTACCCCGTTTCAAATGGGTTCCTCTCGGACACCCATTTTCCGCATGAAGGACAAACCTATGCCTTACCCTACTCAATCTCTAAAGCTGAGTGTTAGGATAATGGGACTAGGGCTCACCCTCTCAGGCTGAACCTCATGTCGACCCACTCCTTAGGCCTTCAGTCTAGCAGTCTTGGTTTCGCGACCTCTCTCTCAAGCAAGTCAAAAACACATGAGTGATTTTTTATTTTCAACTACAAACTCATTAAATTAAACCACAACAACTAGGTGAAATCACCATTAAAATAAATCTAACTTATCAGCAATCAAGACCCAAGAATAATATCAAGACATATTTGGTAAATCACACCCCACGAATGGGGTTTTTAGCCACACATCAAGAGATAAAAATTACACCTAAAATGATCATAAAATCAAATGGGTATAAGAAATTAAATCTTGATTTAAGCAAAGGAAGAAGAATGGAGAAGACCCACTTCCAACTTGGGGAATATGAACTCCTTCTTCTTCAAGTCTTCCAAGAAACCCTCTCCAAACTTGAGAGAAAATACAAGAAAAATAATATTCTGAGGTAAAAACTATAATAATGTTCGGATCTCTTACAAATAACAACTAAAGCTAGTATTTATAGTTTTTAGATTTAGTGTTGTGGCGGATCATTCGATGAGGTTAATCGAGGTCGCAGAATGACTCGGTGACTCGCCTTTCTTCTAGTTCATCGCCTTTTTGTGCTTTCCCACAACATCTTAATGTTCTGGACCTTTGGGCGATATCATATTGCTTTGCGAAACTATTCGGTGATGCGCCGACATCTCCTTTCTCCGCCTTTTGATCGTCTTCCTTCAGGGCTTAACGTGTTGGAAAAAAGGGTGAAGTATGTACTTTCGACGATGCGTCAAGTGTACTTAGAGATGCTTACGTCTTAGTTTTTTTGTTCTATTAAGCTTTTTTGTGTTCCTTTTTATGCCATAGTGTCCATGCTTTCCTTAAATCTTCAAATACCTGAAAGTTTAGAGTTTTTATCAGATATTGGGATAAAATAAGCATTTGAGGACACTATTTCAATCAAAGTAAAGCCTTTAATGAGTCAAATTTGTGGACTCATCATGCAACAATTTGTAAAAGTAATCGTTTGGAGGTAAGTTTCACAATTGGTGAAAAACATTCCTCATAGTCTATTCCAACTTCTTGATTAAAACTTTTTTCCACCAATCGTGCTTTGTCTCTTTCTATTGACCGATCTGATTTTTATCTAAATTTAAGAACTCATTTAATTGTAATATCTTTACGTTCCTTAGGAAGGTTAACTAGATCCAAGATTTTGTTGATTTTCATGGACTCTAATTCTTTTTTCATCTCTTTTAACTAGGGGTGTGAATTATTTGGATTAAACCAAAAAATCAAACCAAATCAAATCGAATTCTAATTTGGATTGTTTTTTTGGATTGTTTGTTTGGTTTTGGATTTATACTTTACTTTGTTTTTTTTTTTTGGTTTTGGATTTAGAAAAATGAAAATCGAAAAACCAAAAGAACCGAATATATATATATATATATATATATATATATATATATATATATATATATATATATATATATATATATTTAGAATTAAGTTGGAGTTAACCACTTTTGTCCTTTTTTTAGTTATTTTCATTATGATTTAGTTTCTTTTCTTATGTTTGGACATCTATAATTGATATAATTTTTATTTTTTTAAAATTGCAAATATAACTTTGTTATGTTTCTAATTATTGACATAACTGATTGTAAAACCGAAAAATCCAAACCAAAAAGAGAAAAACCAAACCAAACCAAATTTATTTTGGTTCAAATTGGATTACACTTCTTCAAAACAAATAACCGAATAGTATAAAATCGAATAGAAAAAACAAATGCACACCCCTACTTTTAACCATTCATCCTTTTTAGGATTTGATAAAGCCTATAATTTAGAAGTAGGTTCATCTAATTCTTTTGGAGACACAAAGAAAACATAATCCTCAATCTCATAAGATTGTTTAGGTACACCTTTTCTTGTACTCTTACGTAATTGAAGTTCAGATTTCAAAATAGAGATTTGTATTTATAACCCCACTTTGAACAGGAATCATTTCTCGATCCATTGAATTATCAAGTATGCCTTAGGACATTATCTGATCTTTGAATTTAATATTTCGTATAGAGGCTAACATTCATCTATTTCATTCTTTTTGAGAAAATTATTTTCCTTAAATCTAACATCACGTGATACAATTTTAGTTATACTTCCACCATCCAATTCCTAAATAAACACACACACTTTGAAGTGTTCTGAGTATCTAATAAATATGTATCTCTTTCCTTTCGGATTTTAGTTTACCAAACTCATTGAAATGATCTTTCATATATGCAACACAACCCCAAGGTCATATAATATTTAGGTTTGTTTTATGACCAGTTCAAAGTTCATAATTAGTCGATTATACTTATTTTGAAGGCACTTTTTTAAATATGTAAGTCGCAGTCAATAATGCATCTCCCTGAAAGAGAGAAAAATTTGTATGTTCTATCATTGATCTTGTCATGTCCAATGATATTCTATTCCTTCTTTCACCTACACCATTTTGTTGAGGTGTATAAAGAGTAGGAATTTGTCTGATAATATCTTTTTCAGTACATAATTCTTCAAATTGTTTTTGACAAATATTCACTTCCTCAATCGGTTCTTAAATCCTTTATGCTTTTATATAATTGATTTTCAACTTCATTCATATATCTTTTAAACACTCAAGCGCTTTAGATTTATGAGAAATCAAATAAACATGACCAAAATGCGTGAAATCATCAATAAATGTAGTTAAGTATGTAGCACCCAACCTTTCCCTCACATTCATTCGACCACAAGTATCAGAATGAATTAATTGAAGTGGGAACTCAGATCTCATAGCCTTGCCAAATGGTTTATGCATAATCTTTCTAGCAAGACAATTTTCACAAGTTGGCATATCAATTTGGAGAAAGATTATAGGTGTCCTTCTCTTGTAAAACTATTCATTTGATGTTTCCCTAAGTGAACTAATCATAAATGCTTACTTGAATTACATGACATTACACATATGTCATCATAATAGTCATAAGTTGAAGGATTACAATATAAAATGATAAAATGATCATAAAGAAGTCCATATAAAATATTATCTAGAGTTATTCTGCAATACTCGGGTCTCAAAACAAAGAAAATCCTAGTTTTCAGAAAATTTGGTGCTAGTACTGACGGAACAACCCACGGATCGTAGGTAGGACCACGAACCCTAGGTTAGGTTCCATCGTTAAGGCATACGTTTTAATAGTGTCTGATCCCACCCACGGAGGACCAGTATGATCCGTGGTTGGACCTACAAACCGTAGGGCTGACCATATGTGAGGGTCAGCAGCTAGTTAGAGGGAAATTATTGTTGGGTCAACTTCAAATGGTCATAACCCTTAGCACAAAAGGAATTAGGTGGCATGCGAGCTACCATATGATAGATAATTGAATTTTATTTCCAACACCGCCAAAGTTTCAAAAATCCCATCTCTAAGTAAAACGTTATGCTCATTTATGTGAAGACCTGTCGGGCAGACTTGAATGACGAACCCAAACAACGGCATGTAGGTCAAACGATGGACCATCGTTCCCTCCGTGGATGGGCTTCGCCAGAATTAAGTTAGGGTCATTTTGGTCCTTTCTCCTATGCATTGGACACCTAAACTACTTTGTTTAACCCCTAAACTACGTCATTTTACCCCTAAACTACATCATTTTGCTCAGATTAAGCCTAATAACATAGTTAGAACATAACCAAAACCTTTATTCACACAAAAAAAACATCAAACTAGATCAAAAAGAGAAGAAGCAGTCGACTAAGCCCTCTTCAAGAATGCAACTAGTTTTCTTCAGTTTCAGCCTCAAATTGAAAGTTTTCTCCGTGAAATTTATAGCAGGTATGTAGGATTTCACTTGTGGATTTCTTTCATCCATTAGGTCCCTATAATTCAGTCAGATTCTTATTTCCTATATCTTGCTTAGACATAGGATTTCTAAAACCTTAGATAGTAGTTGTGATTTAGCTGGTAGAATATTCCTAATTAGATTATCATGTTTTTGTAGAATCATTGCTTTGATCTTTTGTAAACTCAGAACCCTAGTTGTTTGATTTCTCTTAGTTCACGAATTACACATGCTAGGTCAGTTACAAATATATACTTGCTCCAGTTTCGAACGTACATTATAAATATATTTCAGCATGAACCTTATTTTGAGTTAAAAATCTTGAGAGGCTTTTTAAAGCAAACACTTGAGTTTAAAATTAAGTTTTTGATAAAGTTAAGATGAGTTTTGAGAAAGAGCTTCTAAAATATGATTAGTATGACAATCGAGTAGGCCATTAATGTATAAGCATTATGGTATCTAAATATTCCATCAATGTTTATGCAATATGATTTCCTGAGTCATCAATGATCATAATATAATATGATTTTAATTGTTTTTTAGAATGATTTTTCAAGGATGAGTATTTGCATGTCAGTACTTTGAGCTATTCAGTATTTAATTATGATGTATCATATATATGCTTTAATTAAGAATGTTTCATTATCAATTTTTAATGTTGCATTTTCAGTTAGCATGCCAGTATCTTGATCTATCTACTTTATTCAAGTTATGTTGTTTTTTATACATTCTAGTTGGGAGTAGGCTTAATAAAGAGTGGACTAGGGTCAGCGACCTTCGAATTCCCAAAACTACGTGCCGCTGTAGGTTTATAATCCCCCTCTATGGACATCAAATTTAGTGATCATGTCAGTAATGCCTTTATATCCCTAGCAAGGTATATTGGGTCCTCTCTATGAGATGTATATATCGGACTCCACGTTTATCTCATGTTGTTCTATGTCGGTTATTAGTAGCTCCCATTGTCATATTCTAGTGCATTAACCAGGTTACTAGTTATAGTTGAGTATTCAGGCTCAACATGTTATGTACTTGATCATTGCATTCAGTTAAGCTCATGGTTAGTATGTTCACTATATTCATCATGTTCATCTTATATCATTTGTTAGTATGCTTTATTTCAGTTATGCATATGTTGTTCAGCTTTATCCTATCTTTCTCAGTACTTTTCAAGCACTGGTGCATACTCTGTGCTATATCTTCTCGTGATGTAGGTTCATGTCCTCAACATTCATATCACGCATAGATCGGTTTCCGATCTCTTGTTCAGCAGTATCAGTGATGAGTCCTCATTCTTCAAGGATGATAGGAATGTTATCTTTCTATTTTCAATCTTTCAGTTTTAGTTTTGCTAGAGTTAGCTGGGCCATGTCCCAGTATCTCTAGTTAGTTAGAGGCTTTTATTGAGACATAGTGAGATTCAGTTTTAGTTTTAGTTTGATTTTTCAGTTGTTGTTAAAGCTCTAAGTTTTTACATATTCATACATTATTGCGTATTCCCCATCATTTCAGTTTACAATAGTGCCGGCAAAATGAACCCATATTTTGGTGACCCACCTAAACTGCCCATATTTTAATGGGTTGGATGAGTGATTTTTCACATGGATAAAATATGGGTTGATACCTATATTTTACCCATAAAAATATGGGTAAAATATGAGTAAACTATGGGTAAAATATGAATTAGCCAATTCACTCAAAATTCAAGATATCATAAAAAAATAGCATAACTTCTCTTCCTTTTTATGTTATTCTATAGAACTAACTATTCTTCTCTCTAATTGAAAAGATGAAGTCTTTGACCCTCTAAAAATGTATAATTTAAATGTACACTTCTTTTGTTAATTATAATTATATTTTATTTATTATTTCATTTTATATTGGATAATCAATAATAGTGTAAAATAATCAAATCATGTATTAGTATTGGCATTGCTTAAAGTGCATTAAGCATGATTTAGTCCTAAAATGCAAATGTTCATTTACTTTGAAATTAAAACTATTTTCATCTTGTTATTACATAAATTTATTTTATATTGGAAAGTTATAAGATTTTTTATTTATTTTTATGATACAATAAAACAAAATGAAGCATGTTCAACATTTTCATCTAAAAAAGACTAAAATATCTTCTCCATATTGAATCCTTAAGTAAAGTACAATTTATTCATGAGAATATGGGTAAACTAGTATTTTGCCAAATCCATTTATCAATCAACCCATTTTTACCCATATCAAATATGAGGGGGTTGAATGATTACCCATTTTATGTTTACCCATTTTCAAACCGCCCACATTTGGCTCACCCTGTCCATTTGTCACCACTATTGTATATCATGTTTCAAGCTTCCACACAATATTTCTATTTCAAAAAATATTTAAGCATGCTTATTGTTGACACCCAATTTTAGACCTCCGCAATATAAATTAATCATTTCGAACTTCTTCAATTTTAGTTTGCAAGCTATTTTGAACTAGTTTTGTCTGCTTTTTATAAATTTTAGATAAAATATATTTCTTACATAATTGTGTATATAATTAGTATAAATTATGATTATTCGGAAATCGTTCAAAAAAAGATTTTATTTTAATGAAATATTTGGTTAATTAGTTTAGTTATATAATATATATATTTTTTAAATTAATTAGTTTATAATTAAGTTTATTATCTTACTTCGTTTAGATTAAGAGGCTCATTAATTAATTTATGTTAATTTATTTTGTTCAAGTTTTAATTGAATTTCGTCAATGTTTAGTTACAATTTTCCCTCAACATCTTAAACCCATCAAGCCCAAGTTTTGGGCCTTCTCTTTATCACTTTCCAGCAACCCAATCCAATTCTTTAGCCATTACATCTAGCGAAGCCCAATCCAACATACCAAAATCAGCCGAATACCCATTAGAAACCCAGCCCATTTCCTTCAATACAACAACAAAACGACCCCACCACCCCAAGTTCTTCTTCCTCAGTGAAACAAAACCCAGTAAAGCTGAAATCCATCAGCGAGTCCAACAATAACGCGACCCGAGTCCAGCATATCGACCCAGAAATCGCTCAGCCCAGTTCACTCTTGCAGCGTGTCTTTCTTCGTACGTGAATCTTCCAGGTGCAGCAATCTCGCACCTCAAGCGTCCATGCTCCTTAAATCGACAGATTTCGTTGGAATTCCGTTGGGAATCAGTACTATTCCAGTTGTTGGAACCTTATCCCTTCCAGAGCAATTCGAATTTCAAATTCAAAATTCAATCAATTTCCCTCCAATTCCGAACCCTAGAAATTCCCTATAAATGTCCTCTTCTCCATTCATTGTAGGGTGGTGGTTCTTCACTGAGAAAAGGATAGAAAGAAATAGTCTAGCGGGATATAGAGAATTATAAATATATAAAAGGTACAGTAGAAACGGAAATGAGAACCAATAGTTTTTTTATCCAAGCTTCACCCACTGTGTCCGTTCATTGGGAATTTTCAAGGTTTAGAGTCTCTGTTGGTGGGATAGAACGCTCCTACTCGTCTAGTCTCAGTTCCTACGCCGGAAAGGTAACTTCCTTTTGACATTAACTCGTTTTAGCCGGCATCTCGTTTAATTTTGATAATCTGAAGCTTACTGTTAGCTTTCGTTCTCTTTCGTTTGAATGCTTCTTTTCTTATTTGGTTCACTGTTGACACCTAGTGATGGACAGTTTGGTTCCAAATTGAGTGCGCCTTAGTTGTTTGAAGTACAAGCTATGTTCGGGTGTTTATTGTTGTTTTCTTTCGTGAATGATGTTTAACGAGGAGATTGAATGTTGTTGTATCTATCGTCCATTAGATGCGACAACTCGTTCTTCTCTGCTCTCAGTTTCCGTGATTGTCCTGTCCTTTAGCATATTTTGTTTAAATTAGCTTCCACCTTCATGTTGCTTAAAATATGTTGTAATGAAAATCATTTGTTCTTTGTCGCCAAGAGTGTCTCTTGTTTCCCCTGATTAAGAGTTGAATTTCAGTCCTTCATATATAATTGGTTACTGGATTTGTTGGCTCAATAGCATGACTTGCGAACCGGTTGGTTTTTGTTTTATTTTTTCTCGAAGTGGTTTCGTATTCATTTGGTTTCAAGTTGTCAAGTACATAGGCTGTTTAGATAGACTTCTTCACCATTTTGGGTGTTACAACTTATAGTATATCTTTACAGGCCATTTTTGCCTATTTGAAGTTGATGTTCAATGTGTTTTCATGTTACTATACCAATTAAGCGCTTTTGAATCTCATAGTAATTCCATTTTTCATGTAGGATAATTAGTCAAAATCTTTATCTTGTTTCTAGTTTAATCGCAAATATTTTGGATTGATCCCTATATTACCATCATTGAAATTCTCTAAGATTCAAGTTTTTTCCCTTTTGTTTGAAACTATTCTTTCTCTTCTCTGTGAAGTCTTAATTTTGGGTTTCGATTTTTTTTTATTCACCTGAGTTGAATATGTTGCCTTTACTATTTTTAGTTAAATATTTGTCTTCTCATGTGTACTAGCCATCAAAATTGGTTTGCTTGAGAATAGAATATTAGATTTTATTTAATCTTTTTTGCATAAGTTATTTTAATATTAGTCCAAATAGTTGTTGGATGTGTCTTACAAGTGATTCAAAAATGTGCATTCTTCCTTGTGTTTTCTTTTTCTAGTGAGCTTATTTCCAAGTCAATAAGTTTGTTGTCATTATAAGTGTTTGACTCTTGATTCTTCATATTGTGGTATAAAAATGTATCTTTTTTTAGGTTTATCCACTTAATGCTCCTTGTTAAACATTTTGAGACCATGATTAATTATTATAAATGTGCTTTGACTATTGAGCGTCTGCTTAGCTATCGATGGGCAATTGAGCTTGTTATTATCCCACATGCTTAGTTATTTTAGTGGAGTCTCCTTATGATTAGTTATTAATCCTTATGAACCTTTCTCTAGCCAAGAATCCCATTATTGATCGAATCGGGGCGGATCCAATTCATTGGCAAATGAAAAATCTATCGTTTTAACACTCAGAAAAAAAACCTAGAAAAGAGGAAGAGTCACTAAGACAAGAGAGCTATAGGTATAACTTTTTTTTCTCTTGCATGAACTTTTGATCCGAGTTCAATTTGGGACTCCCTCTTTCCTCACATTATTCCGTTGGATCAAATTCAACAATTTCCTTCGAGTCGGCCCCATCTCAAAGGAGCAATGAAGACGAAGCAGAGGTACAACTCAAATACACTGGGAAAAAAGCCAAAAATTTGCTGGTATACAACAATATACATCAAATATACACTTGGTGTATATCATGACAAATGAGAAGGAAAAGGGCCCAAAGGTTCCAAAGAATTTGTTAGCAGGTCCAGCGGTGCAAGGTTCATTTTTTAGACAGTGAAGTGAATATGGGCCCATCAAATTTTAAGGATTTGGGCAAATTGGCCCAAGTTCAATTTTCTCTCCCTTTTTCTCTTTATTTATTTTATTGTGTTTACTCACATTTTTGGTTTAACTTAATTAATTTTCCAAAGATAGTCGTTTATCTTTATGTTCAAAAAATAAAAATATTCTCTATTCTTATATATATATATTATTATTATTATTATTATTACTTAGCTCTATTTTATCATTAATTTTGTTAACGCTTACGTTATTTCTCTTTGGAAAGATTATCTTTAAGTTTATTTCCCCTTAATATAATTAGAAAAATAATAGTAATAAGTAAGTAAACTAAAAATGATTTTTCTTTACTTAATTAAAATTTAAAAAGTTATTAGTCAAAGTTATTTAGTCAAATCGCCAGTCAACAACAAGTTAGCGGACATTTCGAGGGCTTAACATCTTTTCGAAATGTACATTGAACTTCGAACCTATATATCTTCAGATTGATTTTTATCTGTTTAAATTCTTTTGAAAACCTTAAGATTTTTCTTGATATTTGCTAAAGATTAAGTGACGACTTTGTTATTTGGGAAATTCAATTTCTCTTAAATCATAAGTCTAAATCGATTTTTTGAAAATCTAGTCATTTTTTTTAGCAAAACAGAATGATGACTCTGTTGGGGAATTGAATGGTTAAAACCTTAAAATTAACTTGTTTGGCTATATGTGTTTAATTGTATATTTGTCTTACTTATTGTATGATGAACTATTGCCTTTCATGGCATCCTATTATGTCAAATGGCAAATAGATTGCATTAGGAAAAGAGGCGGTTACGTGGCTTACCACGACTGTCCTTCAGAAAAAACACAAGTCGAATTCTTTAGAAGTGATAATGAATAGTTGGCTTGTGATCAACCAACATCGTTTATTAATCTTCACCCCGTTGTTTGTCCGACTCGGGTAACTGTCATTTCTAAACCAACTCTTATTCAACTAGTGTAGAGCAAAGCCAAATCCCTTTTAGCGCACTGAACTAACATGACCTAACACCCAAGGCGTATTGAGCCCATTAGACAGATTACCTTGAGTCAAAAATAACCCACGATGTAAACGAACGTTCATACTTATGTGTTAAAGTTGAAGGATATATATGTTACTTGAAAAGTCACTGTCCCTCGGGGTTGGGAGTAGTTATAGCTTATTCTAGTCGAAGAAAGATTTTTGTGATCTATTAATGCATCGAAAGTGATTGGCACCCGGAGCCGACAATAAGTTTAAGAGCGAAGGTTCTTTCATGGAAGCATAGTATAAGATTGTACCCCTGCGCGGGACTGAATATTTTGTATCTTATTTCCCCTATTTAGTCTCAATATTCAGTTTATTTGTAAAATTTGTATAAATTTGAGTTTTAGGGCAATGCAATATTTCAAATGACGTATATATCCTTCAAATCGTTAGGCCTACCCTTGGCACAAAAGGGTCATATATCTGTTTAAAATGCGCAATATTTGTGTATGTGTTATAACTGCTTCTGTGAATATGTTGCTTTATTTTGAGATATTCTAGCTCACTCTTGTTCGAGATTTTTTTAGAACTCATAAGCACAAATATCACGTCACTATCAAAAGTGAGTCCAAATACTCTTCAAGTCTTTAGTTTCCCAAAAAAAAAATCGAACTTCATTTTTCAAATCTTAGTCTCTCATATCAAAATAAGATTTGTCATCTCCAATCGAAAGAGATTCAAGTGGGTCAAACTATGTAGGACCCGAATTCTCCCTCCTGAGATACGTAGGTAGCCTTTCAAGGATCGGTCCCCATTTTTGAGAAATTCTATGTTTTTTGACTCTTACAAAGAAATTAGAGTTACATCTCAATGAAAAATCAAAAGTAAGACAATATAATACAATCGACTTTTTCTCGACTCAAGTCGACATTCACTAAGCTTAAAATCAAATAAACAAACTTTTGTCTATTTAATATTTTTTTCTTTATATGTGAGGTAGTTTATCTTCAAATAAAGCAACTCTTATGTGTTTACAGTAATATATGTGATATTTTGTATTAATTATCATCGATACAAACTAACACATTTGTCTTTGAGTTATTTTTCTTTGTCAGTTACTCAAAACTGATTTGTGTTAAGAAAATGACTGAACATCCATACTTCACAAGGTCCAAAGACCCCAAAGATTCCTTCTACGACAAATGTTTGTCAAAAGGCAAAGAAAAAAATGGTTGAAAATACTGATCTGATTGAAATCACTATGAATGACCCTATTATTGTAGAACATAAAAATTTGATTACACAATTATTCCAAGAGATTGCTGAAATGAGGGCCGACATGGATAATACCCGAGATTTTACAAATCTGGCTATCAGTACCAACACTCCTACTCCAGACAACGAAAGGCCTCCACTCCATTTTCCTACTTTTGATCCAATATCCAAGCATTTTCCAAAAAATTCAACCACATCTACAATTTCTAGACCTTCTATAATTAACTTGATCATCCCTAACCCACGTCATGCTAGCTCCTCACACCAAAAGTCACCCACTTCTCAAAATCCAAATGCCAACATTTTCTAGAATTTTCCTCCAATCCATCAAATCCCTACTCAAATTGTCCAAAACCCACATATTACTCAATCTATACCTCTAAAAACCGCATTTCATCTTCCAATATCGCCGGAGTCATACCCTTCATCTGCTACACATTTTGAATCCAACCATTATGAGAAGATAAAGGAGGAGTGGAAGGTCATAAAAGGAAAGGTTGATCCGAGCGTCATAGAGGAAGTTATAAATGCAATGAAGGTCTTTCGATACACCCTAGACATTGTGGGGGTTGAATTATGAAGATTTGTGTTGCCATTCACATTTGGAGCTTCTAGAAGGTTCTAAAATACCAAAATTTGACACTTTTAGTGGAGTTGAAAATCCTTTGACTCATTTGAGCGGTTATTAAGATCGGCTTGTTGGAGTTGGGAAAGATGAGGTTTTGTTAATGCAACTCTTTAGTCGAAGTCTGAAAGGACAAGCTTTGGAATGATTTATTTCTAAAGAAATCAAGTAGTGTCCAAGCTGGAATGCTTTGGCTAAAAACTTTATCGAAAGGTTTGGTCATAATGTAGAATTCATTCCCGATCGTTACTCTATGAAGAGAATTAAGCAGAATTCTGCTGAAAGCTATCGAGAGTATGCCTATCGTTGGAGAAGAGAGGCCGTAATGTTTAGCACTCCCATGACTGAGAGAGAGATTATTGAAGTCTTCGTGCGTATTTAAGAGCCGGAGAAGAAAGTGCAGTGAGATAGTCAAAATTGGTGAAGCTATTGAAGATGGTCTCAAGACCGGAAAAATCATTTGAATGAATCCTCAAGATCATTAAGGAGGTAAAGGGAACATGTTTCCTTTGTCTCATTTGAATCGAGCCAGAATTCAAAAAGGCATGCGAGTCTCAATGTTTGAAAGCCTTTACTTCCAAAACCTGCCTTTTATCTCCATAAAACCCTTATCCCATCAAACCAAATTACCAAACTACGCTACCCAATTATTCAAGTTACCAAGTTGCATTGCCAAATTACTCAAATACCCCTCATAGCTACCAAGCCCACAATATCAATATTTCCAAACACCAGCACCTACTCGCCAAAATTCTCCTAGTTATCCCAGGTACCTCCATTTTCATTAAATAAGTATGATCTTTCTTGTCAGGACATTTTGAAGAAACCTTCTAGAGTCTTTACTCCTCTGGTTGAAAGTCGAACCCAACTCCTTGAGAGATTGAAAGTGGTTGGTTTGATACGAACTATTGATAAAAAATTTGTCAATGTCAATTCCAGGCTTTACAAGCCCAATCTTCATTGTGCTTACCATTTAGGAGGTGCTAGACATACCACTGAGGATTACATCAACTTAACGCATAAAATTCAAGACTTGATTGATCAAAGAGTTGTCACTCTTCAAACTATGACGTCCAATGCCAATGGTGACTCACTATTGAATCATGGAGGATTTACTATTAACATAATTGACCCAAAGTCTCAAGCACTTTCCCATCAAAATGCCTCAGATTATCTTCAAATGCATCCCCTCAACAAGGCAATTGCTATCATCGTCCAAGGTTTGAGAAGAAGCCTATAAATTTCACTCCACTCATTGAAAGTCGAACAAAGCTATTCAAGCGATTGACTGCGGCAAGTGTTATGCATCTAGTTAGGCCCAAGCCCGTTAACACCAAATCTAGATTTCACAAATCGGATCAAAGATGTGCATATCATTCCAATGGTGTTGGACATGATACTGAAGACCGTATTAACCTGAAGCACAAGATCCAGGATTTGATCGACCAGAATGTGGTCAGGACCATTGCACTCAACGTTTACAGTATCCCTCTATCGAACTATGGAAGTGTCACTATCAATATGATAGAGACGGATGATGAGTGAACATGGAAAACAGTTGTTCCAGCTGGTCCTGACAACCATAAGAAAGTTGTTGCTTTTCCGACCATAAGTGAGAAACTCAATTTTACGATTATGGCACCCCATCAAGCTTTTGCTTCTGTGTTCAGAGAGCGTTAGAACAACAAGGGGATTGATCATGTTCCACCAAAGTCTTTTCCTCATTTACGTCAGTCCATTATGGTAGAGGAATATGCCAATGATGACCATTTTGGAGAACGAATTAGGGATATTTTTGAAGAAGGTGATGTTGCGCCCAAAAAGATGATCTAGACACAATACATATGAGACGTTGAGCCAATAGAGCAAGTTTTTAATTGAACTTCCACTCCGCTCTTGATTCGTCGCTCATCTTGATAGACAAATATAATTTTTATACTATTTTAAAAATTGGTGGTAGTCCGAATGAGGCTTGGAACCCACCTTTTATGTCATTTTAAGTGATTATGTTTTAATTTCCCTTGTAATGTTTTGAAAAAGGCAAAATGACCCATTATCATGGTCAGAGTTCGTATTCTCTTCTTTTCATGAAAGCCTCTTTTATTGCCAAACATTTATTTTGATTGCTCTATTTTTCTATTTAACAATCTTTATTTTCATTTAAATAAAATAAATTTTAAACCTGTCAATACCATGTCGTCTCATAAGCTGAATGAACGAATGAGGTAGGTGACGATGTGTTTGAAGAGTATGATAATGAGATCATGATATCTTAATATATTGCTAAAGAATTAAAAAGTTCGAGAATCAGGATAAGTCGAAATTGGATGAGACAGAAGTTGTGAATCCAGAAAATGATGAATGTGTCCAAAGAATCAGAATCAGAATCAGGGCTCATCCGAGAGAAGCTCGGAAAAGAGAACTCAATAGTTTGCTTAGAAAATACATCGATACATTTGTTCGAACATGTCGTGATGGAACATAGACATTCATCTAGATCTGTCAATAAACTCAGATGATTCAAGAGCTATTATATTTGAAGATTCAGTGTTGATTTTATTTCCCTCCCTGTAATCACATAATTTGTTTGTAATCATCTTGTGTTTTATAGTTAGATAATTATCTGTTGTAAATGAACTACGTCTGACCTTAATTCTCAAGAATGAGATATGTAGGCGGCCTATGTCGGGCTCGGTCACCCATTTATCCCTTTTTAATGCATCCTTTTATAAATGAATTACATCTGACCTGAATTCTCAAGAATGAGATACGTAAGCGGCCTATGTCGTCCTTGGCCACCCATTTATCCCTTTTTAATGCTTCTTTATATAAATAAACTACGTATGACCTAAATTCTCAAGAATGAGATACGTAGGCGACTTATGTCGGCCTCTGTCACCCGTTTATCCATTGTTAATGCTTTCTTCTATAAATGAACTACGTCTGACCTGAATTCTCAAGAATAAGATACGTAGGCAGCCTATGTCGGCCTCGGTCACCCATTTATCCCTTGTTAATTCTTCCTTGTATAAATGAACTACGTCTAACCTGAATTCTCAAGTATGAGATACGTATGCAGCCTATGTCGGCCTCGGTCACCCTATTTATTCCTTTTAATATTTCCTTTTGTATCTGAACTACGTTCGACCCTTGAATTCTCAAGAATGTGATATGTATGCGGCCTATGTTTTCCTCGATTGGTTCGTAATTTTATTTGCTTATTTTTGTTAGTCTCCGAGAAGGGGAACTACGATTGACCTGATTCCTACCTCAACTTGATACGTAGGTGCCACAACTGCTCGGTCATATCTTCCGTAAGATTTCTATTTTTCCTTTATAATAGAAACTGAGACAGAATTTTTTAGAGGGACTCAAAAATTCTCAAGAAGATCTCTACAACTTCGAAACTGAAGTCACATTGAGAATCAAAACTGGGACAATATTTTAAAGAGGATCTCAAAATTTCTATGATTCGTTCAGTAGAAGTTAAAGATAAGCCAAGACTATTAACTCGGACAGAAATTTTGAGGATGACCTCAAAAGTTTTCGTAGGGTTTATCAGTAGTTTAGAGCAACTTTTAATACTTCCCAACAAATAAGCGGATAGACTTCGAGGCCTCAAATTCAAAGATGTTCGCTAAAGCTTGACGTGACATGATACTTCGCATCGACCTTTTACAATTAGCACTTTTTGAAAAACTTTTTTAAAAAAAAATGCTATATGTTTCATATATTTTTGCATAAAATGTTTTGTCTTGTCTATCAATAAGTAATAGATCAGAGCGATCAACTGAAGATAGCAAGAGAAGGAGCAAGCGATTGAAGAACTCAATGCAGATCAGTTTGTTTTAAAAACTCATAATTTTTCTGTGGATGTAGGTCCATCAGTTTGCCTCATGATCATTCTATACCTCCATTCAATGAATGTGAAAAAGTCAAATGGACGAGGAGTTCCCCAAAATAGATAACTTTTCTATGGATGCAGAAAAGTCATTGATGTTTTTCAGAAGAAAAGAAATAGTTCTGAATATGAGCAACAATAACTCGTTCATATTCCTAGCAAAGCATGAGTCACAATGACTACAAATGTTCAATTATGAACAAGTGAAAACATCACTATCAACATTTACGAGCATCTACGACGACATCAAATTACATTTTTCAACATCAAGAACATTTGAAGAAAATTCACAAATCGCGCCGATATCAGAAGCGGTAATGTGAGACCCTCTTAGAAGGACATTTCTATAGTATTATCCAATGAGATAATACGACCACCCAAAGGGACATTTCTATAGTATTATCAAATGAGATAATACGACCACCCAAAGGGACATTTCTACAGTATTATCAAATAAAATAGTACCACCATCCAAAAGGACGTCACCATCATTTTATCGACAGAATATCATCATCCTGCCAATGGATAAAGATCATCCTATCAATGTATTATCAATGAAGAATCATCATCCTATCAATGGATCATCGACATCATTCTGCCAATGGATCGACATCATCCTATCAATGAATCATCAATAAGGAATCATCATCCTATCAATAGAGCATCAATATCATCCTACCAATGGATCATCAAAGAAGCATCATCATCATATCAATGGATCATAATTGAGGAATCATCATCCTATCAATGGAGCATCAACACCATCATGCCAATGGATCAACATCATCTTACCAATGCATCATGCATCAATGAAGCAACATCATCCTATCAATGGATCAACATCATCCTACCAATGGATCATCAATGAAGCATCATTATCCTATCAATGGAGAATCAATATCATCCAGTCGATGGAGCATCAATCATTATCCTATCAATGGAGCATCGACATCATTATCCTATCATGTAGCAACATTATCCTACCAATGGATGATCATCATCCCATCAATGAAGCATTGTCATCCAAATCATATCATGTCATCATCTACTGCATCAAAATTGACAGAGGTTGACGTCAGAACATTTGCTGAGTATGGTAAAGCATATCATTTCTCTATTTAAATGACAGTTTCTGCTAACAAGTTATTTTATTCTTTGTCGAGAGAACCCAAGAGGTTGAATTCTCAAAGCAAACCACAGGTGAAGACAACATCCAAAGAGATGCTACACAATGTGTAACTTTTTCTTTGCGCGAGCTAAGGATCAAATTATCAAGTCATCCACCTCGTTACAGTTAGATATTTATCGACTCATCCACCTCTTACAGTTGAAATATTATTGAGCCATCCACCTCGTTACCGTCGGAACATTATCAAGCCATCTACCTCGTTATATTTGGATAATTATCGAGTCATCCACCTCGTTACAGTTGGACTATTATCGAGTCATCCACCTCATTACAGTTGGGATATATCGAGCCATCCACCTATTTATAGTTGGAATATTATTGAGCCATCAACTTGTTACAGTTGAATAATTATCGAGTTATCTGCCTCGTTACAGTTGGATGATTATCGAGTCGTCCAACTCGTTACATTTGGAAAATTATTGAGTCATCCACCTCATTACAGTTGGATATTCATCAAGGCATCCACGTCGTTATAGTTGGATAACCATCGAGCCATCCACCTTGTTACAGTTAGACTGTTATCGAGCCATCCACTTCGTTATAGTTGGAACATTATCGAGCCATCCACCTCGTTACAGTTGGATAATAATTGAGTCATCTATCTGGTTGCAGAGATCACCAGAGCTTGCCATGCATAAAACAAGCAATGACATCTCCAAATCCTCAGCAAATCATCAGATGTAATCGACATACTGTGTTCGAAAGCGGTATCCATTATCTTTTATTCTCAATACTTCTTTATTTTCTCATTTAATTGAAAAAGATGTTTATGCTTATCCATTAAAATATACTCATTTGTTATATGAATGATCTTTCTTTATTTTTCACTCAAACTGCTAGATAAATCGACACTATGTCTACTAATTATTTACTTTGATTGCGCATACATACACTGAACATACTTATATAACATCTTTCATAACAAAAGTAACTAAGAAGCACTGTAAGAGATGCTACCACTTTTTCCAATTATAGTTTCTACTAACAAGTTTATTTCAGTATTTGTCGAGAGCATCCAAGAGGATGAATTCTCAAATCAAACCATAGGTGCGGACGACATCAACAAAGATGCAACACAACGTGAAACTTTTTATTAGTAGCCAACTGGGACATAGTCTGAAGAGGAGTATCAAACTCTTAGGATGCAGCTGAGGAGCGACTTCCACCGCAATCAAACCACACCCCTATCAGAAGGCATGTGGATTTTTCTTTTGGTTTTATCGGTTTGAGTTTTGCATTCGAAAGTTTATGATTTTCACCGGAGGCATCATTCCTATATGAGTGACAATGCAGTAGAAGCTTCAAAAATTATGTCAGTGTATGTTCTTAATTATGGGTGTGAAACGTTCTGCTTAGAGGTTGCAAGCCTCCTTTTCATACTCGACTTATTTTGTCGCTTCTCTAGAACCAAAGGTTATCTTGCATAACAGATCTCCTTTTCAACCAATTGAGGCGAACTATAAAGAGCCTGATTCCCTAAGTGGAGGGATATGTAGGTGGGGTCAGTGTTGAAAACTCGATTGTACTCCAACATTCTCACTTCAAATCTTATTCTCGAGAATTCTGGTCTCTTCATAATTTTGTGTCGGGATGACTTTTGAATTCTTTCAAAATCGTGCGTCAAATCAAACATATCGAAATACAAGTGGCTTGAGTTCTCATATAGCCTGAGATATGTAGGAAAACCATCTTCGGGGTTCGGCCATAATTCCTAAAGTCTGTAACAAGAGCCTTTTTTCTAAAGGATGAAGATGTGGTCGGTCGAAATTGGATTTGTCAATTTCATTTGCCTCGGATTTCTTTCATCAATCCAAGTCAAACAAGGGACAGTTGTTGACACCCAATTTTGGACCTCCACAATATATATTAATCATCGAGCTTCTTAAATTCGAAACGATTTGAAATAATTAATTTTATAAAATTCAAAATATTTTCCAAGTTACTTTTAAATTTCATCATTTTCATAACTTTTAAGCACCATGTAATTTTCTATATAATTAGTATATTCGAAAATCGTCTCAAAAATATTTTAATTTTATTAAGTATTTTTATTAAATTAGTTTAGTTTAAATTATGGTTATAATTTTAAATTAATTAGTTTATAATTAAGTTAACTATTTTATTTTGTTAAGATAAAGAAGTTTGTCTATTAATTAATAGTAATTCATCTTATTTAGTGATTAGCCGTTTTTACCAATTACATCTAATTTTGGCCGAATTCTTATCTTCTCGCTGGCCATAATTGCTATGTATTGGACCTTTCCTTCAAATGTGATTTTACCAATGTTGATGCATATCTTGAACCAATTGTTTAGAGAGATCAAATTTTGGGCCCTGCATTCATTTATGGAAAAATTAGCAAACTAGTCAATAAATCAAACATAATTAGTAAAAACCTCTATACTTTATAAAAATTAGTAAAAATGTCAAAATGTCATTATTTTAGAAAACATTTTGTATCTTAATTTACTTCCTATTTTGTCTCACCTTAATTACACATTTTCAACTCTCTCTCTCTCTCTCTCATATTTTTTTTACATAAATATTATCTCTCTCAGATTTACCTCTTCCAATTATTCTCCATTTTTAAACTCCCACATCACTCTCCCTCTTGTTATTTTTATTTATTTATTTTTTCAAAAATTGAAAAATATATTTCTAAAGATATTCATAACAATCCCTTTGATGAAGGTATGCATCTTTTGCATTTTATGTGCTCATTTTACCATTCAAATTAAAACTGAATATCATATTGAGGTGAATATTTTACTGTGATCAATTTCTATTTAACTCTCACATTGTATACGGACGAGTTTGTATTTCTTTTTATTTTTATATTTATCATAATGATATACTAACAAAGTCACTTTTGTATTTCAATTAAAGTTAGTATTTATTGTGTTCATTTTTGTATTTCAACATCAATTTCAATGACAACAATACTGTATTTCTTTTTTACTATGTTTTCATCATAATTGTTTACCAACAACTTTTGTATTTTATGTGCTCACTTTACCATTCAAATTAAAATTGATATTTTACTTTCATAGTAAAAACTAAAAATTGTATCTCAGTGATTAAAATTGTATTACATGTCTGTCAAATATAGATTTTTATTATTTGTATTATAAAAACATTATTGATTGTATCTCAATATAATCCAATCATTACTTATGAATATGATTTAAGAAAGGATACACAATTCTAAAAAAAAAATAGCATACAAAGTGAAAATAATACAATCAGTTGAGGAAGAATGCAATATTATTTTAAAAATATATAAATTAACTCTGAAAAGAAATATGATATATTTATACTTAAGAAATACAAATTCATTTGGCATACCTATTGAGATGACTACAAACTAAAAAAGAAATACAATATTCTTAATAAAAATACAAATGTTGATCAAAAGAAAAACAATTGACAAACAAAAATTAGTATGAATACAATTCTGGTATGAATACAATTTTTTCAATTTTTTTTCTTTGACTCTCTCTTTCTTCTTCGTCTGTTGTGTTTTTTTTTGTTTTTTTTCTCCAAACTCAAATACAAACTGTATTAACTTGTGCATTAGTAAAACTCTATTTCGTCATCGAAAAATAATAATTATCCAAAAAAATAAAAAAAAAATGTTCATGTCAAAATTCCCATATAAATTAATGATTCAACAATTAACGAATACTTGATCGATTATATTTCACGGATTATATCGAAGTTCCAGTTGAAAATTCCTACTCCAAAGTTGTTTGTCAATGAAATTATACTCGTTTCCAAAATTTTCTCGTAAAAAAAAACAACTCAAATTTAATCGAACTCACTTCAACAAAGAGGATTTTAGTATCGCCACCAACATAGGATAGTTGATGATGATTTTCCGTTGTTGCCGGCACCAAAATTCATGCGAGAATGATAAAGAAGACAAACGATTTGATTTTTTGGGATTTTTTTAGATTTTCTTTTTTTATGTAAAGATGAGAGATATTAAGTGATATGTTCCTTTTATGAAATATTGAATTTGTAACAGATGAGTATTTTAAGTGATATACTCTTAAAAAATATTCTCTCCCCTAAATTTTTCCTTTCTATTATTAAATAATTGTATTCTTTCAATAAAACAAAATAAAAACAATGTGAATTAAATACATAACAAACTAAAATATTGACATTTTTAATAAATATTGAAAGTGTAACTAAGGAGTCCTATTAAATATTAAAATATTGACATTTTGAAAAATTTCTTCATTTATCTCTAGCCCACTCCCTCAGTCCCCTTCTAATTTCCAGCAGCACCCATAACCCAGGCCCAATTCCATTATCTCTAACTCTAGCAGCCCACACTCTTAGCCCCGACCCAGCCCGAATCGCTTATTCACAAAGAGGAACCCAGAACAATAACAACAGCAACCAAACAACAACAATTCAAACGGCGATACACGACAAAACCAAGCGGTGTCAACACAGTGAGTAGTACACTGAGATTTTTGTTGTCTTCTTCCTCACGTCCCTCTCATACTAGTACAGTAGCAACAACACGTGAAATCATCCTCGCTCATTGGGATTGAGCCATGTAGCTCTCAAGGACAATGGATCGATCAATCCCCTTCATCTCCATTCCCTCTTACGGAATGGGGAGAAATCTCAGAGAAAAGTATGTCTTCCCTTAATGGTAAAGGATTTCCAAGTTTGAAATTTATAATGGGCCCTTGGTTTCAATGGAATTTTCACCCGAATTCCCCCCAAATATGCTGTAGTCTCTCTCTATATAAGCTCTTTTCTTTTTTGTTTTAGAGGTTAGAGGAACGGAAGAAATTAGGGGGAAAATTTGGAAAAATATAGTAAGATTAAGCTAAGTGTTGAGAGGAAGAAATACATTTAAACCAAAAGTTTTTGAAGCTACTTGGTTCACTCTTGGCTCTCGTTCGCATCTTTTTGTTTATTCGAGTTTGTAAGTTTTGGGTCATGGGTCACCCATGTGGACTGACCCGACCCGACCCAATCTGTTTTAAAGTCTTATCCAATTAATTAATTAATTAATTAGGATAAATTCTTTAAAGGATAAGACTGAACAGTTACATTTTAACTGTTCAACCCCTCTTTAAAAGACTCCTAGTGGGAGCATTCTAAGATACGTGTAACATGAAATAAGAAAAGTTAAACGTGAAAAGAGAGTGGAAAATCTGAAAAACAGAAAGTGAATTACAAGCGTTTAGTCTAGAAACAAAAGTATTGAGTTTCTCAGACAGATTCATCAACACACAACAACAGACTTCTAGTTTGTGAACAAATCTCTGTTTTTTAGTGATTCAAAGATGGACTTGAGCACCAACTTGTCAAAGAAGCAGATCGACGACTTCCACTGTGAATTACAAGGTACACATGTTGATGATTCCTCTTAAAATTTCCAACATTGGTATCAGAGCAGTTGTTATTAATCTCATTATACGTTAATTTCTTGGCTATTCACTTTGAATGTTTATAAGATAATAAATGAGTATATTTCTTTTAAAAATCAGTGAATAGAAAGAAGAAGAAAAATTTGAATAAAGTTAAATTTTTAATTGACGTTTTTATTGTGGATTAATAATATGGAAAATAGGATTCCAAATCCTATTTGATTGTGAATTATGAAAGAGATAGGATTACTTGTCCTATTATGCAAATAACTCTGCAAAAAAATTTTAATAAAAAGAAATTAAACTGCTTCTGTTTAATAGCGATTTAGAAATTGTTTGGAAGATATTTTTTATCAAAATTTATTCGATCAAAATTTGGTTGTGAATATATTTTCGAAAAAATATTATAATAGAAAAACAGAATTAAAACAAGTTATATACGAATTGCTAAAAAATTGGCTGTTTTTTGACAATTTTCCAAAAAAATGCATTTGTCTGGATAAATCTGGAAATTTGTTGTGCAGTTTTTGGATGTAGACTTAATTTTTTTATGATCTGCTTGTTTTAAGCTTTCCGAAAATATATTATAATGGAGAAACAACCTTAAAACGAGTACGATATGAATTTACTAAGTTGCGCAGATTTTTTTTTTTTTTTTGATTGAGATTAGAGTCCTATTCAGAATTTTTTTTATGTGTCCTCTTTAGGATCTCATTGGTCTTGTGTATTCATTTAGTCCTAATTTTCCTTAAACAGTTGCTTGTCTTTTATGAAAAATTTGTGACAGATGTTGTCACATTAAATAGTTTAACCATATTTCTTTTTTGTTCCGATTTCAGATGTGGTACTAAATGAACATGCTCAAATTACTCCAAGTGGGAGTTCTCAAAGTAGAGCAAAAGGACCAAGTCCAAGAGTAACCCGCCGTAAGATGTGTTTCAGAGGGCGAGAAGTCATACAGATTGGTGTCTCAAAAGAGACACAAAGTATGTTAAGGAATGAAAGGACCATTAGAAGAAAAAGGAAAAAAGAACTAAGAGAGTTTGAGTCTTTGAGCATTCGAAGAAAAAGAGAAAAAGATCTAAGAGAGTTTAAGTCTTTGAAAATGAATCCCCTTGGTTGTTTAATAGGATTCCTCTAGATCTTTGTCAAAAAATTTGAAAAACTTAATGAAAGTGAAATTCAAGTTTCAGAGAGAGAAGGGTATGATGTTTTACATGATTCCTTGCCACAATATTGGAAGAATGAACTAAATCAAGTTAGAATTGAAATTGGGGATAATGAAGAATTATGGAAATACTATGTAAAATAGGAGTTAAGTGGGTAAAACTTCACCCACGGTGTATCCACATACTCCCATTTTTATCAGAATAGTTTCTTTTATTATCGTAATTTTTTTATTAAACCTTGAAGTGAACATCTTTAATTATGCTTTAATATGAATATTTTGAGTTTTATTATCTTTTATTTTGGATGAGTGAATGATTATTCTACTGCCCAATAATATGGTGTTTAATGACTAGACATACAAATCAGTGTGATTATAGTCTAAAACAAATTAGAATACACATTAAGAAGTTAATTTCAAATATTGGTTATATATTTAATTCGTAAATGATGAATGGATGCTTAAGTGTCTTTTTGATTTTACATTTAAATATGAAACCTTTATGAGAATTGATTTGCTTGAATGTGTATGTCACATGCATACTTATTAAAATTCTTGCTTAACTATATATCAATAACAGACATGGTATGCTAGAATAGATCACATAGGGCAAGATTGAATAAATAGTTGGCAAAAGAAGGGCATTAGGTTCTTTCACCAAAATTGAAATGCCAACTTATGAAAATTGTCTTACTGGAAAGATTACGCGTAAACCATTTGAGAGACTAAGAGAGTTGAATTTCCACTTCAATTAATATTTGTGGTCCAATGAGTGTGAAGGCAAGGTCTGGTGCTTCATACTTCATTAAAGCACTTGAGTGCTTTAAAAGATATATGAATGAAGTTGAACCTCTGTACGAAATGTTGAATTCAGAAGATCAGATAATGTTGTCAAACATACTTGATAATTCAATGAATCAAGAAATGATTCCTGGTCCAAGTGGGAGTTATGAATCCCAAAATCCTATAGAGGAATCTGAACTTCAAATCTGTAAGAGTACAAGAAAAGGTGTACCTAAACAATCTTATGAAATTGAGGATTATGTTTTCTTGGTATCTCCTACAGAATTGGATGAACATAATTATGTAGCAGAGGTGTTATCAAGCCCTAAAAGAGATGAATGGTTAAAAAAGCGATGAAATAAGAATTAGAGCCCTATGAAAATCAACAAAGTCTGGAATCTTTTTGACCATCCTAAGGAACGTTAAGCTAGAGGGAATAAATGAATTCTTAAAGTAATGTAAATCAGATGGATCAATAGAAAGACATGTCTCAAGTTCCTTATTCTAGTGCTGTCGGGAGTTTGATGTATGCTATATTGTGTACTCGCCCAGACATTTGTTATGTTGTGAGTCTAGTTAGCAGATATCAATCCTATATTAGAAAAGATCACTAGAAAGCAGTAAAGAGAATATTCTGATATCTGAAGAGAACTGCATATCATATACTCTGTTATAGTGGATCTGATTTATTTATAAAAGGTTATACAGACACTGATTGGGCTGGTGACCGGGATGATAGAAAATCAACATCCGTTTTTGCTTTCTTACTAAATGGTGGTACTATTTCATAAAAGTAAGAAGCAAACTTGCACAGCCCTTTCAACCATGGAATCTGAATTTGTGGCTTGTGTGTGCATTACAAAAAGTTATTTCGTCATTGAGATTCTTTGAACATTTGAATATTACAAAGAATTATGAGGATCCAATAATTGTACATTATGATAGTCAAGAAACTATCGTGTACATAAAGGATCCTAAGTATCACAGAAGAACCAATATCATTGATATTAAGTATAACTTTGTGAGAGACATAGTGGCAAGTGGAGAAATAACTTTACAATACATTCATACACATGAAATGATAGTTAATTTTTTTTGGAAGACCATCTCTAGAGACTTGTTTGATAAACATGTTAAGCTCTAGGTTTATGTAAAGTATGATGATATTTCAGTATTGTAAACTGACTTGATAGTTATGATATTCTCTTTTATATGAAACTATTGAATTTATGTTCAAATTTAGTATGCATGTGAAAATATGTAAGATATATAATATGTCGGACAAGTCACAAGATTGACTCTCTCACACGAGCAATTGCCTCTTACGTTGGGAAACGTGAAGAGATGAATTTCACCACCATTTTATGACTTTTTTATGATCCAGACAAAAGTTTCTCCAAGAAATGAACTTAAAGATCACTCAAGAGAGAAACTAGGGTTAAACTTCTGGAGATGTTTTGTCACGACCAGAATCTAGACCCCAGACGAGACCGGCGTCGTTGACCTCTCAAAGGTCGCAGACAAGCCTACTTACGTCATTCATACTTCCTCTAGGTTAATTTTAGCGAAAAATTTGAAACTTTTTGTTTCCTTAACATACTTGTTAAACATTCTTATCATTTCATAATTGTTTATCATCAACCATCTAACATTAAGAGATAAGCAACTGAAATAAATAGTTCAATAAGTATCAAGTGTATAATTGCCAAAATGGCACCAATAAAAAGTCTGAATAAAAACAGGAAAGAAACACTAGTGGAACATGCTCCACTAGCTCAACTCTAAAACTAAGCTAGAATGTAAAACAATAGCATCCTCGGAAGCATGAGGACCTACCAACTCCGAATGAATACTGCACGTCCGGATAACTGCAACAATGATCCTGTAGCTCTATCGTCCACCTGTGCCTGCACCTAAAATAGTATAGTTGTATAGGGTTAGTACACACTTGTACTAAGTATGGGTATATGCAAGCACACACCAAGGACATGCATGAGAAAGAATAGCTCTTCCTTAACAACATGATTATGGAAAGTCAAGTCAGTGGACTTGCCAAATTTGGATTAGGAAAGGTTGAACTTTCCAAATTTGGATTAGAAAAGTCGTGCCATGAGAGTAACATGCATCATCATAAACATCATACAGCATACAACACATAACCTCTTACATATAGCACATATCATAGCACATAACATATAACATATAGCTTCTTTCATATCGTTCATTCCTATGCCATGAGACCTTGGAATCATGGACTTGACATTAAGACTTTCCAAAATGAGGGCTCAACATATGGGACCTCAACTAGGGAGTCTTCATTAACAAACACAGAGTCTGCTTCATTCATTCATATGTACTTCATTTCATTTCGTTTATATGCCAGTGTGAACACCAGCTATACCTAGGGTATAGTTTAAGACTTTCATCGGTTTGCTGTGCAATGATCAAGAATAACCTAATGTCATTACCTGAGTCTAGCTCACCTCTTGATTATCCTATCCTAACACCTTTGGTATCATTCATTTCATTATGTGCTTCATTTGAGGTTGGCCTCATTCATTCATTGGGAACTTTAACTTTAACCGACATAGATCATGTGAGCATCATGAAATCCAGTGTCTCCCCAACACCGAAAAGAGGTGGAATCACCGGCCAAAGTGACCCAATAACATGCTAGCGTACATGGGAATTTAACCCCGCCAGATTCCTATATTGGCAGTATAGGTTCGAAGACTAGGAGACATAAGGAGAACCATACCCGGCAAGCCGGACAGTCTCATCTCATGAGAGTTACGTGAACGTTTGCCCTTCCCGAAAGAAGGCATCACCGCTCATAGCTAGCCTATCGATGCTCAGTATAAAGTTCCATTTCATTCATCTCATACGTCATGTAAGCTGACTTCTAGTATGAGGATATCATAGCTCATTAGATGATTTCTCATCTCATCATTAGTATTAAGTGTGTTAAGCTCAATACCTTCATTAGAGTGTTCATAGAGACTGGTCTCTTCATTATCTTACACTCTCATATGTGAGTACGTTTTGGTAACATTTACTTAGGCTCCTTTGAGATCACTCTCATCATTTACATTAGCCTCATATCATGTTGTCACCACATTCATTATCATTAGCACATTTGCTTTCCATAATTACTCACTTCTTGTTACGTGAATGTTCATCTCATCATTTCATTATTCGTCCAATCATATGCCAATGCACTTGGCCATCTAGTGTATCTTACACTCATATTTAACCTTTCAAGGTTTATCATTCCATTACATACATCTTAGGTTCACTTACTTTTGAACGTATGCTAGACTTATGTGTCTATACATACAAGCCATGAGACTTCATTCGTATTTCGTCTAAGTGATTCATATCTTCCTAAGATTATGTGATACAAGACTTATGTGTCTTGTATATATGCCAAGATCTTGATTTTGATCTAAGTAGGTTGTATTATTCTTGGATATTTTGTTCACGTATGACTTATGTATCAATACGGAAGTTTTGCAAGGAAACCCAAATTTGCATCATTCGAATATCATTTATATTTTTCATTGATTTTATTTATAATATTCATAACATTAGAACTCTAAATTAAATTCCAACATTAACATCGTATTATTATTTTTCTACATAGTTTTTCTCTTAGGTTGGACGAAGGGTTGTGGTTCGAACCCCCACAACCTCTTTTTATTTTTCATTAATATTTCATTGCTCATTTTCGCCCAACCAAGAGGTTGTGGGATCAAACCCCCACAACCTCTTTGATTTTTATCATTTAATTCGCTGGAAATAGGGAGGTTGTGGGTTCGAACCCCCACAGCCTCCTTATTTAACTTTAATTTCGCTGAGGCTTAGGCGAGTGGCAGTGAGGTTGTGGGATCGAACCCCCACAGCCTCACTTTATTTCTTTAATTAAATTTCGCTTTCCCCTTCCCAGCCTTGAGGTCGTGGGTTCGATTCCCACGCCTCCCATTATTTTTTTTTTAAATTTTCTCTTCTTCACTCGCTGCCTGGAGGTCGTGGGTTCGAATCCCACGCCTCCCATTCATTTGTTTGATTTATTTTCCTCTTCTTTCTCCCCCAGCATCGCGGGTTCAATTCCCCCCAGCCCCCCTTTGTTTTTCTTTTCTTTTTTCGCGAACTCAATAGCCAGGTTCGAATCCCCTTAGCCCCATTTCCCTTTTCCCTTCTCACAAAATTAGTGGCTAAGGAGTGAGGTCACAGGTTCAAAACCTGGTGGCCTCACCTCTTTAAAAATGCATAAATTTCCAGATTTCTGGGTTAAACTTTAGCCTAAAGTAATAAGGCATAGTTACTAGAAATTTTTATCATTCCCCAACTCATTTTTCATCAACGTTTTCACATGATTCTCAAGGTGCATTCATAAATCATTTTAACACATTTTTAGGCGTATCTTTCATAGATTCATTTAGCTAGAAGAATGTTATTCAATCAACCATATTTCACTAAAATGAACATCACATTGTATACACACTTTCACACATAAAATACACAAGAGTTACATATCTTACACGACCCCAAAACAGTGGCCAAAGACACTGCCAACGTGCACACACACACGCCTCCTTTTTCGATCACACTTTGATTGTCATCTTCGTGATTTCCCGCACACAAACATATTCACATGTAATATAAACACATCATACACGCCTAAATCTACCAGTACAACATACCCATCCTACGAATTCGTTTGGGAGCTAGTGACAAGGACATGCAAAGGGGAACAACCTTAGTTTCGGAGTGAATAGTTTGAATCATAAGGGGCCTCTTGGGAAAGGGACCAAGAGAGAAGAAACCCATACCTTTTTTTGATGTTGTTCAAACGTGAAGTTGTTGCCCAAACGTTCCTCCAAACCACGCCTAAATCACCTCAATGTACACACCACTCGACAAACAACCTCTCTTTGCCTTGACGTTTTTGATTACTTTGATTTTCTTAAAAATTTTCGTGTGTTCTTCAAGTGTGAAGAACCTTAGTCAAAGTTTCTGTTCTTCATGTTAATTTGCAGAGAGAACAAGAGAGTTTTTCTTTTTTGAACGTGGAGAGGGTGTGTTAGACGTGTTAGGAGAGTGTTAGGATAGGTTTAGGAGTCTTAGTTCAAGACTTAGTCAAAATAGGATTTAATATAATTAATACAAATCTGATTTATTTTAAATAATACGCGAAAGGACCATTTTGCCCTTAATGAATCAGATTTTAATTGATGATTAAATCATCAATTCATTGCTTCTAGTGGGGCTCAAACCCGAGTGACACCCTTTTTGCGAAATGGGTCACTTCGGGTCGACCCACCCGAATTACTCTTTTAATTTAAATTAATTAATTCCTCAGGGTAATTACAATATTACCCTTGGCCTGGAAAAGACCATTTTACCCCTGGACCCTCAAAACTTAAAATTTCTTCTTTTAAGTCTGGTAAAGACTCTTTCGATTAAATCTTCATTTTCGTGAGCCTTACATGGTTGGTTCCAACCTTTCCAAGCTCAATTAACTCCCCAAGTTAGTTGGCTTGGTCGTAGTAGGGGTTCTGAGGTCTGGTTCAACGCGTATCAATCCGTGTGAACCTTGATCTAATTGCAAGCATTCTTGATACCTTAAACATTTATCTAATTCATTTTTAGGGTTGTTACATTATCCCCCCCCCCCTTAGGAACATTCGTCCCCGAATGACACTACCACTACCTATCGTAATGCCAGTCAGATCATAACAAAATCACTATGCACAGTCAAGCAATAGTAACAAAAAAAATACGGAGAGATAAAGAAACATAGACTTAAGAGTAGGAAGTCTAACCTCAAGAGCTGAATAGATGAGGGTAGCGGGATCTCATGTCGGCCTCAGCCTCCCACGTAGCACCCTCAACAAGATGATTTCTCCACAATACCTTCACTGTGGCAATCTCCTTGTTCCTCAGCCGCTTGACCTGTCTGTCTAAGATCTCAACAGGTATCTCCTCATAAGACAAGTCTTCACCAACCCCCAAACCTTCAACAGGTAGAATCGATACTGGATCACCTAGGCACTTCTTCAACATAGAGACATGAAAGACTGGATGAACAGAAGCTAGCTCTGCAGGCAATGCTAACTCATAGGCCACCTCACCCATACGCTGCAGGATCTCATATGACCCAACATACCTCGGACTAAGCTTCCCTTTTCTGCCAAATCTCATCACCCCTTTCATAAGTAAACCTGGTCACCAACATCAAACTCTAAGGGCCGCTTCCTGTTATCTGCATATGACTTCTGCCGACTATAGGCAGTAGCCAACCTGTCCCTAATCACTCTGACCTTCTCTAAAGCCTCATGAATGATCTCTGGACCCAAAATGGATGACTCTCCAACCTCGAACCACCCAACTGGAGATCTACACCTCCTACTATACAGTGCCTCAAATAGTGCCATCCCAATGCTGGAGTGATAGCTATTATTATACGAGAACTCTATCAAAGGCAGATGCTCATCCCAGTTACCTCTGAAGTCGATCACACACGCTCTCAACATGTCCTCCAATGTCTGAATGGTGCGCTCTGCCTGCCCATCTGTCTGAGGATGAAAGGCAGTGCTAAGCTTTACCTGCGTGCCCAAGCTCTTCTGGAAAGATCTCCAGAAATGTGAAGTAAACTAAGCTCCTCTATCTGAAATGATAGACAAAGGAATCACATGCCATCTCACAATCTCATCAATGTAGAGTGTCGCATAATCCTCGGCTCTGTAAGTAGACTTCACAGGGATAAAGTGGGCAGACTTAGTCAATCTATCCACAATAACCCATATGGAGTCATGCTGCCTCGTAGTCCTCGGAAGACCAACCACGAAGTCCATATTAATGGCCTCCCACTTCCAAGTCGGAACCTCAATAATCTGAGTCAGACCGCCAGGCTGAAGATGCTCTGCCTTGACCTGCTGACAATTAGGACACTTGGCCACATATTCTGCAATGTCCTTCTTCATGCCATCCCACCAATAAATCTGCTTAAGATAATGATACATCTTGGTGGAACCCGGATGTATGGAATATCTGGAACCATGGGCCTCTGCAACAATCCTGTTCCGTAAATCATCCACATCTGGTACACACAGCCTGTCCTGATACCTAAGTATGCCATCACCTCCCAAATCGAAAGACTCATTCATCTTCATCAGCACTGAGTCCTTCAGCTCCATCAACACAGGATCTAAATGCTGACCCTGCTTGACTTCAACTACCAAGGATTTTTCAGAACTAGGATGAACTGAAACATCCCCACTAGTGGAGTCAACCAAATGCACACCTAGTCTGGCCAGTCTGTGTACATCTTTCACCAGCTCCTTCTTCTCATCCTCAACATGGGTTGTACTTCCCATGCTCATCCAGCTCAAAGCATCAGCTACAACATTAGCCTTACCTGGATGGTAGTGCACATTCATGTCATAATCCTTCAACAGCTCCAACCATCTCCGCTGACGTAGATTCAACTCCCTCTGTGTGAACACATACTGGAGACTCTTATTGTCTGTGAATACATCCACATGCACTCCATACAAGTAGTGCCTCCACAGCTTCAGTGCAAACACCACAGCTACCAACTCCTGGTCATGAGTGGGATAATTCTTCTCATGAACCTTGATCTGTATGGACGCATAAGCTATCACCTTACCAACCTGCATAAGAACACAACCCAAACCAACCCTAGATGCATCACAGTAAACAGTGTAATTCTCACCACACTTAGGCAAAGTAAGCACCGGGGCTGAAGTGAGTCTGTCCTTGAGTTCCTGAAAACTCCTCTCAGAAGTCTCCGTCCACTCAAACTTGGCTTTATTCTTGGTCAAAGCTGTTAATGGGGCAGCAATGGAAGAAAAGCCCTTCACAAATCTGCGGTAGTAACCAGCCAATCCCAAAAAGCTACGGATGTCAGTGGGAGTAAGAGGCTTTGGCCAGTTCTTCACAGCCTCAGTCTTCCTGGGATCCACCTCCACGCCCTGATCGGACACTACATGACCCAAAAAGGTCACTGATCTCAGCCAGAATTCACATTTGCTGAATTTGGCATACAACTGATGCTGTCTAAGTACCTGCAAGGTTAGTCTCAAATGTTGTTCATGCTCTTCCTTGGTCTTAGAGTAGATGAGAATGTCATCAATGAACACTATGACAAAAGAGTCAAGGTATTCACGGAAGAACCTATTTATAAGATCCATAAATGCAGCAGGTGCATTCGTGAGACCAAATGACATGACTAGAAACTCATAGTGACCATAACGGGTACGAAAGGCTGTCTTTGGGATATCTCCATCCCTAATCCTAAGCTGATGGTACCCTAAACGAAGATCAATTTTTGAAAAAAAACTAGACCCTTGGAGCTGATCGAACAGATCATCTATTCTGGGAAGTGGATACTTATTCTTTATAGTGACTTTGTTGAGCTGCCGATAATCGATACACATTCTAAGGGTTCCATCTTTCTTTTTCACAAACAACACTGGAGCACCCCAAGGGGATATGCTCGGCTGAATGAAACCCTTGTCAGTGAGATCTTTTAACTGCAGCTTCAACTCTTTGAGTTCAGCTGGAGCCATTCTGTAAGGAGGAATTGAAATTGGTTTAGTATCGGGTTCTAAGTCGATACCAAAATCAATCTCTCGAGGGGAAGGGACTCCAGGCAAATCATCAGGAAATACATCTAGGAACTCATTCACTACAGGCACTGAGTCTATGGAAGAAATGTCATGGTCTAAATCATTAACACTCACAAGATGACTCAATAACCCCTTGGACATCATTTTATTAGCCTTAAGGTTCGAAATCAAGGGGTTAGGATGACTCGAGTTGTACCCCTCCTAGACTAGCTCCTCTTCATTAGGGAAACGAAATCTCACCACTCTACTACGACAGTCTAAGCAAGCATAACAACTGTGAAGCCAGTCCATGCCAAGAATAACATCAAAATCATGCATGGGTAACTCAACCAGGTCTGCACACATAGTCTTACCACTTATCACTATTGGGCAACCCTTATATACTCTATCAGTTCTTACATTTTCTCCTAAAGGTGTACTAACCACTATAGGATCATGAAAAACTTCAGGCAATATCTCAAAAGTGAGAGCAAGCAAAGGAGTTACAAAGTAAAGCGTAGACCCTGGATCAAGTAAATCATAAACAGAAGTTGAGAATACTTGCAGCATACCTGTGACCACATCAGCGGACTTCTCCTGCTCCTCCCTGCCCTTCAGGGCATAGAATCTGTTCCTCTTAGGAGGCTCGGCTGCTGCTGCACCCTGTCGATTAGGCCTAGGCTGTTACCTCCAGCCTGACCTCTGTTCTGTGGGCAGTCTCTAACCATGTGTCCACTTTTACCGCAACCGAAACAGGCATTAGTGCCCTGTCTGCACTCTCCACTGTGAGCTCGGCCACACTTAGCACAATTCTTTTTAGGACGCTGCATCTCACCTCCATTGCCCTTCTTGGGCTCAGGTCTGCCTCCTCTAGGTGTTGTACTCCTCTGAAAGTTTGAGTTCCCAGAACTCTGTTGCCCCTTCTTGAACCTGGGCTGCTCACGGACGCCAAAATTGTTTCTGTGGCCTCCATGGCTGGGACCTACCTGATCTTGAGGCTTAGGCCTCCTAGCATCACGAACACCCCTCTTTTTACGGTTGTCCTTTACCTGCTGGACATGCACCATCAACCTGGAGAGGTCCATATTATCATGAAGCATCGCAGACCGACACTCCTCCTCTAGATCTCTATTGATTCCTGTGAGGAACCTGCTCATCTCATCCCTGCTGTTAGACACAAGGGAAGTAGCATACCTGGATAATTTAACAAACTTCAGTACTCACCTCATCCTTGCTATTAGATATTAAGGAAAGTAACATACCTTGATAGCTTAACAAACTTCAGGGAATACTACCTAACTATCATAGAGCCTTGTTTAAGATTGATGAACTCCTCAACCTTGGCTTCCCTCATCTCTCTGGGGAAGAATCTCTCCAGAAATGCTGTCTTGAATAGCTCCCAAGTGACTGGCACTCCACCCAAAACTCGGCTATCTTGCCACATCTTGCACCAAGTCTGTGCAACATCCTTGAGCTGATAGGAAGACATCTCAGCCTTCTTAGTATCTGTGGCCCCCATAGCCACCAGAATCTTATGCAACTCATCCACAAACTCCTGGGGGTCCTCTGAAGTCTTAGACCCTGTGAAAATAGAAGGATTCATCCTCGTGAAGTCTCTCAGCCTGTCAGCCATGCTACGAACCGGTGTGTTCTCCCTCTGAACATCCTGCCGGTTGACCTGGGCAGTCATAGCCTAGGCCTGCATAGTAATGGCTTGTGCCATCTGGTCTAGAGATTCCCTTACCTCAGCATCAGTCAACCCAGCTGGGTTAACTAGTATAGCCACTCCATCAGCTGGAGCCTGGGGTGGAACCTGATTTCCCCCAGCAGCTGCACCTCCTCTCCTCTGACCAAAAGCCCTCCTAGTGTTCATTCTCTGAAAACAACAAAGATTGATGTTAGACACGCTCATAACACCAAGAAATTAAACTTTAGGAAAAGCACGATAAGATCAGAAAAAGGGAAGTTTTCCTACGCATCATGCAGTCTCTAATCCAGGATAGTGGTGCACTTCACTACCATGACTTAGAAACTACTCAATGTGGTTGATGTGAACTCATTATTATCGGAATTTAACCTAGTGCTCTGATACCAACTTTGTCACGATCGGAATCTATACCCCAGACGAGACCGGCGTCGTTGACCTCTCAGAGGTCGCAGACAAGCCTACTTACGTCATTCATACTTCCTCTAGGTTAATTTTAGCGGAAAATTTGGAACCTTTTGTTTCCTTAACATACTTGTTAAACATTCTTATCATTTCATAATTGTTCACCATCAATCATCTAACATTAAGAGATAAGCAACTGAAATAAATAGTTCAATAAGTATCAAGTGTATAATTGCCAAAATGGCACCAATAAAAAGTCTAAATAAAAACAGGAAAGAAACACTAGTGGAATCTGAATTTGTGGCTTGTGTGTGCATTACAAAAAGTTATTTCGTCATTGAGATTCTTTGAACATTTGAATATTACAAAGAATTATGAGGATCCAATAATTGTACATTATGATAGTCAAGAAACTATCGTGTACATAAAGGATCCTAAGTATCACAGAAGAACCAATCTCATTGATATCAAGTATAACTTTGTGAGAGACATAGTGGCAAGTGGAGAAATAACTTTACAATACATTCATACACATGAAATGATAGTTAATTTTTTTTGGAAGACCATCTCTAGAGACTTGTTTGATAAACATGATAAGGCTCTAGGTTTACGTAAAGTATGACGATATTTCAGTATTGTAAACTGACTTGATTGTTATGATATTTTCTTTTATATGAAACTATTGAATTTATGTTCAAATTTAGTATGCATGTGATAATATGTAAGATATATAATATGTCGGACAAGTCACAAGATTGACTCTCTCACACGAGCAATCGCCTCTTACGTTGGGAAACGTGAAGAGATGAATTTCACCACCATTTTATGACTTTTTTATGATCCAGACAAAAGTTTCTCCAAGAAATGAACTTAAAGATCACTCAAGAGAGAAACTAGGGTTAAACTTCTGGAGATGTTTTGTCACGACCGGAATCTAGACCCCAGACGAGACCAGCGTCGTTGACCTCTCAGAGGTCGCAGACAAGCCTACTTTAGTCATTCCTACTTCCTCTAGGTTAATTTTAGCGAAAAATTTGAAACTTTTTGTTTCCTTGACATACTTGTTAAACATTCTTATCATTTCATAATTGTTTACCATCAACCATCTAACATTAAGAGATAAGCAACTGAAATAAATAGTTCAATAAGTATCAAGTGTATAATTGCCAAAATGGCACCAATAAAAAGTCTGAATAAAAACAGGAAAGAAACACTAGTGGAACATGCTCCACTAGCTCAACTCTAAAACTAAGCTAGAATGTAAAACAATAGCATCCTCGGAAGCATGAGGACCTACCAACTCCGAATGAATACTGCACGTCCGGATAACTGCAACAATGATCCTGTAGCTCTATCGTCCACCTGTGCCTGCACCTAAAATAGTATAGTTGTATAGGGTTAGTACACACTTGTACTAAGTATGGGTATATGCAAGCACACACCAAGGACATGCATGAGAAAGAATAGCTCTTCCCTAACAACATGATTATGGAAAGTCAAGTCAGTGGACTTGCCAAATTTGGATTAGGAAAGTTTGAACTTTCCAAATTTGGATTAGGAAAGTCGTGCCATGAGAGTAACATGCATCATCATAAACATCATACAGCATACAACACATAACATCTTACATATAGCACATATCATAGCACATAACATATAACACATAGCTTCTTTCATATCGTTCATTCCTATGCCATGAGACCTTGGAATCATGGACTTGACATTAAGACTTTCCAAAATGAGGGCTCAACATATGGGACCTCAACTAGGGAGTCTTCATTAGCAAACACAGAGTCTACTTCATTCAATCATACGTACTTCATTTCATTTCGTTCATATGCCAGTGTGAACACCAGCTATACCTAGGGTGTAGTTTAAGACTTTCATCGGGTTTGCTGTGCAATGATCAAGAATAACCTAATGTCATTACCTGAGTCTAGGTCACCTCTTGATTATCCTATCCTAACACCTTCGGTATCATTCATTTCATTATGTGCTTCATTTGAGGCTGGCCTCATTCATTCATTGGGAACTTTAACTTTAACCGACATAGATCATGTGAGCATCATGAAATCCAGTGTCTCCCCAACACCGAAAAAAGATGGAATCACCGGCCAAAGTGACCCAATAACATGCTAGCGTACATGGAAATTTAACCCCGCCAGATTCCTATATTGGCAGTATAGGTTCGAAGACTAGGAGACTTAAGGAGAACCATACCCGGCAAGCCGGACAGTCTCATCTCATGAGAGTTACGTGAACCTTTGCCCTTCCCAAAAGAAGGCATCACCGCTCATAGCTAGCCTATCGGTGCTCAGTATAAAGTTCCATTTCATTCATCTCATACGTCATGTAAGCTGACTTCTAGTATGAGGATATCATAGCTCATTAGATGATTTCTCATCTCATCATTAGTATTAAGTGTGTTAAGCTCAATACCTTCATTAGAGTGTTCATAGAGACTGGTCTCTTCATTATCTTACACTCTCATATGTGAGTACGTTTTGGTAACATTTACTTAGGCTCCTTTGAGATCACTCTCATCATTTACATTAGCCTCATATCATGTTGTCACCACATTCATTATCATTAGCACATTTGCATTCCATAATTACTCACTTCTTGTTACGTGAATGTTCATCTCATCATTTCATTATTTGTCTCATCATATGCCAATGCACTTGTCCATCTAGTGTATCTTACACTCATATTTAACCTTTCAAGGTTCATCATTCCATTACATACATCTTAGGTTCACTTACTTTTGAACGTATGCTAGACTTATGTGTCTATACATACAAGCCATGAGACTTCATTCGTATTTCGTCTAAGTGATTCATATCTTCCTAAGATTATGTGATACAAGACTTATGTGTCTTGTATATATGCCAAGATCTTTATTTCGATCTAAGTAGGTGGCATTATTCTTGGATATTTTGTTCACGTATGACTTATGTATCAATACGGAAGTTTTACAAGGAAACCCAAATTTGCATCATTCGAATATCATTTATATTTTTCATTGATTTTATTTATAATATTCATAACATTAGAACTCTAAATTAAATTCCAACATTAACATCGTATTATTATTTTTCTACTTAGTCTTTCTCTTAGGTTTGACGAAGGGTTGTGGTTCGAACCCCCACAACCTCTTTTTATTTTTCATTAATATTTCATTGCTCATTTTCGCCCAACCAAGAGGTTGTGGGATCAAACCCCCACAGCCTCTTTGATTTTTATCATTTAATTCGCTGGAAATAGGGAGGTTGTGGGTTCGAACCCCCACAGCCTCCTTATTTAACTTTAATTTCGCTGAGGCTTAGGCGAGTGGCAGTGAGGTTGTGGGATCGAACCCCCACATCCTCACTTTATTTCTTCAATTAAATTTCGCTTTCCCCTTCCCAGCCTTGAGGTCGTGGGTTTGATTCCCACGCCTCCCATTCTTCTTTTTTTTAAATTTTCTCTTCTTCACTCGCTGCCTGGAGGTCGTGGGTTCGAATCCCACGCCTCCCATTCATTTGTTTGATTTATTTTCCTCTTCTTTCTCCCCCAGCATCGCGCGTTCGATTCCCCCCAGCCCCCCTTTGTTTTTCTTTTCTTTTTTCGCGAACTCAATAGCCAGGTTTGAATCCCCTTAGCCCCATTTCCCTTTTCCCTTCTCACAAAATCAGTGGCTAAGGAGTGAGGTCACAGGTTCAAAACCTGGTGGCCTCACCTATTTAAAAATGCATAAATTTCCATCTTTTTGGGTTAAACTTTAGCCTAAAGTAATAAGGCATAGTTACTGGAAACCTTTAATCATTCCCCAACTCATTTTCATCAACGTTTTCACATGATTCTCAAGGTGTATTCATAAATCATTTTAACACATTTTTAGGCGTATCTTTCATAAATTCATTTAGCTAAAAGAATGTTATTCAATCAACCATATTTCACTAAAATGAACATCACATTGTATACACACTTTCACACATAAAATACACAAGAGTTACATATCTTACACGACCCCAAAACAGTGGCCAAAGACACTGCCAACGTGCACACACACACGCCTCCTTTTTCGATCACACTTTGATTGTCATCTTCGTGATTTCCCGCACACAAACATATTCACATGTGATATAAACACATCATACACGCCTAAATCTACCAGTACAACATACCCATCCTACGAATTCGTTTGGGAGCTAGTGACAAAGACATGCAAAGGGGAACAACCTTAGTTTCGGAGTGAATAGTTTGAATCGTAAGGGGCCTCTTGGGAAAGGGACCAAGAGAGAAGAAACCCATACCTTTTTTTGATATTGTTCGAGCGTGAAGTTTCTGCCTAAACGTTCCTCCAAACCACGCCAAAATCACCTCAATGTACACACCACTCGACGAACAACCTCTCTTTGCCTTGACGTTTTTTATTACTTTGATTTTCTTGAAAATTTTCGTGTGTTCTTCAAGTGTGAAGAACCTTAGTCAAAGTTTCTGTTCTTCACGTTAATTTGCAGAGAGAACAACAGAGTTTTTCTTTTTTGAACGTGGAGAGGGTGTGTTAGACGTGTTAGGAGAGTGTTAGCATAGGTTTAGGAGTCTTAGTTCAAGACTTAGTCAAAATAGAATTTAATATAATTAATACAAATCTGATTTATTTTAAATAATATGCAAAAGGACCATTTTACCCTTAATGAATCAGATTTTAATTGATGATTAAATCATCAATTCATTGTTTCTAGTGGGGCTCGAACCCGAGTGATACCCTTTTTGCGAAATGGGTCACTTCGGGTCGACCCACCTGAATTACTCTTTTAATTTAAATTAATTAATTAAGTAATTAATTCCTCAGGGTAATTACAATATTACCCTTGGCTTGGAAAAGACCATTTTACCCATGGACCCTCAAAACTTAAAATTTCTTCTTTTAAGTCCGGTAAAGACTCTTTCGATTAAATCTTCGTTTTCGTGAGCCTCACATGGTTGGTTCCAACCTTTCCAAGCTCAATTAACTCCCCAAGTTAGTTGGCTTGGCCGTAGTAGGGGTTCTGAGGTCTGGTTCAACGCGTATCAATCTGTGTGAACCTTGATCTAATTGCAAGCAATCTTGATACCTTAAGCATTTATCTAATTCATTTTTAGGGTTGTTACATGTTTAGACCAAGGTCTGTACGATGTTAAATAATCTATAGAATGAGACACATACACCAATTTAAGGTGTAAACATCATAGCACGTGTATCATACCACGTGTGTCTAGCGATCAATGGGTCAATGAAAGAATATTCCCTGCTTCTTCATTGTGTGAGACCTAGAAAAGTTAAATCAACTTTTCAATGAAATACCCTTTGACCTTTTGCTGTTTCTTGAAGTTTCAATCAGTGTTGCTACTTTAGCATGTTACTAATAGCCATGAGAGATTCGGCAATGCAGTACATGTCTAGGAAAGCAGTTGATATGGAATAGATAGATTCGAGTAGAAAGGGAAGATGATTGAATGAACAGTTCAACTTGTATATATAAGCCGGCTATTACACAAGTGTAATTTTATGTATAAAGTTAAACATGAACTCGAGTTCACCTCTTTAAGAGGTTGAGGGATCGAATAAGTAACTACCAAAGTAGTGAATAACGTCTGGGGTATTGTGAGTAATAGTGTTCTTTAATAGTATTGAATTCTTTCCACATGTGATTGAATTCATAAATAGGGCTTGAAAAACCATAAGCTCTTCATGCTCACATGTCGCACGAACTATTTGTCGTATGAATTGTGTGTCTGACTGATATAATTTTGACTTGGGTCTTGTCCACCATGTGCGAAGTGGGAGATATATGTTTTGGGTCATGGGTCGCCCATGTGGATCGACCCGACCCGACCCAATCTATTTTAAAGTCTTATCCAATTAATTAATTAATTAATTAATTAGGATAAATCCTTTAAAGGATAAGACTGAAAAGTTACATTGTAACTGTTCAACCCCTCTTTAAAAGACTCCTAGTGGGATCATTATCTAAGATACGTGTAACATGAAATAAGAAAAGTTAAATATGAAAAGAGAGTGGAAAATCTTAAAAATAGAAATTGAATTACAAACGTTCAGTCTAGAAACAAAAGTATTGAGTTTCTCAGACAGATTCATCAACACACAACAACAGACTTCTAGTTTGTGAACAAAACTCTGTTTCCTAGTGATTCAAATATGGACTTGAGCACCAACTTGTCAAAGAAGCAGATCGATGACTTTTGCTGTGAAATACAAGGTATATATGTTGATGATTCCTCTTAAAATTTCCAACAGAGTTTATCGGAGTTGTGTTTTGGTGCGAAAGTTGCTGCTCCCCTGCTCGTCTAGTCCGGTTCGCTGCCCGAAAGAAGGTAAAAACCTCTCCTCATTGCTCTGCTCGTATAACGTCTTGTTGTCTGCATTTCTTCTGCTTCTGCGTTTAACTTAAACCTCTCAGTCTGGATCGAAATCATGTTTGTTGTCTGGTTTGCTGAAGTGCTTATTTAGTGTTAACGTTCCTTAATGGAAATTGGTCTTCTGGTAGGATGCATTATAATAAATTTTGCGGTTTAGTTAAAATTTTGTCGTCTTTTGGGTCTTGGCCTGTTCCAGCCCCCGTTTTCCTTTAACTGGCTGCTCATCTGGGATTCTTTGTTCCTAGTTGCCTAGTATTTAGTTTAATTTATATTTTTAGGTTGCAATGCAAGATTTGTTTAAATGTATGCTAAATTTATCTTTAGTTTATGTGCTGGATTGTTTGATATAGAGTTTCAGTGTTGTAGCCTTGCAGTTTTATTCAAAATATAGGCCTGGGAGTAATGAGCTTGTTGTTAGTCTGTCCAGTTATGATAGATCTTACTTTTAGGGTGTCTTCTTTTATTATTAATGCATGAAACATAAAGTTTTCTCCTTACTGCCTCTGTTTTGGTTTAAATTTAATTATAAGATATTCATGCATAGTTCTGTTAAGTTCACTTGCATAGTTTACATTTGCAGTTTTGAGTCGGTATAAAATCTGAGTCTTTCTTGTTTTATTTATCAACTCTTAGTTTTGCTGGAGTTTTGTATTTAAGATCATTTAAAGCACGACTTCTTTGGCATTAATCCCTCATGTGTATGGTATGCTGATTTTCTCAAATTTCTAGTGACTTAGTTATGCCTCTCTATGTTGCTTCTGTTGTTAAGTGTTTGGTGTGCACAAATCTTCTATTTGATTTCTTCTTATTTTATTGTTTACTTGGCTCGATCTTATATTTGTCAATGTATTAGTATGGTTTAGTACTATTTCGTTTGGGTAAGTATGACTCATTGCCAAATTTGATATACAAAAGTGAACAACAATTTATTGCTCTCTGTTCGGAAGCACTAGCATAAATAATCAACTTTTGATCATTAATATGGATTAGGTTGCTTTGTGACTTGCATTTTTTTTTGAACTCCACTGATGAGTCCCTTGAGTTTACTTGATATACAATAGTTTAGGAGTTAATTGTAGTAGTTTATCTTATGCACATTATCACGCTTATTACTTTTGGATGTTGAGTCTTTACCTTTATTTTTGTTGCATGTAAAATCCGTCCGAGTTCACTATGAACTCCTATTTCCTTCCCCGCAGAGAGATCCATAAAGGCTCAAATCTTTATTCCGAGTCAGTTGGCCTCAAAAGTTAAGAGCAAATTTCGTGAATTCGACTTACATGTCTCGGGAGAGTATATACATTAAGTATACACGATAAAGTGTCCTACATTGGAGAGATAAAGAAGTCGGTCCAAGAAGTCCACCTTTATTTTTAAAGTTATATTTTGTTAATTTAGGCCTATGCCTCTTTGTTTTACTTATCTATTATTATCTTGTAAGTATAGGGCAGGTGGAAGGTGGGCTTAAGGCTCAAAGATATCAAGTTCAAGACTATTCTAGGACAGGTGCTAAATATTGGGGCTTTGGATCCAAAACTTAAATTAGGCCCAAGTACTGGCTCAGGCAAACAAATCCATGTTTGGGCCCAAATCTTCTTGCCCTATCTCATTTATTGGTTATGATGTGTTTTATGTGTTTATTTAATTTTAAGGTTTCAAAAATTCAACTCCTCAAAAGATAACCATTTTGAATTAAATAAATTAATTGTTTTTTAATTTCACTTAGTCAAGCATGCTTGACTTTTAAATAAATTAGTCAATTAGTTAATTATTGGATAACATCGTGTTAGCGGATGTTCTAGGTGATTTAAACCCCTTCCTAGAATATTAATATGAACCGGAACCCCCTTTTATATTTTTTGAATTGATTTATTGTTTTAATCATTTTGAAAAAAAACAGTTTTCTTGATTTTTCTTTAAAAATTAAGTGGCAACTCTAAAATCAATCTAAATAATATATTTAAAAAATAAAACACTTAAGATGCGTTAGCAGGGTTAGCTTGGGGTCACTCGTGATCCTAGATCCCGTGTTTATGCCTTTGGGTAGCTTCAGGGCGTGATATATTCTAACCCTGTTACGACTAAAAAAACAGGTAAAACCAATGTTTACAAGAACAGACACAAACACTAAGTTTTGTCAAATCTGTAGAGATTTGGATGAAACTCGGTGAAACTCCACAAATGCTTTCCGATTTCGGCTCATGTGGTCGATCCTGAGTCTACAATCCACATTCCACATAGGATAATATTCAGTTAGTAAGAAATTTCTAGAAACATATGTAGCACTTGTGATGCGTTTGGAAACATATCTTGCTCTTGTCTCTCTTCTTGAAAACCATTTTCCTTTCTTGGAATTTGGCTTCTCTTTTCTCTTAGGGGGTCCTTCTCCACTCTCTTTGTCTTTCCCATTTCTTTTCCAATTTTTCTTGTGGTTGAAGCCTGAAGATTTTGTACCACTTGACTCTACCACAAGGGAATTAGAAGCAACTTTAGCAGCACCAAGCCACTCATATTTAAGTTCAACATGGCGGGCAACATCAGAAAAAGTTTTGATGCTATCATTATGGGTCAAGTTAACCTTCAAATATTTCCAATTATTGGGAAGAGAGAGAATCACTGGCTGAACTTGTTGGTCATCTAAAAGAACATGGCCAGAACTCTTCAGTTGAGCTATCATGTTTGACATCACCCTAAGGTGTTGTCTGATATTTTCTTCATGACGCTTCTTGTAAGTGTAAAATTTCATAGTCAACTGTCGGAGGCGGGTTACGGATGTACCCCCATACATTCTTCTCATATGTGCCGACATAGCGAGCAGTAGATAGTTCTTCACATTTATATATGAGGTCATCAACCACATAACTAACTATTATTCCATGTGCAATGAAACCATCCAAGCTTTATAAGTCAAGGTCTCTTTTGTGTTGTTTTAAAATATTATTTATAACTTCGAGTGCATTTTGCTCTTTCAATATATACCATATTTTACAACTCCACGTGTTGTGATTGTCACCATTCTATTTTTTGTCTGTGTTTAACTCAACAATGATACTTTTTATGCCATGACTGTATTTGAGAGGCAATTAGGCAAAAAAATTTTAAAATCAATTTTGCATGTGATATACACATTCAAACAAATCAATTCTCGTAAAGGTTACATATTTAATGTTAAATCGAAAAGATACGTAAGTATCCAATCATCATCTACGAACTAAATATTTAACAAAAATTTACTAATTTCTTAATGTGTATAGTAATATATATAGACCATAATTACAAGACATAAATTTCTAATAATAAAACACCAGAGTATAATGCGCAATCGAATAAGATTCCACTAATCCATAAAAAAAGGCTAAAACTCAAATTATCATATTTTAAGGCATAATCAAAGATGTTCATCACATAATTTATAAAGAATAAACAACAAAATTCAATTCTAAATTAGGTTTATGTTGTGAAGTTTTACCCGCTTAACTCCTATATTCACTACATACTTCCATAATAGTTCTTATCCCCAAAATCAGAAAAGGTTTTAATAAGTTCAATATACAAAACATCATATGCAATCCACTCTCAACTAAAATGACACTTTCATTAATCTCAACAAATTTCATTTTAAAGGATCTGAAGAAGTCTAATAAAAAGTCAAGAGCATCTATCTTCAAAGACATAAAATCTTTAAGATCTTTATTCCTTAATAGATTTTGACTTTTCCTCAGTACACCAATTTGTATGATTTCACGCTCTCAGGAATATGTCTTATGGCGAAGTGCTCTTCTACATTATCCTTTCGCTCGATTTTGAGAACTCCCACTTCAAATAGTTTGAGGTTTTTCCTGTTCAACCATGTATGAAATAGGAAGAATGAAACAATAATAATGGTTAACTCATTCCATGTGACAACATATGTCACTTTCATTTCTAGAAGACACAATTATTTTTGTCTAAGGAACAAAAGGACTAAACGAATTAATAAGACCTACATTTGAAAAACATAATACACAACAACATATATAATAAATAAAATAATAAAAAAGAACACTAACTCATTTTTTCAAAAATAGTAATTCTAAAAGGACACAAAACTCTCTCAAAAAAAAATAAGAAATATTTTTCCAGCCAAATTTCAAAATTTCATATCTCACTCATTTTGAATCTATTTTTTTATTATAATATATTTACTCAAATCTATGAATCAGTAGATCATAAAATATTAAGTTTTGAACTAAAATATTGTACCACCAATTCAGATCGCATCGCAACCAACATAACCGTTTTTCCGGGAAAAATAGTAAAAACAACCAATTTTTTTTAAAAAAAAATTTCACTTGGTTTGGATCCATTTTCTATTATAATATAATTCAAAAAACTACAAATGAGTATCTCATGAAAAAATTATGTTTCAATCAAAAATATTGTACATCTAATTTCCAGATATCTAAAAACAGAAGTAGTTTTTTTTTTTACAATAACGACAGAATCTCATTAGAACAAGAAAATCTTTCTACATCAGAATTATATAAGACACAGATTCTTATTTAAGATATAATTAATCCACATTCAAAAAACCTTTAATCAAAACTTTTACTTCTTCCAATTTTTTCTTTTCACTAATTTTCAAGAAAAATTTAGTCTCAGAAGATTTTTTTTAACAACACGTTGAATTTACATGAAATCATCATATAATGATATCAATTAGTAACCCCCGATTTTATACTGTAACATCTCGCAAATTGAAATAGTTAGAAAGAAGCTTAAAAGTTGAAATAGTCTGTTTTGGAAAGAATTAAAATCTAGAATTTTTCTTAAAATAGGAAAAAAATGAGTTTTTGGTCAACTTCAAATGGCCATAACTCCTAGATCATGATGAGTTAGAGGTAGCTCTTGATATGGTTGGAAGCCATGAAACAATATTTCAACGCCGCTGAGTTCGTACAATTTCGATATAGTATGAGTAAGATATGCCTTTTAGAAGTTGAACTATCGGATTAAGAAAATTTCCAAATCCGTGATTTTAAAGGGTGTTTCGGTCTTTTCCTTACCCAACATAGTTTATTCCTTTTTGGTAATATTATTAGGGTCTAAACTGATAGGATTCTGTTTACACTTTTACCAAAAGATTTAGGGTTTTGAGAAAATAGAAAAAAAAGAGGAGAAAAGAGGAGAGAAACCAAGAATGTTCAAGATCGTCGAAGTTTGGCTTGTGGAATTCATCGGGGTGATCCCTATAAGGTATGTGAGATCTTTTAGTGTTGGTTCAGTTCACCCTCACATCATACTTGTTTCAATTAATTAATTTTTGAGTTGGTTGAATGATAAAAAGTAAAGTTTTTGAAGAACATTGTTGAATTCTTGTTTGTTAAGTTGTTGGATGCCTAGTGTTGATTTGATTCATCTTTCTAGATTGTTTTTCGAGTTAAATCTATTGGGTATTGAGGGTACTAATGATCCTAAGTGTTTAAGGAAAGAACCGTGGAAGTTTAGAGGGTTTAGAGATGAAAACCGGAGGAGAAAGGTCGAGAACACCTGTCGGAAGGGCCTTGGGGCGCCACGCCTCCCATAGACCCACATTGGCCTCTGAAGTTTGGGGCTGACGCCCCACGCCTCTCAGAGCGCCAAGGACGCCAGTTCACCCCATCCCCCCCCCCAATATTTTCGAGCTAGTTTCTAAGTGATGTACCTACATTTCCTAGTTGATCTAACACTCTAAGGTACGTCTAAACATCATGAAATCATCCATAAAGATGAGATCATAAACCTTTAACCATAATTTCATTCAAGGAAAGTTATGATCAAATTCAAATAAGTTAAAGAGTCAAGTCCAAAAGTTAAGAGGTAAGTCAAAGTAAGTTAATGTTTTTAAGAGTCTTTAACAAACGCTTTAACTTTGTTTTAAGGCTCAAGTTGCAAGATAAGCAAAGAGTAAAGAGTTGAGTTCATTTCTCAAAAGTTATAAGGGAACTAAGTATTACCTAAGAGTTGTTTTAAGACTAAAGTTTAAAGCTAAGTAAAAAGTAAAGAGTTGAGTTTATTTCTCAAAAGTTATAAATGAACTAAGTATTCCCTACAAGTTTATAAATGTTTTTCACATTTAAGATAAGAGGAAACTAAAATTTCTCAAAAGAATCTTGAGTAAGATAAGGGAACATTGATTCCAAGAGAGCTTTTAAAGCTAAGTGTTGAGCAATTATCTCAACCTAAAGAAATAAGTTGTTTTAAAAACACATCAGCTAAGTATATTATTGGGAGTAGTATTGAGCACCGATATGGGGATGTGAGTTCATGATAACTCAAGTTTCTATAATGGGTCATACTTTTTTGATGATCACGTAAGTTAATCTTGTGGATCCACTTAGTGAGTTAGCTTCCTATCCTGATGGCAAGGTATAGGATGATCCTTGGCAGCGTGAGATAAAGTTTTGTATCATCACTATAGCTCTTATGTGATGGTTGTCGGCTGGAGAAACTCCCACAGTAGTAATTGCATGATTTTTCAAGGGGTTCTACCTAGTATGAATGGGGGTATGAGACTTTATTCATGCATTCATGCATTACACAAGTAAACTTTGAGAGGAAACATGGTATTTCTTTATGATATTATGCTTATGAGTTGACATTATATTTTAAACAGTTTCCCTTTTCTTTATATTGAACCTGTTTTAAACTTCTTTATAATAAGATGAGTTCAACTAAGTATTCATGAGTTGAGAAGAGCCAAGGTAAATATTTTTTTCAGAATCCATTTCAAGCCTATGTTGTTTTAGCATTCCAACTCACATACTTGTACATTCAATGTTCATTGTACATTCAAGTTATTGTTTTCAGTTTTCAGTGGTTAGGATGATTAAGATTCCTGTACCAACATCCTTTTTTATGTTAGAGGATTCATAGAAAGATAGACTTAGTTTATTTAGTCTTTTTATTTCACTTGTAAATGATGACGACTTGAATTATCATTTTTTCTAAGTATTAACTTTGAGTTATATCTTGAGTTATATCTTGTGTTTAAGACTTCCTCTAAGTAAGTAAGCCAGGTCAAGGGTCTCCTTGAGGCCAACAATGGCCTTTGAGATTCGGCCACGTCCAGGGTATAGGCTTGGAACGTGACAAGCTTGGTATCAAAGCACAGTGTTCAAGAGTCCTAATGAGTCTATGAAGCCTTTCTGTAGAGTCCTAGTTATCAATATGAAGCGTGCCACATCTATAATTAGGAGTCTACAATATTTAGGAATCTTCAATTCTTTCATATTCATTTCGTGCATTAGAGCTAATCTCTAAAAAGTTTCCTTCTAATTCATGCCTACGCGTGTTTTCAGAGAACCATGTCTCCACGAATAGAAGTAAGAGGTCGCCCGTATACGAGGAATATTGAGGAACAAGAATTACCAAATGCACCTGAAGTGCAACCACACAGAGAAGTTACTAAAGCTGAGTTTAGAGAGGCAATTAGGATGCTGAGTCAAGCAGTGACTAACCAGGTTGGTCAATAAAGAGATCTCGACAAAAGGGGCTGACACATCGAGGATTCATGAGTTCTTGAGGATGAATCCCCCAAGTTTTACTGGTTTGAGCACTACTGATAATCCAGAAAACTTTTCTGAGGAACTAGACAAAAGGTGTTCGAGGTGATGCATGTTGTTTACACTGAGAGAATTGATCTAGCTGCATATCAACTGAAGGGTGTTGCTAGGATTTGGTTAGATCGGTGAAAATAGGATAGGGATGAAGATGCACCACTTGCGAGTTCAGCTTGTTTGAGGAGGCCTTCTTGGTGCGTTTCTTTCCCGAAAGATGAAAGAGGCTAAGGTACGAGAATTCCTCACACTTAAGTAAGATTCTGCAAGTGTTCATAAATATGGGTTGAAGTTCACCCAACTATCCCATTATGCTCCAGAGATGGTTAAAGACATGAGGAGTAGAATGAGTTTGTTTGTTATTGGGTTAGGCCGTCATATCAAGCAAAGAGGGTCGGGCAATAATGATTATTGGGGACATGGACATTTGAAGGTTAATGTTCTATGTGCAGCAGGTACAACAAGAGAATCTTATGGATAGAGAGGAGTTCAAGAACCAGAGGACCAAGACGGAGAATGAATCCGGGAAGCAGAAGAGTAATGTCAAGAACAAAAGGGACTTGCTCCATCATCTGCTAGTGCATTGGCTAGAATTCACAGAACTTTAGAGCTAGACCTGCACAGTCTCATGGTAGTGTTTCACAAAGAGGTAACTAGGCTCCTGCATGTTCTAGGTGTGGTAGAACTTACCGAGGAAAGTGTCGTTAGGTCAAGACAGGTTGCTTCAAGTGTGGAAAAGAGGGTCACTTCATGAAAGAGTGTCCAAACAACATGAGGATTTGCCAGATTTTGTCAATGGTGTGATTCAAGTCTTTGACTTTACTGTTTATGCTTTGCTAGACCTAGGAGCAAGTTTGTCTTTTGTAACTCCATATGTTGCTATGAATTTTGGTGTTATTCCCTAAGCAACTTAGTGAACCATTCAATGTTTCCACACCTGTTGGTGATTCCATTCTAGCAGAGAGAATATATCGTGATTGTCTCTTTTTCATCAATCACAAGAGTACCATGGCTGATTTAGTTGAGTTAGACATGGTAGAGTTTGATGTCATTCTTCGTATGGACTGTCTTCATGCCTGTTATGCCTCAGTTGATTATAGAACTCGAGTAGTTAAGTTTCAGTTTCCAAATGAGCCAGTCTTAGAGTGGAAAGCAGTTCAGCAGTGCCTAAGGGTCTTTTTATTGCGTACCTTAAGGCAAGAAAATTAGTTTCTAATGGGTTTATCAATAAATTCATCCGAGCTAATGACTTTAGTGTTGAGATATATCCTATTCAGTCAGTTTCAAGAGTTTATAGAAGTCTTTCCTAACGACCTACCCGGAGTCCCTTTTGAGAGAGAAATAGACTTTGACATAGACATCATTCCAGATACTCGTCCTATCTTTTCCGCCATACAGAATGTCACAAGCAGAGTTGAAAGTTCATGAGCAGAATTATGCAACCTATGCCTTAGTGTTTGTTTTTATAGTATTTGCTTCGAAAGATGACACCATTATCTTTATGGTGTTCATGTGGAAGTTTTCACCGATCACAGGAGTTTTCGGCATGTGTATATCTAGAAGGAGCTTAATCTCAGGCAAAGTAGGTTGTCTATGGGTAGTACCGCCAATTTTGAGGAAGATAAGAAAGAGTTAGCAAAGGTAGTGCATAGACTTGCCCGATTAGGAGTTCAATTATTGAATTCCATAGAAGGAGGAGCAATAGTTATGAATGGGTTTGAATCATCATTAGTGTCAAAATTAAAAGGCGAGCAAGACCAAGACCCTATCTGGCTTGAATTAAAGGCAAATGTTCATAAATAAAAAGTGATGACTTTTGAACAAGGGGCGGACGACGTATTGAGATATCAAGGTAAGTTGTGTGTACCAATGGTAGATGATTGAATTACCTTATTTTTTCATCCATAATGGGTGTTATGAGATTTGGTAAGAAGGGAAATCAGTTTGTAGAGAAGCTACTCAAAAAGCTAAAGAAAGAAGAGATACCCACATCTCTCCGAATCCAGAGAAGTTACCAATTGAGGTACTAATTCTTTTCTTGGCATTGATATTAAGTTGGCATGTTGTGTATATATTTTGTTGTTGGGTGTTTAAGCTTAATGTAAGATATTACATCATAAGCCTAGTAAGAAGTAATCTCATTCGAGGACGAATGTTCCCAAGGGGGACATATTGTAACATCTCGCAAATTGAAATAGCTAGGAAGAAGCTTATAAGTTGAAATAGTCAGTTTTGAAATCAATTAAGATCTGGAAGTTTTCTTAAGTTATAAATTGAATTCTTGTTTGTTGAGTTGTTGGATGCCTAGTGTTGATTTGATTCGTCTTTCGGGGTTGGTTTTTGGGTTAAATCTAGCAGGTATTGAGGGTACTAATGCTCCTAAGTGTTTGGGGAAATAACCATGGAAGTTTAGAGGGTTAGAGATGAAAAAAGGACTAGAAAAGTCGAGAACGCCTGTTCGTAGGGCCTTGGGGTGTCGCACCTCCCATAGCCCCACATTGGCCTCTGAAGTTTGGGGCCTGGCACCATACACCTCTCAGAGTGCCAAGGATGCCAGTTCACCCCATTCTTCCCCCATCTTTTGGATCTAGTTTCTATGTGATGTACCTACATTTACTAGTTGATTCTAACATTCTAAGGTGCGTCTAAACATCATGAAATCATCCATAAATATGAGATCATGAAGCTTGAATCCATAATCTAATTCAAGGAAAGTTAAGATCAAAGTCAAATAAGTTAAGAGTCACGTCCAAAAGTTAACAAGTAAGTCAAAGTAAGTTTTTCAAGTTTTCAAGAGTCTTTAACAAACGTTTTAACTTTGTTTTAAGGCTGACGTTGCAAGATAAGCAAAGAGTAAATAGTTGAGTTCATTTCTCAAAAGTTATAAGGAAACTAAGTATAAGACTGAAGTTTCAAGATAAGTAAATGATGTACCGTGGTTTCACGGTATTTCTAATACTTTTTCCTTAAGTTTAGTGTGTGTCGAGAGCCTTTTTGTGTTGATTTTGATATAAGTTTATCTTTGTTTGCAGAAAATCTGTCTAAGGAAGAACGCGGGAGTTTTTGAGAAAGAATTTCAGAAGAGACCACCTACGGAGCCTATGACGGTCCGTCGCGGCTGTGACGGTCCGTAGGTAGCATCGTAGTGAAGGAAGAAGTTGCTGAAGGAAATTTGGGGAAGTCTGACCAAGTGTGGGATTACAGAAGTTCGTGACGGACCGTCACATATACGACGGTCCGTCCTGCATGTTCGTCGTAATTATCAGAGAGTAATCCCAGTACCCAAAATTCCAAAGTTCAAGTGTATTGGAACGAAGACCCTCGACGGGCCGTCATCCTTGCGACGGTCCGTCATACCTGTCCGTCGGGGGTAATGAAGAAAGCAACGTGAGAAGATGTGAAGTATGGGACGACGGAGGCTATGACGGTCCGTCGTGTCCATGACGGTCCGTCACGTGGTCCGTCGACCCAGACGCGTTTGGACAGATTTTTAGTAAATAGAATCCTTATTTGATTAGGTTTTTATTTTTCTTATAAATAGTTGGAAAAACCTCGTTTTTGAGGTTAGACTTTCTGGATAATTTTTAGTTTATAGTTCTTCGATTATATTAGTAAACTCTTGATTTTGGAAATTAAGATATTTTCCGGGAATTGATTGTTGTGGATTTCGGTGATTAATCAAGTTGAATTCTGGGAAATTATTCGTTTTCATAAAAGTAAGTGCATGAACTTTTCCATTAACGATATGAATTGTGTAATTACGAACATGGGTAACTAAACCTCATAGCTAGGGTTGTGGGAACCATGGGTGAATAACAAGGTAGAAATCTAACTTCAATAACAATTTCTAGAGTGGTGTCTTGCATGTATTGATAATTCTTTCGTTTAGAATTCTTTTTAACGGTGGCCAACGTTAGAACTCGCCTTAATGCTACTTGCCGGACCAAGGAGGTAGATAATAGGAAAAGAATTATCAACATAGATTTAGTGTAGACTATCTAATAGACTAGTATTGGTTGGTACGAGTTAATAGCTTAGTCAAATACCGAATACGATGTTTAATATGAGGTAAAGATAAGGGTTAGTATAGCAACACACGTAGCCGGACCAAGGTGCGGAGTGAAATTCTCTAGATGCCGGACCAAGGATTTAGAGATACATAACTTATCACTTTACATGCAAGATATCAGGATAGAGATGTTATAGTTAGATTTACCAAGTTAGGAACCTGTGGGGAACACTAAAACCCTAGTTACTTTTATAATTTGATTAAACTCTGAAAGTTAAAATTGTTAGTTGTTCATTCTTATTTAGTTAATTATTTTCATTAATTTAGAAATAAAACCCCCCTTTTTGTCTTTTGGTTTATTGGAAAACAGTTGGCTAAATAATAGTAATAATAAAATAAAGTTAAGTCTGAACTATTTTCCTTGTGGGATCGATCCCAACCTCATTAGTTGGGTTCTTTACTTGATACGACCGCTTTACTTCTTATTTGAGAAGTAAGTTTGAGCGTATCAAATTTTGGCGCCGCTGCCGGGGAAAGTAGCTTTTAGATTAACTTTAATTTATTACTAAAATTTAGTTAATATTTTCCTGATTTTACTTTTTCTGTTGTTTTTGATTTTTTTTTAGGTTTGACGTCCTTGTATGCCAAATACACGGAGCGGAAGAGAACCCTTGTTTCCCTACGATCACGAGTTAGAGCGTACACTACGAAGAATGAATCGAAACTTGGGTATAAATGATGATGATCCAAACCTGAACAACCCAGCTCCGGTTGATGCTCATGGTCGATTATTACCTGATAATCCTAATCCAGGTGCACAAAGGGGACAAAATCCCGCACCACGTCCTCAAGAATACTACAGAGGCTATGACAATATTGCAGATTCTGATGGGCCACTTGTATTGCCCCCTCTACCTGAAGGTCACACCTTTGTAGTCACTAGTAGTCTAATGCAAATGCTCACTGCTAGAGGTTTGTTTTCCGGACTACCGTCCGAGGATCCACATGCTCATATAGCTAAGGTGAGGGCAGTGTGTAAAAGCTGTGTAGGGAGGCCTGATTTGAATTTGGATGTAATAGGGCTAAGAGTATTTCCTCTTTCACTGACGGGAGAGGCTGCCATTTGGTTCACTGAGCTTCCTTATAACTCAATCTTCACTTGGAACCAATTAAGGGACGTTTTCTTAGCACGTTACTACCCGGTCTCCAAGAAACTAAATCACAAAGATAGAGTTAACAACTTTGTGGCACTACCAGGAGAATCAGTTAGTAGTTCTTGGGATAGGTTCACTTCATTTCTGAGAAGTGTCCCCAATCACCGCATAGATGATGAGTCACTCAAAGAATACTTCTACCGGGGACAGGATGATAATAATAAAGCGGTATTGGATACTATAGCAGGTGGTTCTTATGGGGAGTGTCCTTATGCTGAAATTGCCGAAAAATTAGAGAAAATTTCCCGAAATAATAAAGCATGGAGTACTAGAAAGACAGATACTGGGAGAAATACTTTTGCAGTGCAATCCACACACAACCCAGCCACAGATGAGATTCGTGAAGAGATGGCACAGATGAGAACTGAGCTTGGGTTAGTGTTAAAACATGTCACTGGGGGTGCAGAAAAGATAAACGCAGTGAACTACTTGTCTAAACCACCACCACCAACTGATGAATATTATTATGAGGAAGATTCTTATGCAGTAAATGATCAGACGGGGGGTTTCCGACCAAATGCCCAAGGCTCCAATCAGGAGAATTGGCGCCAAGGTCAAGGAAATCAAGGTCGGAACTATGGTAACTACAACCGCGAGGGTAATTATGTTCGTGATGGAAATTACAACCGCGACAACAACTTCAACAGGGGTAACTATGGTAACAGAAATGAGAGGAGTGGGCCCTATGTTCCTCCTCAAAATCGTGAAGTTGCTCCTAGGGATGGTGGAGGTAGTATGGCGCGAGTTGAGGATATGTTGCACAAGATGATGAGGAGGTTCGATGCTAGTGATGAGCACACCAAAGAGTTAAGGAGTGATGTAGCAGGTATTGGACAGAAAGTTGATACACATGCCATATCAATCAAGCAGCTTGAATTGCAAATGGCTCAATTATCTGCAACTGTGAACACACGGCAACCGGGCACTCTTCCTAGCAACACTGTCCAAAATCCGAAAAATGATGGACACTGCATGGCAATTACTACTCGTGGTGGTAAACAAACTATTGACCCACCTATGCCGTCTATTGTGGAAAAGGTGATGAAAGACAATGATGAAGTGGTAGAGGTTAGTGATGAAGTAGAAGATAACACTGAGGAAGTTGCTGAAGTGCCTAAAAAGGTAACTCCCATGCCTAGACCTCCACCCCCCTTTCCTCAAAGATTAGTGAAAAAGACCGAAGATGGCAAATATCGGCGTTTTATAACAATGTTGAAGCAACTTTCTATCAATGTTCCTTTGGTAGAAGCTCTTGAACAAATGCCCGGTTATGCCAAGTTTATGAAAGATTTGGTTACAAAGAAAAGATCGGTCACTTTTGAGGATGATGACAGAATGCAGCATTGTAGTGCTATTGCTACAAGGTCGTTAGTGCAAAAGAAAGAAGATCCGGGTGCATTTACTATTCCTTGTACAATCGGGTTATTACATTTTGCGAAAGCATTATGTGATCTGGGGGCAAGCATAAATCTCATGCCCCTCTCGATTTATAAGAAGTTGGGTTTGGGTGACCCAAAGCCCACTGCGATGCGGCTACTGATGGCCGATCGAACAGTAAAAAGGCCTATAGGGATACTCCATGATGTGCTAGTAAAAGTGGAGTCGTTCATATTTCCAGCAGATTTTGTCATTCTTGATTGTGAAGTCGATTTTGAGGTGCCTATTATTCTTGGGAGGCCATTCCTTGCTACGGGTAGAGCTTTAGTTGATATGGAAAAAGGGCAGATGAAATTTCGGTTGAACAATGAAGAAGTGACTTTCAACATTTGTAGGTCCATGCGGCAGAGTGGTGAGCTCCAATCGGTATCTGCCATATCCTACAAAATTGGTGAATCATCCAAGACACAAATAGAAGAACGACTAGGTGTAGAAGCACTGGCGGCAGTGATAATGAATCTTGATAATGAAGGCATTGAAGAATATATGTCATTAGTTGCTGCCCTTGATCGTGGTAATGTCCGGTTTAAACCGAAGAAATATGAGCTAGACATGAAGAATCGCGAGTCTCCACCCGCTAAACCATCCATTGAGGAGGCTCCAAAGCTAGAACTAAAAGCTCTCCCACCTCATCTAAGGTATGAATTCTTAGGAACCGGTGACACATTACCGGTAATCATTGCATCAGATCTAAATGAACAACAAGTTGAGAGTCTGGTCAAAGTGCTAAAAAGGTTCAAAAGAGCTATTGGGTGGACCATTGCGGACATTATTGGGATCCCTCCTGGTATTTGTTCTCATAAAATCCAACTCATGCCCGATCATAAGCCAAGTATTGAGCACCAGAGACGCTTAAACCCACCTATGCAAGAGGTCGTGAAGAAGGAAATCATAAAGTGGTTAGATGCAGGAGTAATTTATCCAATCGCCGATAGTAGTTGGGTATGTCCTGTTCAGTGTGTACCTAAGAAAGGGGGAATGACTGTGGTCCCCAATGAAAAAAATGAACTGGTTCCAATGAGGCCGGTGACTGGATGGAGGGTGTGTATGGATTATCGGAAATTAAATGCATGGACCGAAAAGGACCATTTTCCCATGCCCTTCATGGATCAGATGTTGGATAGACTCGCCGAAAAAGGGTGGTACTGTTTTCTTGATGGTTATTCAGGGTATAATCAGATCTCTATTGCACCAGAAGACCAAGAGAAGACCACTTTTACCTGTCCATATGGGACCTTTGCGTTCAAGAGAATGCCGTTTGGGTTGTGCAATGCACCCGCCACATTTCAGAGATGTATGATGTCTATATTCTCCGACATGGTGGAAGATACTATTGAGGTCTTTATGGATGATTTTTCAGTGGTTGGTGAAACTTTCGAGCAATGTTTGAGCCATTTGTCTGAGGTTCTTAAGAGATGTGAAGATTGCAATTTAGTTCTCAATTGGGAAAAATGCCACTTCATGGTCAAAGAAGGTATTGTTTTGGGCCATCGTATTTCAGAAAAGGGCATAGAAGTTGATCGAGCCAAAGTCGAGGTGATAGAGAAACTTCCTCCACCTATCTCCGTAAAAGGTGTGAGAAGCTTTCTTGGGCATGCAGGTTTTTACAGGAGATTCATCAAAGATTTCTCGAAAATTGCACATCCATTGTGCAAACTGTTGGAGAAAGATTGTAAGTTTTCTTTTGATGAATCCTGTCTGAAAGCATTCGGCGATCTCAAAGAAAAACTGGTATCTGCACCTATCATTATTTCTCCGGATTGGAACAGTCCATTTGAGGTAATGTGTGATGCGAGTGGGGTTGCCCTTGGTGTGGTATTGGGACAAAGAAGGGACAAAATCCTTCATCCCATTTACTATGCTAGTAAAGCCCTCAATGAAGCTCAGAAGAACTATACAGTCACTGAACAAGAGCTCCTTGCTGTAGTATTTGCGTTTGAAAAATTTCGCTCCTATTTGCTAGGTACTAGAGTCATAGTGCATACTGACCATTCAGCCCTGAGATATTTGATGGCGAAGAAGGACGCAAAACCAAGGTTAATTCGTTGGGTATTACTACTGCAAGAATTTGACTTTGAGGTAAGGGATAGAAAAGGGACCGAAAATCAAGTTGCTGATCACTTGTCCCGTTTAGAAGATGAAGCTATGAGAGAGTTGGGGGATAAGACTGATATTGATGACACGTTCCCCGATGAGCATGTCTTGGCTGCCTCACAAGACCTGATTCCGTGGTTTGCAGATTTTGCGAACTACCTAGCTAGTGATCTTGTTCCATCGGACTTGTCTTTTCATCAAAGGAAAAAGTTCATGTACGATGTGAAGAAATTCTTTTGGGATGAACCATACTTATACAGGAGTTGTGCTGACGGGCTTATTCGGCGTTGTGTGCCAGAAGTCGAGATGTTGAGTATTTTAGAGGCATGCCATTCCTCACCCTTTGGTGGACATCATAGTGGTGTCCGGACTGCTCACAAGATCTTCCAAAGTGGTTACTATTGGCCAACTATTCATCAAGATGCTCATGAGTTCGCCAAAGCATGTGATAGATGTCAAAGAGATGGCGGCATTTCAAGAAAGCAAGAGCTCCCTCTAAATCCCATTCTTGTAATTGAGTTATTTGATGTTTGGGGTATTGACTTTATGGGTCCGTTTGTGAGTTCTCATGGAATGAAGTATATTTTAGTAGCAGTGGATTATGTATCCAAGTGGGTGGAAGCTATCGCCCTCGCAAACAATGAAGGGAAGAGTGTCACTGCATTCTTGAAAAAGAATATATTTTCTCGATTTGGTACCCCACGGGCAATTATTAGTGATGGGGGATCCCACTTTTGCAACAAATTGTTCAAGGGATTATTGGAGAAATATGGGGTTCGCCATAATGTGGCCACTCCTTACCATCCTCAAACTAGTGGGCAAGTTGAAGTATCAAATAGGGAAATCAAACAGATTTTGTCGAAAACAGTGAACGCTAGTAGAACAGATTGGTCAAGGAGGCTTGATGATGCTCTTTGGGCTTACCGGACAGCATATAAGACTCCCATAGGTATGTCCCCATACCAACTAGTATATGGGAAAGCATGTCATCTTCCGGTTGAATTAGAGCATAAAGCCATGTGGGCTATGAAGAAGCTAAAAATGGACTGGAACGAAGCTGCAGAACAACGATTAAATGGGTTAAATGAACTCGATGAATTTCGCCTTAAGGCTTATGAAAGCTCAGCCCTCTACAAAGAGAAGATGAAGAAGTACCATGACCTAAAAATCGAGAAACGAGAGTTTATGATTGGGGATTCGGTGCTTTTATTCAACTCTAGATTGCGCTTGTTTCCGGGCAAGCTAAAGTCTAAATGGACTGGACCGTACTTGATCACCAAATTATTCCCTCACGGAGCCGTTGAGTTGGAAAACAAGGAAGGTGTGCGGTTTAAGGTGAACGGACAACGTCTCAAAATCTATATTGGTCATGCGGAATCAGCGAATGAGGTGGTTGAGGCATATTATCTTGATGAAGTCTGAGTAATCAAGTGTCCTCAGTCGTGCCGCGACGTTAAATCAGGCGCTAGTTGGGAGGCAACCCAATAGTTATCATCTAATCACGTTTATAGTTTTTGTGTTTTTTCTCTTTCTAGTAACAGTAGCATTTTCTATTTATGGGTTGTAAATTTTCAGGTAGCACATCTACAGGAAGTACTGCAGACAAGTTACTCTACATCAGTCACTGACGGATACATCGACGGACCGTCACTCCTGTGACGGACCGTCGCATTCCTCCGTCGCGCCAGGTACGCTCTCTTGTAATTTTGAAAAACTAGGGCACAGGCGACGGACCATGTGACGGACCGTCACAACTGCGACGAACCGTCATCGGGATTTCGTCACGCCATTACCCGGCTACCCGACCCGACCCGGCTTCAGAATTTTAAAAGTTTAAAACGTTTTAAACCCCCCCACCCCTTCATTATCAGTTTTCACTTAATCTTCCCTCCATTTTCTCCCCTTCCAACTTCACTCTCTTCCCAAATTCCCCATCTTCTCCCATTGTTCATCCCAAAATTTTCCCTCTTGGTCGGAATTTGCTGCAGTGATTCTTAACCTTCTAACTTGAGTGCCATCATTTGTGCATTATTGTCTCCTCTTCCAAGGTATGTATTCCTGAAACTCTACCCTTTACTATTTTTTTGGTTGTTTTACTGTTTTTCCCTATTGATTGCATATGGGTTTCTGCTTTTGCCTAGATATTATCTAACTTAGGTCTGTAATTCCACAAACTGCCTGGACAATACTAGAGAAATTAGGGCTTTAAAACTTACCAATTTGGGTTGTCATTCTGACTCACATGGGGTAAAACTTGGCACCCCTCAGTTCTGTCTCTGTTTCACAGCACGACAACCCGATGACGGACCGTCATACCCATGACGGTCCGTCCTGCACAACCGTCGTGACGGTCAGAGACCCCTGTCCTAGGGGTCTCAACACTTTTTCTAAGTGTCCACTGACGGACACATGTGACGGACCGTCGTATCCATGACGGTCCGTCCTGCACAGCCGTCGTGACGGTCAGAGACCCCTGTCCTAGGGGTCTGAACACTTTTTCTAAGTGTCCACTGACGGACACATGTGACGGACCGTCATATCCATGACGGTCCGTCCTGCACAACCGTCGTGACGGTCAGAGACCCCTGTCCTAGGGGTCTCAACACTTTTTCTAAGTGTCCACTGACGGACACATGTGACGAACCGTCGTATCCATGACGGTCCGTCCTGCACAACCGTCGTGACGGTCAGAGACCCCTGTCCTAGGGGTCTGAACACTTTTTCCAAGTGTCCACTGACGGACACATGTGACGAACCGTCGTATCCATGACGGTCCGTCCTGCACAACCGTCGTGACGGTCAGAGACCCCTGTCCTAGGGGTCTGAACACTTTTTCTAAGTGTCCACTGACGGACACATGTGACGGACCGTCATATCCACGACGGTCCGTCCTGCACAACCGTCGTGACGGTCAGAGACCCCTGTCCTATGGGTCTCAACACTTTTTCCAAGTGTCCTCTGACGGACACTTGCGACGGACCGTCATACCCATGACGGTCCGTCCTGCTTAACCGTCGTATCGGTCTGAGACTTTCCCTCTGATATTTTATGTTGCCAAGTATTATATGACGGTCCGTCATACGCACTACGGTCCGTCACCAGGTCCGTCGTGACCTACTGCTACTTCAGAGCTGTTATCACTGGTTTGAGTGTCTGAGTATTATTGTCTCAAATGTTTATTTCTTTTGTGTCATACTTCATCCTTCAAGTACTAATGATGATTCGTTACAGGTACTACCTATCATGGCACCTAAACAAGATCGCGTTTACGCACGTGGGCGTTCAAAATCTGTCGCCCCGTCTGCCCGATTGGTGATAGGCTCTGATGATGAGCATGATCCAGAATACGTGCCACCTACTGCTACTCCAGCACGAGCTCCACGTGTACCGCGAGTCACGCCCAAGAAGGTGGCGCCCGGCGTAGTCACTGCCTCCCAGTCTGATGAGGAGCGCACACTGACCGGCACTCCTTCTGGGTCAGCTGCCCAAGACGAAGGAGCATCTGGCTCCTTAAGAGTTTCGTGGTCAGAGGAAGCCTCTGGGTCTGCAGACGCCTCTGCTCCTGCCACAGCTACACAGTCTGCTTCAGATGATGAGGCTGACAGCACCGACTCCACCCCTGGCTCACCAACAGGAGTCCCTGCCCCGGTTGCCGATCAGCCCAACCGGTGGTGTGTTGACGGGCAATACAAGGTATACTTAGACGCCAAGGTTCTCAATGACAAAGGCGTCATGACACGGACTCTTACACTGGAGAGGCGGGTCCTCACGGGAAGTCTCCCCACCATGCCAGATATTCACACCCTCTTCACCAGACACCGGCTAGAGTGGACGGCTCGTTCTTTGGGTCGCTACAGTGAGGAGCTAGTCCGCGAGTTCTATGCCTCTTATGTGGCTACTCTTCGCTCGCAGATCGATAGGCGGTCTGCCCCCGCCAAACAGGCCCCACTTGAGCACGTCCGAGTACGAGGCATCCAGGTTGACATCTCCCTACCAGCCATCCGCCGATATCTGTACGGCACGGATTCTGACTCCACCAGCACACCTCTCACCGCCGAGTTTGATTACCGGTGGCAAATTGTTAAAGAGGGCCGGTTCTTACGTGAGCCTTCACTGAGAGAGACCACCAAGAGGTGGATGGCACTGCACCTATCTATTGATGGAGAGGCTGCGGATTGGGTGATGGAGCCGAAGGGGGCCATCAGGAAGGCCAACTTGACCTTTACGGCCAAGTTTCTCTGGTTGATCGTCCGCCATTGTCTCTCCCCCACTGCTGCGGATAACATAGTCACCTGGGATCGTGCAGTGCTGATGGCTGCTATGATGGCAGGGTTCGAGGTCGATTTCGCTTGGCTTCTCCAAGCGGTCATGCACGAGAGGGCCTTCAAGGTCACCACAACTTACCCTTTCCCTTGCATGATTTTCTCTTTGTGCAGATCAGCAGGTGTGCCCATTTGGCACATTGACCAGCTCAAGACCCCGCCAGGAAATGTTGACATCGGCCTCATCAGGGATGAGGCCAATGAGTTGGCCCCACGCAGAGGGCCCCGTCCAGAGGTGGCCCCATTTGGTGAGAACCTGGCCGACACCGTAGAGCATGCTCATGATGCTTCCCGTGCTGCTTCTGCACACACTGACACTACTCCGGTCGAGTCTATCCCGGGTAGTAGCACTGCCCCGAGCTCCTCTCGCTGGGCTCCTTCTGCCACTCTGGTCCCACTAGCTCGGGTTCAGAAACTTGAGGCACAGATGGCTACTCTTCTGCATCACATTCAGCCGTGGATGCAGAAGACTATTGCTGAGGCAGAGGAGCGCATGGAGCGCAAGATGATACAGCACACAGAGAGGCAGATCGCCGGGGTACACCAGCGCTTAGACGCATTTGAATTACGAGTACTAGCCCGACCAGCCCCTCCGGTGGACATGTCGACTCTCCAGGCTGCGGTTGAGAGTCTGCGGGCGGATCTTGATATGATTTTAGAGGCGAGGGTGCCTGAGTCTGAGGCCCCTTCTGCGGAGCCTGCCGATGACACCGTGATGGCCGCCCTGTTTACCACTTCTGATGTTCCACCACCTCCCCCACAAGAGCATGTCAAGAGACGCAGGGGTCGAGAGGAGGATGAGGCTAGGGCAAGGAAGAAGGAGCGCCGTGAGATGGAATCTGCGAGGAGAGCCTCGATTGCCGATGAGGAGGCCCGTAGGTTGAGGGCTGTAGAAGTAGCTGCCGGGGCGTCTAGCTCCAAAATTGTAGATTCTGTGGGAGGCGCTACTGATGGTGCTGTGGATGCTGCGGACATTACTGAGGATGTCCAGACTACGCAGGGAGCAGGTTCCGGGGAACCGGACCCACCAGCTTGCTGATCACCGGCGCTTAGCGCCTCAGGTTTGCTTCACTTACCCTTTTACGTAGTTTAACTTTTCCATGCATTGGGGACAATTGCATATTTTTTTGTAGGGGGTGGGGTAAATGGAAAGTGAACACTTGGGTGAATTTTGAGTAGCCCAAGTTCACGATCCTCTTTTGGGGTTTTCTTGCCTGTGTTCTTTTTCCCCAAAAGACTGATTACTTTTACTGTTGAACCGGCATGTCATATCTTATGTACACAGTATAAATCTGAAGCATGATGGCTAATATAAATATGATATCTCGATAATCATTTGCATGACTAGGCACAGTAAGTGATAATTGTGTGGTTTGAAACATGAAACAAGGATACACTTCTGCATGATCCTGAATCTAAGATTTGAACTAGGTGTCTAATACTCTGGGAATGCAAGGAATGTCATGTGAGTGTGAGGTAAAGTCGAATGACCACCATTAATACTGAGCTAGAACTTGCCTGGTTAGTCCTACTGAAAGTGAGTCAAAACAATCACTTAGGAAAGGATCATAGGCCCTTGTTCGAAATAGTCAATCTTGAGCCAAAAAAAAAAAAAATAACAGAAAACCAAATGAAGTTAATCCCTTTTTGATCCAAATGAATTGAGCCTAAACTAGATTTTTTTTTTTACCCCAAATGATCTTCTCTGGGAGCAATGTGTTGGCCCTGGTCCCTCCTAGGACATGTGCACCTCAGCTTATGCCAAAAGCATAAGTTGAGGGTGGCTAATGCAGAAAGCAACCTTGTTTTGGCCCTGACCCAACCATGGGTATTGTGAACCTTGACTCATGGCAAAATCATGAGTTGAGGGTGGCTGCTATAAGGAAAACCACGGAAAGTGGGGTTGAAAGAATGAAGAGAAAGAAAGAATAAAACAGAAGTGACTAAAAAAAAAAAAGAAAAAAAGTTAATAATAACCAAAAGCAAAATAAACACAAGAAAAGAGAAAAGTCACTTACACATAAGGATAAGAAAGGGAAAACAGCAAAGTGAAAAGAAAATTGAGTAATAGGGCGAAATAAGAATGATATGTCAAGGAGGGCAACAAGTCACTAAAGTATATCTAAATACACCCTACCTGACCCTGAGCCTATGTTACAATCTAAAAAAGTCCTATTGTGATCCTAAGTGCGTATGAGGAATTTGAAGTAGTGAAAATAAGGGCAAGCCTATGGCAATATGTATAAATGAGTGGTGAATTTGTTCTGAGAGTGAGTGTCGAAACGTGATCCTTATACTCAAACTAAAATCATTGTGTGAAAAATGAGGATGTTATTTGAAGTAAGGACAGGAGTTGTAATACCAGAAATATTAGCATCTCGGTGAGAAATTGAAGAGGATAGGCATCATTGCGTAGTAAATCTGGGTTATGGTTTGATTCTACACAAATCAATGCCTAATAGTGAGACCATGCATGAACATAATGAGAATAATCGAGGTTGATAGCCAAATGATTGCGGAAATTAAAATATGGATACTTTTGTACAAAGAATTTGTAGTGAGTCATAGTGCGTCGCTTGAGGACAAACAACGAATTTAAGTTGAGGGTGTTGATGTACCGTGGTTTCACGGTATTTCTAATACTTTTTCCTTAAGTTTAGTGTGTGTCGAGAGCCTTTTTGTGTTGATTTTGATATAAGTTTATCTTTGTTTGCAGAAAATCTGTCTAAGGAAGAACGCGGGAGTTTTTGAGAAAGAATTGCAGAAGAGACCACCTACGGAGCCTATGACGGTCCGTCGCGGCTGTGACGGTCCGTAGGTGGCATCGTAGTGAAGGAAGAAGTTGCTGAAGGAAATTTGGGGAAGTCTGACCAAGTGTGGGATTACGGAAGTTCGTGACGGACCGTCACATATACGACGGTCCGTCCTGCATGTTCGTCGTAATTATCAGAGAGTAATCCCAGTACCCAAAATTCCAAAGTTCAAGTGTATTGGAACGAAGACCCTCGACGGGCCGTCATCCTTGCACGGTCCGTCATACCTGTCCGTCGGGGGGAATGAAGAAAGCAACGTGAGAAGATGTGAAGTATGGGACGACGGAGGCTATGACGGTCCGTCGTGTCCATGACGGTCCGTCACGTGGTCCGTCGACCCAGACGCGTTTGGACAGATTTTTAGTAAATAGAATCCTTATTTGATTAGGTTTTTATTTTTCTTATAAATAGTTGGAAAAACCTCGTTTTTGAGGTTAGACTTTCTGGATAATTTTTAGTTTATAGTTCTTCGATTATATTAGTAAACTCTTGATTTTGGAAATTAAGATATTTTCCGGGAATTGATTGTTGTGGATTTCGGTGATTAATCAAGTTGAATTCTGGGAAATTATTCGTTTTCATAAAAGTAAGTGCATGAACTTCTTCCATTAACTATATGAATTGTGTAATTACGAACATGGGTAACTAAACCTCATAGCTAGGGTTGTGGGAACCATGGGTGAATAACAAGGTAGAAATCTAACTTCAATAACAATTTCTAGAGTGGTGTCTTGCATGTATTGATAATTCTTTCGTTTAGAATTCTTTTTAACGGTGGCCAACGTTAGAACTCGCCTTAATGCTACTTGCCGGACCAAGGAGGTAGATAATAGGAAAAGAATTATCAACATAGATTTAGTGTAGACTATCTAATAGACTAGTATTGGTTGGTACGAGTTAATAGCTTAGTCAAATACCGAATACGATGTTTAATATGAGGTAAAGATAAGGGTTAGTATAGCAACACACGTAGCCGGACCAAGGTGCGGAGTGAAATTCTCTAGATGCCGGACCAAGGATTTAGAGATACATAACTTATCACTTTACATGCAAGATATCAGGATAGAGATGTTATAGTTAGATTTACCAAGTTAGGAACCTGTGGGGAACACTAAAACCCTAGTTACTTTTATAATTTGATTAAACTCTGAAAGTTAAAATTGTTAGTTGTTCATTCTTATTTAGTTAATTATTTTCATTAATTTAGAAATAAAACCCCCCTTTTTGTCTTTTGGTTTATTGGAAAACAGTTGGCTAAATAATAGTAATAATAAAATAAAGTTAAGTCTGAACTATTTTCCTTGTGGGATCGATCCCAACCTCATTAGTTGGGTTCTTTACTTGATACGACCGCTTTACTTCTTATTTGAGAAGTAAGTTTGAGCGTATCAGTAAAGAGTAAAGAATTGAGTTCATTTCTCAAAAGTTATAGGAGAACTAAGTATTTCCTAAGAGCTTATAAATGTTTTTCACATTTAAGATAAGAGAAAAATAAAATTTCCCAAAAGAGTTTTGAGTTAGAAAAAGGAACATTGATTCCATCAGGCTTTTAAAGCTAAGTGTTGAGCAATTATCTCAACCCAAAGAGAGAAGTTGTTTTAAAACACATGAGCTAAGTATATTTGTAGGAGTAGTATTGAGCACCGATATAGGTATATGAGTTAATAATAACTCAAGTTTCCATAAGCCATGTAGCCATCATGGTTACTAATGGGTCATACTTTTTAGATGATCACATAAGTTAAGTGTAACAACCCTAAAATGAACTAGGTTAATCTAGAGATTTACTTGTGTTTCTTGAGTTAGTAACTTGTTAATAGGATGATTTTTGACTTAGAAAGTCTAGGTTGGTGAATTTTGAGGTTGAACGTTAAGGGTCGACCATGACGTTCAGAAACTATCCTTATGAGTTTATGTGTCTATGTGATGTATTGTGGTTTTATGCCTTGTTTGAATGAGTTTAGTGAGTCAACTTCAAGTCATGTGTTAGAGAGTCTAAAGAAACCTAGTTGATGATGGTTGAAGGTTCTTGACAAGGATCCAAGCCAAAAGGGACAAGCCTTAGCCAAAGAGCCAAGATTGTCCCAAGTTGGCAGCTCACTGCCTCAAGGTTCACGGACCACTTCACTGCCAGTGGACTTAACCAAGGCCCGTGAAGGAGTTCGTACCTTAGATTCATGGGGATTGTCAAGGAAAGGTTGGCCACTGCCTAGAGGACCACGGGCCGTCAACTTGGTCGTGAAACACCTTCACAAACCATGAAGGACGACGTGGTTTCTGGGCGGGCTGCCTAAATTTTGGGAATTTGGGTAATTCAGTTTAAATTTTTTATAAAGTGGGTTGGTTTTATCTAGTTAATATCATTATTATAAATATTTCTATGTCCTAAAACTAGTTAACAACTCATTATTTTCAAATACCAAAATCAAAAACCCTCCTCTCTCAAAAACTCTCTCAAAACTCAAGTAAGAAGATGAAGGTGGAGATGGGGGCTAGGGTTTTGTTTCAAGAGATTTCTTCTTCAATTATCGTGTTTTCTTCTAATAAGGTATGATATTTCTTTATCTAAGGCTTGCTATCACGTTAGATCCAATTTCAAAGTGATTTCAAAGTTTATAAAAAAGTCCAATTTCTACTCTAAGTCATGGTTCTTGCATGAAACGATTTCAAATGATTAAATATGATATTGTTGATGTTAAATTGATGTTTTCCAATGAAAATTTCCATGAATCCTTGATCTTCTCAAATATCTAAATTTGGCTTATAAATGGACTAATCGCTGATGATCTAATGATGATAGAATTGAGTTTACATTTTGTTGTATTGTTGATTTATATGGTTAATTATGCTTATATTGTGAATTGACGGAGTTTTTAAGGAATGGTGATCTTGACTATTATAAGAAGCTAAGTTGACCTAATTCCCTTTGTTAATGTAGAATTGATATAGAATTGCTATTGATTGGTATGGTCCAATTATGGTGGTGGTGCTTATGTATTGTGTATGATGATTATCATGGCCTTGTTGGCATTTTTATGTGAATTGTAGTAATATCATGTTAGGGTTTATGTGAAGGTATAAAGTGAAGGATGATGTGATACATGTGTGATCTTATATAATGTAAATGTATAGAGTAAAGGTGCTCATGTGATGTCTATATGATCTTGAATGAGTGCTAAATTGTTATGATTCTTGTCTAATTGATGTCATATGATAATGAAGGACTAAGAAGTGTCCTTATAGAATAATGTTGTATCTTGTGTTCGCAGACTTAGTTTTCCCTACTTGGTACTTGAATTATATTAGACAAATGATATGATCATGTTGTGTCTTGATTGGTTGACTTAGGTCCCTCTTCTTGATACGTGAAAGTTATATGAATATGTGATCTCTTGACTTGGTATACTTGACACCCTTGTCATGTATGTGTAAGAATGAATGAAAGTGTAGGATCGGTAGACCTATAGTAGGTGCCCTCCTAAGAATGACTAATATATAACCTTGAATATGAAAAGAAGGTTAAGAATGTGAAACCTTTAATATGAAAACAAGGTTAATAAAAAGCCTTGAACCAATGAACTTATATGGTGCCTCCTTCTTGAGTGGAATGATGGACTTAAAGATAGGTTGGCCGGAACGACATGCGACCTTCTTTAAGAAAGTCATAAGAGCTATCCTAATAGACCTTGGTTGGAATCCCTAGTGGACCCATCCTTGGATGAAAAAGTATTATGAGTTGGTAGGACTTAGTGATGGTACCTTCTCTAATACAACTACATAATGATTTACTCTATGAGAAACAAGGAAAAACACCGAGTGAATATGTTTGTGGTAGTAGCTCTACTTTAGATGAGAATAGAATAAAAAGCCCTTGATATCACATAACCATGAGCCAACATGGGATGTGTCCTAGTTCTACCCTTGGCAAGTAGAACACCTTTACGGTGTGGGGTCTTGATGACACCGGATTCCATACCTAGCTAGTGTGGTCTATGTCGGTTAATGCCTATTCTCATCATATAGGATGTACACTCTAGTTATTGGATAAGTTCTACAATGTGTGGGTAGTGTAATTGGACGCTATCGACACATTGCACGAGTAGTCTTTAAAGATGTTATGTGAGTTCCCTTGTCCTCTAAGACCATTATGTGAAGTCCTCTAATTGATTGCTTGTATCTTTAATGACTTTAATGAATATTGTTGACTTAGTAAAGGTTTTCTAATTGAAAGGTTCTTATCTAGGGTATCTTTGAGGATCACTTAGGTGTCCTTGAAGAGGGTGTATGTGCGGTCTATTCATGTCTTACTCAAGCGAGTTTTAGAGTAACTTTAGGTAGAGGATCTAAAGTGATGGAAAGGTTTACTTATTGAATATGGAATGTGTATTATATGTGATTTTTGACTTGTATTATGTCTCTTAAAATCTTATTATGAAGGTTTTTATCAAAATGTCATGAAAGTATGTTTCTATACTAAATGTCCCTTTTTCATGGTTTTTGCATGACTTCCATAGTTAGTGCATTGAATGTGCTAACCCTTCTTTTCCCTTTTTGACTAAAGTGTAGGGATTGAAAGTATTGATATGCCATGGATGATGGATAGGTTTCTAAGGGTTAAAGATGAAGCTTTGGTGAGTCCTTATAGATTCGAGGACACGACCCACATGTTCTTTTTATGTCTTTAGTCTTTATTTTAAGTCTTGTTTGGGCTTAGTCCCTATATTACACTCTAAAGTACTAGATTTTTTAATGAGACAAAGTGTTGTAAAGGTAGAATGTTTTAAAAGTCTTCCGCTTGCTAGTTAAGGAAATTATTCTTCGTGTGTGAAGAAAGCTTAAAATTCTTACTTATTTTTGAGTATTTTATGCAATGAATGATGTAAGAGGCTTGTCATAGTCTTGTACGCCAGTAACTCATAGGGGGTGCTCCCCGGTCGTTACAAACTTGGTATCAGAGCATAAGGTTATGAGAGTGTCTTAGATTGTCTCAAAAACCACATCTAGTAGAGTCTTGTTCATAATGTGAAGTGTGCCACATTATGAATAGGAGGCTATTGGGTGCTAAGAAAGTTTCACTTCTTCATTCTTCTAATCGTGCCTAAGAGTTTTGTTATTTGATATTTTCCCCTTGTTCCTTATGTGATGCTCCTTAGAGTGTGGCCTTTGAGAAGTTTGGTTCTAGAGGTTGAGGGAGAGCAAAAGAGGTTATGTGTGACTTGTTAGATGTGATATGGAAGTTTGTGATGATGACCTTAGGTTTGATGAGTTGTCTTGTGATGGTGAGTATTGGTGTTAGAAAGGTATAGGTGTGATGAGTAAGGAGGCTTGATGTTGTTTTTTATCCGACCTTAGATAAGGGAGGAGGTGACATTTGAAAGATTATGTTTGAGTTTCTCCTAGTAGGGGAATAGTGACTTGAAGATTTGGGTGAGAATGGTGTTTGTAAGGTTGATGATTTCTTGATTAAGACCCTTATAGCATGTTAATGTTGACCTTAGATAGGTTTCTCCTAAGTGCAGGAGTATGGTGAATAGTAAGGGTGTTGGGAGTGAGATATCCTTATCTTTTCCTTATGTGTCTACTCAAGCCTAAAACTAAGAGTTCCTAGTATCTTGGTTCATGTTGGAGTCTTTTGTGAAAAAAAATTGAGTTTCCAAATATTCTCCTTATGATATGCATGTTTTGATTGAATTCTTGCTAAATGAGAAAATGAGTTTTCATCCATTGTATTACCTCATGTTCATGTGCATCTAGGGTAAATTGTCTATTTGCTTCATGAGGTGAAATAGTGAGCATGCCTAAATGTTGCATGAGTTAACTTGTTGAGCATGCCTAATATGTTATTTGGAGAGTTGCATGTTAAGCCTTTATATAAAAATTGCTTTGAAGGTGCCTTATTGAAATGTTGCATTACTATGCTTTGATGAGAAATTGCATGATGTGCTAAGTGATGTTTAAATGAGCATGATATAAATTGGAAAAGGAAGTTCCTCCAATACCATGAAAAACAGTAAAGAATGAAGCATAAGGAGTTGGTAGATGTAGTTCTACTTTCTTGAATTGCATGAAGTTGTTTGAGCCTTGTATATGGAGTGATGTTCCTCCTAACTATGTGTATGGTTTATGATAATGTATGCATGAGTGTTAGTTGTTTGCTTTGGTTGTTATCCCGTTAAGTGCGAAGTGTCATTCGAGGACAAATATTCTCAAGTGAGGGAGACTGTAACAACCTTAAAATGAACTAGGTTGAACTAGAGATTCACTTGTATTTCTTGAGTTAGTAAATTTTTAAAAGGATGAGTTTTGACTTAGAAAGTATTGGTTGAAGAATTTTGAGCTTGAACGTCAAGGGACTACCACGACGTTCGTAGACTAGCCTTATGAGTTTATGTGTCTATGTGGTGTATTGTGGTTTTATGCCTTGTTTGAATGAGTTTAGTAAGTCAACATCAAGGCACACGTTAGACTCGAGGCTAAAGGAACCTAGTTGATGTTGGTTGAAGGTGCTTGAAAAGGAGCTAATCCAAAAGGGACAAGCCTTTGCCAAAGAGCCAAGGTTGTCCCAAGTTGGCAGCTCACTGCCTCAAGGTTCACGGACCACTTCACGGCCATTGGACTTGACCACGGCCCGTGAAGAAGGTCGTGGAAATGACTTAGCTTCATGGGTCTTGGCAAGGAATGGTTAGCCAATGCATAGAGTACCACGGGATGCAACTTGGCCGTGAAACACCTTCACGGATCGTAAAGGTGATCGTGGTCCTTGGACGGGCTCCCTGAATTTGAGTAATTTAGTTTTAATTTTTTATTAAGTGGGGTTGTTTTTCATTGGTTCATATAATTATTATAAATAGATTTAAGACCTAAAACTAGTATTAAACTCAATATTTTCAAATACCCAAATCAAAAACCCTCCACTCCAAAAACCCTCTCAAAACTAAAGGAACAAGATGAAGATGAAGATGGAGATAGGGGCTAGGGTTTCGTTTCAAGAGATTTCTTCTTCAATTCTCATGGGTTTTCTTCTAATATGGTATGGAGTTCTTTATATCAGGATCGGTATCACCTTAGAGTCAATTTCGAAGTGATTTTAATGATTTCAAAGTTTATAAAAAATTTCAATTTCTACTCTAAGTCATGAGTTCTTGCATGAAAAAATTTCAAATGATTAGATATGATATTATTGATTTTAAATTGATTTTTTCCAATGAAAATTTTCATGAACCCTTGATCTTCTCAAATCTCTAAATTTGGCTTATGAACGGATTAATTACTTATGATCTAATGATGATAGAATTGAGTTTAGATATTGTTGTATTGTTGATTTCTATGGTTAATTATGCTATTATATTATGAATTGATGGAGATGTTAAGGAATGGTGATCTTCGCTATTTGAATAAGGTACGCTGACCTAATTCCCTTAGTTAATGTATAATTGATATAGAATTCCTATTGATTGGTTTGGTCCACTTATGGTGGTGATGCTTATGTGTTGGATATGATGATGATCATGACCTTGTCATCATTATTATTTGAATTATAGTAGTATGATGTTAGGGTTTATGTGAAGGTATAAAGTGAAAGATGATGTGATACATGTGTGATCTTGTATAATGTGAATGTATAAAGTTAAGGTGCTCATGTGATGTCTATATGATCTTTAATGAGTTCTACAATGTTATGATTCTTCTCTTATTGATGTTATATGATAATGAAGGACTAAGAAGCGTCCTTATAGAAAAATATTGTATCTTGTGTTGGTAGACTTAGTTGTCCCTACTTGTTACTTGAATGATATTGGACAAATGATATGATGAATGTTGTGTCTTGATTGGTAGACTTAGGTCCCTCTTCTTGATATATGAAATTTATCTGAATATGTGATCTCTTGACTTGGTAGGCTTAGATACCCTTGTCTTGTATGATTAAGAATGAATAAAAGTCTAGGACCGGCACACCTATAGTAGGTGCCCTCCTATCAAAGACTAATATATAACCTTGAATATGAAATGAAGGTTAAGAATGTGAAACCTTGAATATGAAAAAAAAAGTTAATAAGAAGCCTTGAAGGAATAAACCTATATGGTGCCTCTTTCTAGAGTGGAATGATGGACTTAGAGATAGGTTGGCCGGAATGGCATGCGTCTGTCTTTAAGAAGTTATAAGATCTATCCTAATAGACCTTGGTTGGAAGCCCTAGATGAACTATCCTTGGAAGAAAAATTATTATGAGTTGGTAGGACTTAGTGATGGTAACTTCTCCAATACACCTAAGAAATGATTTACTCTATGAGAAACAAGGCAAAGCAACGAGTGGATATGCTTGTGGTAGTGGCTCTACTTTAGATGAGACTAGAGTACAAAGAAGCCCTTGATATCACATAACCATGTGACAACATGGATGTGTCCTATTTCTATCCTTGGCAAGTAGAACACCTTCGACAGTGTGGGGTCTTGATGACACCATATTCCATACCTAGCTACTGTGGTCTATGTCGGTTAATGTCTATTATCATCATATGGGATGTACACCCTAGTTATCGGATAAGTTCTAAAATTTATGGGTAGTGGAATAGGACACATCTACACATTGCACGAGCAGGCTTTGAAGAGCCTAGGTAAGTTCCCTTGGTCCTGCAAGACCATTATGTGAAGTTCTCTAATTGATTACTTGTCTCCTAAATGACTTTGATGAATATTTATGACTTAGTAAAGGATGTGTAATTGAAATGTTCTTCTCTAGGGTAGCTTTGAGGATCACTTAGGTGTGGTTGAAGAGGGTGTATTCACGGTCTCTTCATGTCTTACTCAAGTGAGTCTTAGAGTAACTTTAGGTATAGGATCTAAAGTGATGGAAAGGTTTACTTGTTAAATATAAAATATGTCTTATATGTGATTGTTGACTTGTATTATGTCTCTTAAACTCTTATTATGAAGTTTTTTTTGAAAATGTCACAAAAGTATGTTTGTATACTAAATGTCCCTTTTTCATGGTTTTTTCAGGCTTCCATACTTAGTGCATTCAATGTGCTAACCCTTTCTTTTCCCTTTTTGACGAAAGTGTAGGGATCGGAAGTCTTGATATGCCATGGATGACGGATAGGTTTCTAACGATTGAAGATGAAGCTTTGGTGAGTCCTCAAAGATTCGAGGACAAGACCACATGTTCCTTTTATTTCTTTAGTCTTTATTTTAAGTCTTGTTTGGGATTAGTCCCTATATTATACTCTAAAGTATTAGATGGTTTATGAGACAAAAGTATTGTAAAGGTAGAATGTTTTTAAAAGTCTTTTGCTTTCTAGTTAATGAAAGTATTCTTCATGTGTGAAGATAGTTTTAAATTCTTACTTATTTTTGAGTATTTTATGCTATGAATGATCTAAGAGGCTTGTATGTGACTTCTCGGAGTCTTGTACGCCGGTAACTTCTAGGAGGTGCTCCCTGGTCGTTACATTAAGCTAGAGGACCCACTTAGTGAGTTAGCTTCCTTTACAGATGGCAATGTATAGGATGGTCCTTGGCAGCGTGAGATAAAGTGTTGTATCATCACTACAGCTCTTAAGTTATGGTTGTCGGTTAGAGAAACTCATAAAATAGTAATTGCATTGTTCATCAAGGGGTTCTTCTTAGTATTAATTGGGGGGGGGGGGTATGAGACTTCATTCATGCATTGCACAAGTAGACTTTGAGAAAAAACATGGTATCTATTTATGATATTATGATTATGAATTATTATTTCATTAAACAGTTTCCCTTTTCTTTATATTGCACATGTTTTAAACTGCTTTATAATAATATGAGTTGAGTTAAGTATTCATGAGCTGAGAAGAGCCAAGGCAAGTGTTTCTTTTAGAATCCATTTCAAGTCTATGTTGTTTTAGTATTCCAAATCGCATGCTCATACATTCAATGTACTAATGCCAGTTGGTCTGCATTGTATTATGATACAAACGCACGTAACTAGGATGAACATTCGGCGTACTGTTGATCCAGTGAGAAGCTTAGAGTAAGTTGGTGATCCTCCTTTCAGTCAGCAGGATATCTTTATCATTCTAGTTATTAATTTTAATTTTCAGTTGTTAGGATGATTGGGTTTTTTGTCCAAACATTTATCTTTATTTTAGAGGCTTCATATAAAGATAGAGTTAGTTTCTTTAGTCTTTTTATTTCACTTGTAAATGATTAAGACTTGAATCGTTATTTTTGCTATGTATTACTTTTGAGTTATTTATTGAGTTATATCTTGTGTTTAAGTCTTCGACTGAGTAAGTAAGTCATGACAAGGGTCTTCTCGAGATCAGCAATGGTTTATGAGAGCCTACCACCTCTAGGGTGTAGGCTCGGGGCGTGACAATCTTGGTATCAAAGCAAAGAGTTCAAGAGTCCTAGGGAGTCTATGAAGTTGTGTATGTAGAGTACTAGTTATCGGTGTGAAGTGCGCCACATTTATAATTTAGAGGCTGGAATATTTAGGAATTCCTCAATTCTTTCATATTCCTTTCGTGCGTTAGAGCTAATCTCTAAAAAGTTTCCTTCTAATTTGTGCCTATGCATTTTTTCAGAAAACCACGTCTCCACGAAGAGAAGTAAGAGCTCGTTCTGCTACGAGGAATGTTGAAGAAAAATAATTACCAAATGCACCTGAAGTGCAACCACAAGGAAAAGTTACTAATGCTGAGTTAAGAGAGGCAATTAGGATGCTGAGTCAAGCGGTGACTAACCAGGTTGGTCAACAAAGAGGAGCTCGACAAGAAGGGGCTGACATATCGAGGATTCCTGAGCTCTTGAGGATAAATCCTCCAAATTTTCCTGGTTTAAGCATTACTGAGAATCAAGAAAACTTTACTATGAGAATTGAAAAAAGGTGTCCGAGGTGATGCTTGTTGTTGAAACTAAGAGAGTTGAGCTAGTTGTATATCAACTGAAGGGTGTTGCTATGACTTGGTTTGATTAGTGAAAAGAGGTTAGGGATGAAGATGCACCACCTGCGAGTTGGGCTTGTTTTGAGGAGGCCTTTTTGGGGCATTTCTTCCCCGAGGGCTGAAAAAGGATAAGGTATGAATTGCTCATACTTAAGAAGGATTCTCTAAGTGTTCATGAATATGGGTTGAAGTTCACCCAACTATCCTGTTATGCTCAGGAGATGATTAAAGACATGCGGAGTAAAATGTGTTTGTTTGTTGCTGGGTTAGGCCGTCTATAAAGAAAAGAGGTTCGAGCAACAATGCTTATTGGGGACATGGACATTTCAAGGTTTATGGTCTATGTGAAGCAGGTACAGCAAGAGAAGCTTAGGGATAGAGAGAATTTCAAGAACAAGAGGACCAACACGGGGACTGAATCCGGGCGGCAGAAGAGTAATGCCAACCGGTCATCTTTCCAACATGAACAAAAGGGACTTGCTCCATCATATGATAGTGCATACTGACTAGAATTTGCAGAACTTCAGAGCTAGACCTGCACAGTTTCAAGGTAGTGTGACAGAGGTAACTGGGCTCCTGCATGTGCTAGATGTGGTAGAACTAACCCAGGAAAGTGTCGTCAGGGCCAGACAGGTTTCTTCAAGTGTGGAAAAGAGGGTCACTTTATGAAAGAGTGTCTAAAGAACATGAGGATTTGCCAGATGCTATCACTGATATGATTCAAGTCTTTACTGTTTATGCTTTGCTAGACCCAGGAGCGAATTTATCTTTTGTAACTCCACATGTTGCTATGAATTTTGATGTTATTACCCAAGAAACTTAGTGAACCATTTAGCGTTTCCACACATGTTAGTGAGTCCATTCTAGAGGAGAGAGTCTATGATTGTCCCTTTTTCGTCAATCACAAAAGTACCATGGATGATTTAATTGAGTTAGACATGGTTGAGTTTGATATCATTCTTGGTATGGACTATCTTCATGCATGTTATGCCTCAGTTGATTATAGAACTTGAGTAATTAAGTTTCAGTTTCCAAATGAGCCAGTCTTAGAGTGGAAAAGCAGTTCAGCAGTGCCTAAGGGTCATTTCATTTCATACCTTAAGGCAAGGAAATTAGTTTCTAATGGATGTGTCTATCAATTAGTCTGAGTTAATGACTTTAGATTTGAGATATATCCTCTTTAGTCAGTTTCAATTTTAGTAGTAAAAGAGTTTCTAGAAGTCTTTCTTGATGATCTACCCAGAGTCCCTCCTAAGAGAGAAATACACTTTGACATGGACATCATTCCAGATACTCGTCCTATCTTTTCTGCCATACAGAATGGAACCAGCAGAGTTGAAAGTTCATGAGCAGAATTACCCAACCCATGACTTAGAGTTGGTTGTTATAGTATTTTCTTCGAAAGATGATGCCATTATCTTTATGGTATTAACATGGAAGTGTTCACCGATCACAAGATTTTTTGGCGTATGATTAGTTTGAAGGAGCTTAATCTCAGGCAAAGAAGGTTGTCTATGGGTAGTACCGCCTATTTTGAGGAAGATAAGAAAGAGTTAGCGAAGGAGGTGCATAGACTTGCAAAATTAGGAGTTCAATTAATGAATTCCACAAAAGGAGGAGCAGTGGTGATGAATGGGTATGAATCATCATTAGTGTCAGATTTAAAAAGGCGAGCAAGACAAAACCCGATAGGGTCTTGAATAAAAGACAAATATTCATAAGCAAAAAGTGATGGCTTTTGAACAAGGTGGAGATGGTGTATTTAGATATCAAGGTAGGTTGTGTGTACCAATGGTAGATTATTGAATTACCTTAAAGCTTCACCCATGAAAGGTGTTATGAGATTTGGTAAGAAGGGAAATCAATTTGTAGAGAAGCTACTCGAGAAGCTAAAGAGGATAGAAAGAAGAGATACCCACATCTCTCTTAATACGGAGAAGTTACCAATTGAGGTACTAATCCTTTTCTTGGCATTGATATTAAGTTGGCATGTTGTGTTTATATTTTGTTGTTGGGTGTTTAAGCTGAATGTAAGATGTTACACCATAAGCCTAGTAAGAAGTAATCTCATTTGAGGATGAATGTTACCAAAGGAGAGATATTGTAACATCTCGCAAATTGAAATAGCTAGGAAGAAGCTTAGAAGTTGAAATAGTCAGTTTTGGAAATAATTGAAATCTAGAAATTTTCTTAAGTTAGGAAAAAATGAGTTTTTGGTCAACTTCAAACAGACATAACTCCTAGCTCAGGATGAGTTAGAAGTATTTCTTGATATGGTTGGAAATCCCTTGGAACAATTTTTCCAATCTCGCCAAGTTTGCACAATTTTGATAATGTTTTAGTGAGATATGCCCTTTAGAAGTTGGGCTGTCAGATTAAGGAAATGTACAAATCCGGGATTTTAAAGGGTGTTTTAATCTTTTCCTTATCCAACCTAATTAATTCGTTTTTGGTAATATTCTTAGGGTCTAAATTGATAGGATTCAGTTTATACTTTTACAAAAAGAGCTAGGGTTTTGAAAGAAGAGAAAAGAATAGGAGAAAGGAGAAGAGGAAACAAGAACGTTCAAAATCATCGAAGTTCGGTTTGTGGAATTCTCCGGGGGTGATCCCTATGGTATGTGAGATCTTTTAGTGTTGGGTCATTTCAACCACACACCAAACTTGTTTCAATTCATTTCTTTTCGATTTGGTTGAATGATAAAAAGTGAAGTTCTTAAAGAACATTGTTGAATTCTTGTTGGTTGAGTTGTTGGATGCCTAGTGTTGATTTAATTCGTGTTTCCGGGTCGTTTTTTGAGTTAAATCTATTGGGTATTGAGGTTACTAATGATCCTAAGTGTTTGGAGAAAGAACCGTGGAAGTTTAGAGGGTTTAGAGATGAAAAACGAAGGTGAAAAGTCGAGAATGCCTGTCTGTAGGGCCTTCGGCGCCACACCTCCCATAGCCCCACATGAAAATCTCTGTAGGTAGGGCCTTGGGGCGTCACGAAATCCAGAACGCCCTAACTTGGCCTCTGAAGTTTGGTGTCTGGCGCCCCACGCCTCTCATAGCGCCAAGGACGCCAGTTCACCCCATTCTTCCCCTCTTTTCGAGCTAGTTTCTAAGTGATGTACCTACATTTCCTAGTTGATTCTAACACTCTAACATACGTTTAAGAATCTTGAAATCATCCAAAAACATGAGATCATGAACCTTGAATCCATAATCCAATTCAAGGAAAGTTAAGATCAAAGTCAAAGAAGTTAAGAGTGAAGTCCAAAAGTTAAGAAGTAAGTCAAAGTATGTTCTTAAAGTTTTCAAGAGTCTTTAACAAACATTTTAACTTTCTTTTAAGGCTTAAGTTGCAGGATAAGCAAAGAGTAAAGAGTTGAGCTCATTTCTCAAAAGTTATAAGGGAACTAAGTATTCCCTAAGAGTTGTTTTAAGACTCAAGTTTCAAGCTAAGTAAGGAGTAAAGAATTGAGTTCATTTCTCAAAAGTTATAAGGGAACTAAGTATACCCTAAGAGTTTATAAAAGTTTTTCACATTTAAGATGAGAGGAAACTAAAATTTCCCAAAAGCATTTTAAATAAAGAAAAGGGAACATTGATTCCAAGAGATCTTTTATAGCTAAGTGTTGAGCAATTATCTCAACCCAAAAAAAGAAGTTGTTTTAAAAACACATGAGTTAAGTATATTTTTTGGAGTAGTATTGAGCATCGATATGGGGATACGAGTTCATAATAACTCAAGTTTCCATAAACCATGTATAAATCATGAGTATTAAGCTAGTGGATCCACTTAGTGAGTTAGCTTCTTATACTGATGGCAAGGTATAGAATTGTCCTTGGTAGCGTGAGGTAAAGTGATGTATCATCACAATAGATCTTATGTGATCATTGTCAGTTATAGAAACTCCCACAGTAGTAATTTCATGGTTCCTCAACGGGTTCTGCTTAGTATGAATGGAGGTATGTGACTTCCTTCATGCATTGCACAAGTAGACTTTGAGAGGAAGCATGTTATGTCTTTATGATATTATGAATATGAGTTGACATTATATTTTCAACAGTGTTCCTTTTATTTATATTGCACCTGTTTTAAACTACTTTATAGTAAGATGAGTTCGGTTAAATATTCATGAGTTGAGAAGAGCCAAGGTAAGTGTTTCTTTCAGAATCCATTTGAAGCCTATATTGTTTTAGCATTCCAACTCACATACTTGTACATTCAATGAACTGATGCTAGTTGACCTGCATCGTATTATAATGCAGACGCAGGTAACTAGGGTCAACATTCGGCATACCGTTGATCCAGTGAGCAGCTCAGAGTCACCGGAGGACATATTTATCATTCAAGTTATTGTTTTTAGTTTTCACTTGTTAGGATGATTGGGGTCCATTCCCAACATCCCTCTTTATTTTAGAGGCTTCATAGACAGATAGAGTTAGTTTTTTTTAGTCTTTTCATTTCACTTGTAAACGATTAACACTTGATTGCCATTTTGGCTAAATATTACTTTTGAGTTATTTCTTGAGTTATCTCTTGTGTTTAAGTCTTTCGTTGAGTATGTAAGCCAGACCAAGGGTCCGCTTGAGGCAAGCAATGGTCTTTGAGAGTCGCCCACGTCCAGGGTGTAGGCTCGGAGCGTGAAAGATACCAATTAAAAAAAAATTAATAGTAAAGCAGCAACAAGATGTATATCTTATTAGTTGTAGCGAAAATACTTGTTGATTTTGTTGTCGAAACGAATTGATTTTGAGGAACATAAGGTCTAAAGGAATTAACGAGACCAATTTTTGAAAAATATAACATACAAACACATGTATTATAAACAAAATATCCTAAAAGGACACAAATTCCTTTTTCCAAAATAGTAATCCTAAAAGGACACAAAACTCCCTCAAAAATAATAATAAAAAAAAAATGTTTTTCTTTTTTTTTTTAGTCCAATTTCAAAATTTCATATCTCTGTCATTTTAAGTCCTTTTTTCTATCATAATATAGATTTACAGTAAGCTACGAATGAGAACATTATGAAAAATGAAGTTTTGAACAAATATTAGTCAATCAATTTTCCAGATCGCAATCAATAGAAACAATTTTTTCATAACAATTGAAAAAATAGCTAATTTTTTTTAAAAAACATTTCTCGCTTGTTTTAAATCCATTTTTCTATTATTATATGATTCAAAAATCTACGAACGAGTATCTCATGAAAAAATGAAGTTTCGACCTAAAATATTGTACATTCAATTTCCAGATATGTAAAAATAGAAGTAGTTCTTCCAACAAAAAGGAGAGAATCTCTTTAGGACATGAAATATTTTCTACAATCAAAATTATATAGGACACAGATTCCTATTTACAGTATAAGTAATCCACATTCAAAAAAGTTTTAAGAAAAAACTAAATAACTTCCAAAATTTTCTTTTCACTGATTTTTTTACAAAAATAGTAACAAAAGATTTCTTTTTAACAATAAACTGAATTTACATGGAAGCATCACATAATGGATCAATATTAATAGTAAAGCAACAACAAGATGCGTATTTTGTAACTTGTCGCAGAAATAGTTGTTGTTGATTTTGCTTTCAAAATGAATTGCTCCAAATCTCTCTTTGAATCATAAGGAAAGAAAGATTGTTCCCGTTCACAAACAAGTATGTAATATTGTGTATATTGAATATTGGCAAAAATATGACTTTTGATTTTCTCTGTTTTTCTTTTCACTGATTTTCAACGTTCTCCAAAGATACTCCTATCGGGAGTCTTTTAAGTAAAGGTTGAGTAGTTACCTTTCTCTTATCCTTTAAAAAGAATATCGATTTAATTAATTTATTAATGAAATTGGATCGGGTCGGACAGAAGCGGATCGAGTTGGATAGGTCCACATGGTGACCCACGACTCAAAACTTACAATTAAGCAATTCAAAATTACGAAAGATATAAAACTTAAAAATTGCTAAGCTCACTTGATTAAACTTGAAATCCAATATATTTGGATTAAACACTAAAAACAATCTTTACAATATGTTTTGCACGCAATTATTCTAAAAAGTTATTTGAAAATTTTAACAAGCTATTCATGATGATCTCGCGAACCACGACTAAATTTACTAGTTTTGTTATACATTTCGGACTATTTCAATCAACTGAAATATTTTGTACCAAAATAAAAGCATTTATCATACATTAAAGACCATTTCAATCAAGTGACTGTAATATATATTAAGGACCAAAATGAAAAACTTTACTATACATTAAAATCATTTCATTCAAGTGAAATATATTAAGAACAAAAATAAACTACCCATACATTAAGAATCATTTTGGTCATTTTCAAAATTTTAGTCCTATCAATATTTTACGCATGATGAGATGGTTGTGCCTATTAAATGATTGTTTCCATGTATAATTAGCACTCATTTTAAAATGCTTAATGTAGTGCTAACAACATGTACCTAATCGTTCCACTTTGATTCAAGTTTTAGTTATCTTTCAACCATTTACCCGTTGGATATACTCGTACTATTTACCACAATTAATGACATTTTATGGCTTATAAGTTATATTATTGCAAACTGTAAGTCTAAGTTCATCTACATACAAAGTTTTTTTTTATTAATGACTCATTCGGCAAGATGTCTTATATTTGAGTGAGCCTTTAAATTTGCAGCAAAGAATAAGAGCTTAGTTATGCACGTCATTTTTCTAATACAAAATTGCTCTTCGTTATATTACTTCTAAGTCCAATCCAAACTCTCCTAGCACAACAATTTCTTACTTTTACTTGACACACACACATAATAGATAGGCATGGCATGTGCCAACACAAGCCCAATACTTTATATTTCAGGTAGTGAATGATTTGCATATATAGTCATTTGGTGACAAAAGATGACACCAAAGTAACATAAAAAGAGCCAAAAAAAATATAGCAGATGAAAAGACATACAGTTAAAATTGCATAAGCTTATTTGATGGTATAATTGACGCGAGTGGAAATTATATATGTGAATTGTGAAATGTACCACTACAACAAATTTAGCTTTTAGGGACATTTATTTAGAGGCAATAAATTAAATGCCACTAAAATATTCTCCCGGCATAAGTATTTGCGGCATTTGAGCAATGGCATAATACATATATTGGACCCTAAACTTGGCTTCAAATTTTAACTTTGACCTCAAACTTTCATAGTGCACAAATAGACACTTTAACTATACTATCTTTCAACAAATAAACACGCGATTCCTACCTGGCAAAATGCATGAAATACACGCATTCTGCGCGAGTGAGAGGTAATTTTTTAGGCCCAAAACGATAAAAAATTGCTAAAATGACAATTCTACCCTTAATTAGTACATAAATTGGACCCTTAACTTGGCTTCATATTATAACTTTGACCTTTAACTTTGTTTGTGCACAAATAGGCACTTTAACTATCCAAAACTTAAACAAAAATATACTCGGATCCTACATGGCAAAATACGTAAAATTCACTCAAATTAGGCACGTCAGATGTAAAAATCGAGTGCCCAACAGTAAAAAAAACACTGAAATGACAATTAAACTCTCTTTCTAATTTTTCAATAATTTTCCCCTCTTTTTTGCATTATTTGTTGTTCATTGCAAAATGCAAGTGACATTTAATTACTTTTTTGTTATTATGAAAAAAATTATAATGAAGTCTTTTTTGACAAGATGGGTGAGTATACAATTATACAAATTGAATGCAATTTTTGAAGGCATTTTGATTAGATATCAGACTGCTACTCAAACTTGACAAAAATATGTGAAAAGTTCTATCAGACAATTTATCAAATACTTTAAGTGCACCATTTCACTTAATAATTTTTAGTACTGTAAGTTCATTTGTTGGCCTCCAAAATTCATAATTGCAATTCTCTTCACTATAACAATCACAATACACAAAGCACCCTGTTTTTTCAGTTAAATATTTGACAACATAAAGCACAAATATACTTCAAACTAAAGAAAAGAAGGAGAAGTTCATTGAATCTCATGTCTTTCCATATTTATGGGTTGCTCTGAAATAATTTTGCAATAAAAACATTAGTTTCTTCTAGAGATTCTCATATTAGTTTGAACATTTGACCAACAATATGCAAATTCTTGTTTGTAAAATGTTGAATCTTGTTACCTTGACTAAATTGAGGAAGAAAAATAGATAACTCGAAAATTTAATTACAGCAAATATCTTGAACAATTTTTTCTTTGATTTGAATATAAGAAACATGAATTTCAGATTAGGAATTTTTAAGAGAGAGAAGAAAAGAGATACTAATTTTTTTTACCTAAAAAATGAATTTGTTTTCACTTTCACCTTATTCTATATTATAATTTATTTTTATAATTTTTAAAATCTAGGTATATTTATTTTAGTTAGTTGACAGCAACTGAGTGGTTTACTTTTCCACGTCAGAGCATGTGTGTAACACGCGTTTTGATTGAAATATTCGCGTGTTTTTTTGTTTAAATTTCGGATAGTTAAAGTGTCTCTTTGTGCACTATCAAAGTTAAAGGTCAAAGTTATAATTTGAAGCCAAGTTAAGCGTCCAATTTATGTATTATGCTTAAAAAATACGTGTAAATTTTTTAATTAGTTGGCAGCCATTGAGTGGTTTACTTTTTCACGTCAGAGCATGTGTGTAACACGGTTTTGATTGAAATATTCGCGTGTTTATTTATTGAAAGATAGAATAGTTAAAGTGCCTATTTGTGCATTATGAAAGTTTGAGGTCAAAGTTAAAATTTGAAGCCAAGTTTAGAGTCTAATATATGTATTATGCCTTTGAGCAATTGACGGGAAAAAACGATTAATTACTTGCATTTAAAATGAATCTGCTATACAATTTTTCACTAAATACATTCCCCTTAAATCGCCTCTCACACAGTTACCCACACAGAATAGGGCAGACCTCTCTTCCTCATCGTCCATGGCGCGCACCTCGTCTCTTCCTCAGGTAATCGTCTCTCACTCTCTGTCCTATCCTTTTGTTTTTGCAGATCAATCTCTCTCTCCTTCTCGAATTTTTCTATGTTCTGCACTCTCTAGTTCACTCATCTCGTCGCTCGATTGTTGATTTCTTTTCGATACAATTTGTCGTGAAGATCAAAATGTGCAATTTTTATGTATTTGACATTATTCTTTTGAATAAATAAAGTTTTCCCCGTAAATCTATTTGGATGATGATAACTGATAGTTTCCGATCATCTTAATTGTGATCTATACTCTTTGATTTTTCTGTCTATATGCGTTGTCAATTGTTGAGGTTTCTCAAAATCTAGTGCCTGCTTTGTGGTTTTCTGTGTTGATTGGATGTAATTTTACATTCCTCCAAGTTCTAGGTTATTGATGCATATATCTGATGGAATATTGATATAATATGTGAACACTAAATTGGTGATATGTCTATGAAAAAAACTGAAGTAAAAATAATAAGTATTGAAGGCCAGTAATTCTGTTATAACTTGCTTATGTGAAAACTTCTGAGTGAGAACTTAAATTTTCATTTCAGATAGAAGCAAGAGACATCTAACACTATTTCAGATGCTCTGTTTTTAGTATTAGTTGCAGACTCTTCATATCTTGCTTGATTATCTGGTTCATGGATATGAATATATAGGACTATAGTTGCTCCCTGTTGAAACTATAATACTGCTGCTAAGGGGTCAATGGGCTTAGTTCTAGAGGTTCATATATGACATGCTAAATATGATGGTTGGTGATACTTTTGTTGGTTTATGCCATAGTCCTCGAATTATATTTTATCACATAGATAGTGCTTAGTGTTACACTTGTGTTGTATCCAATGTTTGCGAGGAATTTTCTTTATTAGGTTACATACTCCACTTTTAATGTAGAAATAAGTTTGTGAAAGAGTTGGTTTTGGTTCTTGTGGGATCAAACTAAATGGAAGATGAATTAACATGAATATTTGGTAGGAAGGTAATTAGTACAAAATAAAAGTCAAAGATTGTATCTTGGTAGGTGAAATTTAGGCAAACCATAAAATGGTTTCATATTCTTAACCTTGACAATTTTGACACATAGTGATGTCATGGATGACATCAATAGGATGAATTTATTCCTATAAATAGGTAGCTCTTAATTCATTTTCAAATCATCCTCTCACTTGCCTTCTCACCTTCTAAGGCATTTGTGTTCTCTCTCTTGTAGTATTTCACTTGTATTCTTTGTAGAGTGAAATAAATATTGGCGCAGTTGTTCTTTGGTAGACGTAGGATCATTTTGATCCGAACCACGTTAAATATTGTTGTTCTTCCTTGTTCTTTAGTTTCACGTTTCCGCTAACAATTGTTATCAGAGCCAAGGTTCTATCTGAGTATGCTCTGTGGTTGCAGCACAGTCTGAACTTTCACATTAGAAAAGGATTACTTTGGTTTTCTGTAGTTCTAAATACGTTGTAGTAGAAAAGGAAGAACAAGTAAAAAAATGAGTTCCATGAAGTTTGAAATTGATAGATTTAATGGGCGCAACAACTTCAATATCTAGAAAATCCAGATGATAGCGTTACCGCGGAGGGAAGGTTCAATCCATGCTATTGACGGAAAGTACCCCGATAAGATATCGGATTCCGATAAGGAAAAGATTGAAGGAGATGCATTGAGTGCAATCCAACTGTCCCTTGCACCTAATGTACTTTGTGAAGTGAGTACAAGTACCGAAGAGACGGCCAAAGAGTTATGGGAAAAGCTGGAAGGGCTTTACCAGGACCAGTCAGTGACAACAGGATGTTGTTACAACAGCGTCTTCATACATTTAAGATGGATTCAGATACTTTATTGCAAGACCATCTAGATGCGTTCAATAAACTTGTGATGGACTTACAAACTGCTGGAATTAAAAAGGACGAGGAGACGCTTGCATGTTCTTTGCTATTTTCATTGACTTCAAAATATCGTGGTATTGAGAATTCAATGATGTATAGCAAACAACCTATTAAACTTGAGCAAGTGCGGCAAGCACTAAACTCTTGTGATGTGCGGATGCATTTTGAAGGAGACAAAAATGACGAAGCTAGTGGACTCTTTGTAAGAGGTCGTACTAGCCAACAGGGAAGGAGCAAATCGAAGTACAGATCAAAGTCTCGTGTGAACAAAAAGAATGCGGAATGTTGGGGCTGTCACAAGAAGGGGCACTTTGAACGAGATTGCCCTATGTCGAAGTCCAAAGAAAAGGCGAGCGCATCCATTGTTGAGCAAGTACATGATAATGATGATGATTATGTACTAACAATATCATGCAATAGTGGAGTCTATGACAACAAATGGGTCTTAGAATCTGGTTGTACTCTGCATATGACATTCCGAAAAGATTGGTTCAGCAGCTATGAAACAAGCAGAGGAACTGTATTAATGGGCAATAATGCAACTTGTAAAATAGTTGGTATTGGTTCAGTTCATGTTCGCTGCCATGATGGAATCGTGAGGACTATTACAGAAGTCCGTCATGTTCCTGATCTAAAGAAGAATTTGATCTCCCTGGGTACTTTAGATAAACAAGGCTATAAGTACATGAGTGAAGGAGGAACTATGAAAGTGACTAAAGGGTCTTTAGTCATGTTGAAGGCCAAGCTGGAGGATGGCCTCTACACACTTGCAGGAAGCACCATTATTGGCTCTGTAAATGCATCTACAGTGCAGTTATCTAATGATGACAAGGTAAAATTATGGCACATGAGACTAGGTCATATGAGCGCACGAGGATTGGAGATGTTGAGCAACCGCAACCTTTTGAATGGTGAGAAGATCAGCACACTTGAATTTTGTGAGCACTGCGTCTTAGGGAAGCAGAAAAAGGTCAGCTTCAGCACTGGCAAGCACAAGACGGGAGGGGTGCTAGACTACATCCATTCAGATTTATGGGGTCCCTCTAAGCTTCCATCGAAGGGAGGAAAGAGGTATCTTCTCACATTCATTGATGATTTTTCACGAAAGGTTTGGGTGCGTTTCCTGAAGACAAAAAGTGATGCTTTTGAAGCATTTAAAGAGTGGAAGATTTTGGTTGAAAATCAAATGGAGAGGAAAATCAAGTATCTTCGCACGGACAATGGCTTGGAGTTTTGCAGTGAAGAGTTCAATGATTTCTGCAAGGTTCATGGGATCGCAAGGCATAAGACGGTCAGGCACACACCACAGCTGAATGGAGTTGCCGAGAGAATGAACAGAACTCTTCTTGAGAAGGCTCGTTGTATGCTCTTACAAGCTAAGATGTCCAAAGTATTTTGGGCTGAAGCAGTTCATACTGCTTCTCATATTGTCAATTGGTCTCCAGCATCAGCGATTGACTTTAAGACTCCGAATGAGGTCTGGTCAGGTGAACCGTCTAAGTATTCATACTTGCGAATATTTGGGTGTCCTGCTTATTATCATGTTAATGAAGGAAAGCTTGAACCAAGGGCTAAAAAGGCCATATTTGTAGGGTATATAGATGGAGTAAAAGGGTACAAACTATGGTGTTTGTCTTTACTCAAATTTATAGTTAGTAGAGATGTTACCTTTGATGAATCCTCTATACTTGATCCTTGTAAAGTTTCTGTGGAGTTATCTAGAAACGAGAACAACGAGCAGGTGGAGCTACCGGTGGAGCTTACCAAGGAACGGGATCAAGAGACTCAAATTGATGAGTCAAAAGATGCAGATCTTAAAGAACTTGCTTCCAATGAACCATACACAATTGCGAAGGGAAGGGACAAAAGGCAGATACGAAAATCGGAACATCTTATAGTGCAAGAAAATTTGATTGCACATGCGTTCGTAGCTGCAGAAGAAGAGATTAAGGATCTCGAGCCCTCTTCGTATGTTGAAGCAACTTCTTGCAAAGATGCTGCACAATGGCAGTTAGCCATGATGGAAGAGATGGAGTCTCTTCACAAAAATGATACATGGGTCTTAGTTAAAAGGCCAAAGGGGATGAGGACAGTTGGATGCAAATGGGTCTACAGAAAGAAAGAAGCTATTTCAGAAGTGGAAGATGGTAGGTTCAAGGCGAGATTGGTTGCAAAGGGTTTCAGTCAGAAGGAGGGAATTGACTACAATGAGATCTTTTCTCCAGTCGTGAAACATAGCTCAATTCGCGTGCTACTAGCATTGGTTGCACAATTTGATTTAGAGCTTCAACAACTTGATGTCAAAAATGCTTTCTTACATGGTGATCTAGAAAAGACAATCTATATGGATCAGCCTGAAGGTTTCCTAGCTGAAGGAAAAGAAGACCATGTATGCCAACTGAAGAAGTCTTTGTATGGTTTGAAGCAATCCCCTAGACAGTGGTACAAGAGGTTTGATGTATTCATGACTACACATGGATTTTTGAGGAGTGCATTTGATAGTTGTGTGTATCACAAGAAGATGTCTGGTAACTCTATGATTTATCTATTGTTGTATGTTGATGATATGCTTATTGCTGCTAACAACATCACAGAGATAAATATTTTGAAGAAACTGTTGAGCAAGGAATTTGACATGAAGGATCTAGGAGTTGCAAAGAAATTCCTTGGAATGGAAATTTCAAGAGAAAATGGTGTTGTACATCTTTCTCAGAAGAGGTACATCGGAAAAGTTCTTGAAAGATTCAATATGCATATGAGCAAGCCTGTAAGTACACCGTTAGCTTCTCATTTCAAGCTTTCAGAGTTACAAATGCCTCAATCTATGGATGAGGTGGAGCATATGTCAAAGTTTCCTTATGCGAGTGCAGTTGGTAGCATTATGTATGCTATGGTATGCACACGTCCAGATATTGCCCAATCTGTAAGTGTGGTAAGCAAGTACATGGCAAATCCAGGAAAAAGGCACTGGGAAGCTGTCAAGTGGATATTGAGATATCTCAAAGGAGCTCCTGATGTTGGCCTAACCTTCCGGAAAAGTGAAGGTATTTCAATTCTCGGTTATGTAGATTCTGACTATGCAGGGGATCTTGATCGAAGGAGGTCCATAACTGGATACATCTTTACTCTCGTCGGTAGTGCCGTTAGTTGGAAATCGACTTTACAGTCGATTGTCGCTTTGTCTACAACAGAGGCAGAATATATGGCAGCAACGGAGGCAGTGAAAGAAGCTATCTGGTTGGAAGGTTTGGTGGCACAATTGAGTTCAGTTCATCTTGAATCAATTCTAAAATGTGATAGTCAAAGTGCTATTCATTTGATTAAAAATCAAAGATTTCATGAGCGCACCAAACACATTGATGTCAGATTTCATTTTATTCGAGATGTCGTACAAAAGGGAGCTATCAAGGTTGAGAAGGTTAACACAGACGATAACGCTGCAGACATGTTGACCAAAATAGTCCCCGCTTGCCAAGTTTGCACACTGCAAGGACTTGGCGGGAGTATGCATCAATTGATGCAACTCTAAGAGAACAACTGCTAGGTGGAGCTGGTATGTTCAATAAAGGTTTGATTCTTCTTGTTTCTTACAATGGGATTGCCCAGTAAGCTTAGAAGTTTTGGCCGGAGTTGTTTATACGCATGCTTGGAACACAAACCAAGGTGGAGATTGAAAGAGTTGGTTTTGGTTCTTGTGGAATCAAACTAAATGGAAGATGAATTAACATGAATATTTGGTAGGAAGGTAATTAGTACAAAATAAAAGTCAAAGATTGTATCTTGGTAGGTGAAATTTAGGCAAGCCATAAAATGGTTTCATATTCTTAACCTTGACAATTTTGACACATAGTGATGTCATGGATGACATCAATAGGATGAATTTATTCCTATAAATAGGTAGCTCTTAATTCATTTTCAAATCATCCTCTCACTTGCCTTCTCACCTTCTAAGGCATTTGTGTTCTCTCTGTGGTAGTATTTCACTTGTTTTCTTTGTAGAGTGAAATAAATATTGGTGCAGTTGTTCTTTGGTGGACGTAGGATCATTTTGATTCGAACCACGTTAAATATTGTTGTTCTTCCTTGTTCTTTAGTTTCACGTTTCCGCTAACAGTTTGATTTATGAAAGACCAAATAACACGATACAATGCATGTGCTTCATGATTCTTAAAACTTTTTCTCTTTGAGATAGTACATTCTAGCTTCGGTTATTAATAAAACAAAGATAGAACATTCTAGCTTATGCTACAAGTTTAATTTTTGAACATCAGATAAGAGGATCATATGTCAAGCCTCATGTTTATTTTCATGGCATGGGATGTGCTAAAATGAATGTGACTTGATAAGTGCTCAATGAGTGGCCAGAAATTACTTGTAAAAAATACAAAACTCTAATACTTGTTTGATGAGTATTGCAGTACATCCAATAGAGAATGAGCTAAGAGATGGCAGCCAGATGAAGTCAATAGTCCGTACTTCAATTGTGTTATGCTCAACTGTATATATAGCAACCAGCTTTTTCGGATTCCTTCTCTTTGGTGATCATACCTTGAATGATGTACTCGCCAACTTTGATGGTGAACTTGGAATTCCTTACGGCTCATTACTTAATGATGTGGTGCTAGTGAGCTATGTGAACCACTTGATGCTCGTTTTCCCTATTGTCTTCTTTTCCCTTCGCCTCAATATGGATGACCTCTTTTTCCCCTATGCAATTCCTATTGCCTATGTAATCGCAGATTCCTTTCAATCACAGGAGCTCTCACCTGTCTCATATTTTTGGGAGCAAATTGTGTACCTAACATCTGGGATGCCTTCCAGTTTACTGGTGCCACGGCTACTGTCTTTGTTGGTTTCATTTTTTCAGCTGCTATTGTACTTAGGTGAGTACCATCTTCCCTTTTCAACTACTTATCGGTAATCATCCTCAACATACTCAAAGTTAATTCTCCATGTTTGCCATTGATCACCGAGATACACATGGAATTGCAACCAAGAGGGACAGGCTAGTGTCATCGGTCATGATATTGTTAGTTGTTTCCTCAAGTAGTGTGGCAATCTGCAGTGACATTTACAGCATTTTCAATATTGCAGTTGAAGCTTAGAAGAGCGCGATAGAGTTGGATTCATTGGCTACTTAAGGTTCATAGTAAATTGTACTTTCAGGTAATTTAACTGATTCTTTGGTTCCTGATTGATGATGCCAAGTTAATTCCAAGAGAATATGAATATCAAGTGGAAGATACATGGGAACATGATGCAGGGATCGGTCTATGTTCTGTACAACACAACAAAATTGTAATCTACAAAATGGCTAACATTACGAAATTGAGAGCGTTTGTATTAGGTTTTTGACAACTTTTCTTGACACAACTTTCACATAGTTGTAACTTTTTCATTCAAAGTTATGGAAGAGCTCAGCAGCTAAAGCTGTTTGTTATACTTTCGTCTTATTTACATTCTTTAATCAGTTTGTGCTAAAAAGTAAAAAAAGATGTACTACAAAATGTTTGTGGAGATCAACATAAGATTGAAATGAGGTCTAATGTAGTTGTCTGGAGGCTATAGGTGCACATGTGGCGTACACTATGGAAATCAAGGACATTGTGATGGAGTTAAAGACGTGGGTGAGGACAGAGCACTTTTCAGCTTTGATGAGGTAACTCCATGGATCAACCTTAAGCCTGTTTTTATTTGTATCGGTGATGGATAAATTGACGCGATAAATTTAAAATAAACTGTTGAAACTGTCATAAGTTTTGTTATACTGAATTTTACCTTTCACATAAATAACATTTATCGTGTCATAAATGTAATCCCAATTATTTTCAGGACATGATGAAAGAGAAGTTGAGTAAAAGCAAGACACCTGAGGAATAACCTCATGGCCGTGTTGCTGAGAAGGAACAATCTCATGAAAGCACTACTAGACAGGGTACTTGACTTTAAAGTTTTAAACTCATGTTATTAACATTAGCTTTGCAATAAATTCTTCTCATCTAGTGTGATGATTTTTACTAGGTTCCCGATGTCAAAGTGACAATGAACTAGCACTATTAACATTGCTCAAGGCATTTACCTTTTCTGATTTTTGGTAAATCCTCCTTCCTGATTCTTTCTTTGTTTGTTTTCTTGCAATTTTATCGTTTATCAGTCTATTCTATGGCTAGGAATTTAGATGAACAAATACTTTAAAACGTGAGAAAGAATTTAATTTCTTCCTAGACTTCTCTCATTGTTCTTTAAAACTTTTCCATTATGCTCTCTTTATTTTGTTCATATTGTTTAATTTAGTAGATTTTAACTTGATTGTTTGATCTGCCTTATTTTTCTCCTTTATTTCTGGCAGCACATCAAGTTGCTCTACTGCTCCTCCCCATATTACATATGATCGTGATCCAAGCTGTCATACTTTCACGGACTCAATTTTTTTGTTTTTTCATTGTTGAACGCATTCGTCTTTATTTGTTTTGATAACTTAAACACAATCTTATATGTAATTCTTGTTTTTTACCTCTTGAAGACAAAAAAGTTGATGTATTAAGTTTAATTGTTCTTTCTTTTAAATGAATGACGTTGTTTGAGTTTATTTATTATTTCTATTACTATTTTTTGTATTTATTTCTCTAGTTATATATATGAATTGAGGTGGATTCATGGTCAATTATAATCTTCATAATAATTTCCACTAAAATAGATCCCATTTTTGGCAGTTATAATTTTAAATATGAAAGCTTTATTGGCAATAGCTATTGCCGTTCTTTATCGGCATTCTAACTAAATATCGTTAAAATCTTAAGCGACACTGAATGCAATGACAATATATTAAATGCCGCTAAAAATTTTTGCGGCAATAGAAAAGTTAAATGCCACTAAAAGTCTCTTTTATTATAGTGTGTTAGGGAAGGACAAATACAAATCTTTAAAAATTTTATGCACAAAGTGGTAGAAGCCACATAATAATGTCTTCTTGTGCTTCCTAGCAAATTTTACTACATAGGTTATTCAAATTCTGCCCAACATATTAACTTTGATGCAACTTTTTTCACAATTATTTTTAGATTATACAACTACAGTACAACTCAAATGATTAACACCGATTAGCCAAGGTTTCAATACCGACACAACAAAACTTGACATTTGTATACATGTGCTGAATAAATAACCATCACAAAAATAATTTGTACATCATTACGTATATATAAAATTACTCTTTTATATACAAAGAATTTTTGCAAAAGACACAATATCTTAATTAATCATAACACCCAAAACTATCATCGTAGGTACATTTGAATTCATCATTTCTCACGAGGAGGAGTTGTAGTCAGCAACTTAGTAGACATCTTTTATACCTCGGAGATTTTTAGGATGAATACCTGCAAATGACTAATAAATATCAATAAATTTGAAGATTGAAATTGAGAGAAGCACAAAAAATATATATGGAGGAGTTCTAGCTTGTAATTAAACTAACCATAAGTACCAAAGTTTTGATGTCCTTTCACGACCTACAAAAAGATTACTACTATTCTGTAAGATGCAAAGACTAAACATTCTACCAATAAATAATGCGATATTGTAATGAATCGAACGCGAACGGTCATTTTTGATAGTTTTGAAAAGTCATTTACCTATAGTTAGTTAATTTACGCGGTCATTTTTTATAGTTTTGAAAAGTCATTTACCTATAGTTAGTTAATTTACTGGTAATTTGGTTATTTTTAATAATAATAGGACAAGTCTGAAATATTAAAATAGGTTAGAAGGAATTATTACTTTTAATACATAATTAATATAGAAAAAAATAAAGAGAAGGAAGAAACTAACATGTGCATCGGCGTCACGGAACAAAGAACATAAGGTCATCAGGTAATCATCCAAACCTTTGTACTGTGGTATATATATGATGGATATCATATCATTATTTAATTATTATTTGTATAGTTGATTGTTAATGAAAAAGAGAAGCAATTATTGGGTTTTAAGTTAGAAGAATTGGAAATTTATTTACAGTATATGCCGTCTTTTTAACGGAGAAACAAGGTGTTATGGCCAATAATGATTTTGGACATATTATTCAATAATGATAAAATTAGTAAATGAACATATATGGTATATCAACGTAAGGTTTTGAAACAGCAAGTGTTCTCGTGACTTTGTTCGTATTTTACTTCACTATTTTTTTAATTTTCTTATTATTACCATATGATGATTCACGTTTTGATATATTGGTAATTTAATTAGGTGTAAGGTATTATGTGAATACCATTATATTTAGGATATTGGAAAAATTGGGACTTAATTCTAAGCTTGAAACTTTGAAATTGATTTTACGCTGGGATGACTTTTGGGTCTAGGCTAAGCATGTAGCAATATGGGTGTTGTTAGTTTTGAAATATTATTGTGACTATGTACTTGAATAGATAACATTATTTTGGAAGCTCAACGAAAAGGGAAGACTCAAGTCCATTTCGAATGTTTGAGGCAAGTAGATTTCTAAACCCCTGTTAAATGTATGAAATTCGTGTATTTTCTTGTAATATGTGTTTGGGGTGGGGTGGGGGTGGGGGGGTAATGAGACTTGGTGATGTTGACTTGTCGCTATTCATTAATTCTAATGATGAAAAAGGGTGATAAAAGACAATGTGATTAATTGTTGGTCTTTGATGTGTTGAGAATGGTTTGAAAGGCTTGTTGAATCACTGTGTTGTTGTGAATTGTGCATTACTATGAAAATATTCATATCCTCATTATTTGTGTGAACATGTCATAGGCATATTCTGATACATGATTGTGACATGTGTTTTGTGAGAGTAAGAAATTAAAGAGGATGTATCATTTTGAGGGATGTGTCGCGCGCAGCGACGTAGACTATATTTTGAGGGACTAACACCCGCCGCGATGGACACTATTATCGAGGAACGTGTCGCGATCCGTGATGGATGCATGAATACATATGTCCCAACGGATCCCGGACTAGGGGTGTGTATCATTAGGTCAGACATGCATCACTATACTTGACATTGCATTTCATTAATTGCATTGCACATTTTTATCATTGATGAACTTGATCTTATGTGTTGTTGGTCTTGTGAGTGCCTTTCTTTGGAAGTTGTGATTGATGAATATTGAGTTTGTTGTTGAGGATATGTAATTTATTAGAGTGTTGTTGTTGAGTTGTGTGCTATGTAAATGTGAACTGTTAGGTTGGGCTGATTTTATGTAGGTTGTAGTTGTGAATGTTATGATGGGGTGTAAGGAGTACATGTATTCTTTTCCCTAAGCTTGTGTTTAGAAGTTTACTTGTTTAGTACTGTTGATTTTGTACTCACCCCTTGCTTCTACATTTTTGTAGGTTACGAGCCACATCTTCATGATACCTTCTATTCCTTTCATTTTTGAGGCTTTTTGTGGAGATTTGTGAAGTAGTTGTTTGTCATCTCAGCGGACCTTCTTACTTTTGCTTATGATTTTCTTTTTATTTCAAAGACAACGTCATTTGAGACTTGCGTAGTTTATTTCAATTTTAGTATTTACATTAGAGACTTGTGCACATGACAACCAGGTTTTGAGAATTGAAATAAGTTGATTTGTTATTCGTACTAGTAGTAATTATTGGACATTTATTTTATCTCCGCACTTCATCAAAATGATTGTGTTTTAGGCTGACTTATCTTGGTGTGATAAGATGAGTGACATCATATCCATTTTTGGGTTTTGATAGATACACATATAGTAAAACCTCTATAAATTAGTACTCGATAAATTACTAATCTCTCTAAAATAATATTTTCCTTCGGTCTGAACTTGGGCTAATGAGAAAAACACTGATTTTGATAAGATAATAAGATAATATTTTTTCAGATGACCCCTAAATATATGGTCTAATTAATATCATAAATTAATAATTCTTTAAAAGTAGAAATATATCTAAGAAAATTTAGTGAATTATGATTTTATTGTGTTCTATTTTAAAAAAATTAAATCTAGTTGAAACTCATCTCTAACTTTTCTTATTGCATCCAAGAGCTCCAATGTTGTCTTTTTGGACTGCACCATTGATGGTTCACGATTATCAAAACACTACTTTCAGTTCAAGTGCCAACGACCGTGAGTAGTAATATAACTCAATCAAGGGTTGGAATCATTCCCACATGGAGTGGTTTCAAGTATTTGTAGCCAAGTGCGAATCAGTTCATGTTAGTTATAGCTAAAAGACATTTACGAATGAAAACATACCAAATTAAAGGGTGACACAAGTTTCAAATATCGAGGGGTTTTTTGAAATCAATTATCAACTAAAACAATAAATAATACGAAAATACTATTATGGAGACGAGAATCTTGGTATGTAATAGGATTGTGGGATAATGTAACAACTGGATAATTGCAATTAATAATAATCGATGTAAACCAGTAATTAAGCTAGACTTTAATGGGGATAAACTCTCTCTCGAGCACTTTACCCCGAATCAAACTTCTTTCTCTCGAACACCAATAAGTCGCAATTAAGAACAACCTTCTCTTTAGTCCATTCACTCTCTCGAACTGAATCATTGGAAAAGGGTGTATGATTCACTCTCTCTAGATGAACCCATGACAACCCAATACCCACAAACAATCAATTCAATAATTTTGGTTTTAAAACCTCTCTCGAGAAAGTCAAAAACACAAAGTTAAGATTGCATTTGCAACTACAAACCATTAGATTCAACCACAATTACTGAACAAAATCACTTTTAAGCACCAAATAAACTATCAGTTAGCAATGCTCAGAAGTTAATTCAACCCATAATCACATAATCACACCCCAAAATTGAGTTTTAGCTAGACATAGTAAAAATAGAAATCGATAACAAAAATATTTCCATCAACTATATATGATTAATATTGTTTTTACAAATATCTAGGATGAAGAATCTTCAATACCCAATACCAATCTCTTTGAGTTGGAAATCTTCAAAATTTTCAGAGCTGCACAACAATGAAAAAATAGATACACTGCTATACTTAATTGAATAATTTGATAGATAAAATAATTGATAGACCGATAGAGAGTAAACCAAGAATTTGAAAATATATTTATAGTCACCAACAATTGTGCTGCGTTGGATAGGTGGGCAATAAGTCAGGATCGTCGACCCAATTGGCGATCCACCCTTTGGTCATTTTCGTCACCGTTTTGCTTTGGCCTTCAGCATCTACATATTTCACAACTTTGGGCGATATGGCAGTGCATCGCGAAATCGTTCGGCGACTCGCCGACTGCTATTTTCAAACTAACTTGATTTTATCCTTAAGAGCTTTGCACATTGGAACATAAGGCGAGACTAAGGCCATTCGGCGCCTCGCCTAATGGGTTAGGCGATCCTTAGGCCTTCCTTTCTCCATTCTTTCAGTTGTCTTGTTCCTTTTTGCTCATTAGTGTCCGTGCTTTGTTTCTCAATCCAAATCATGAAAATCAAGGATTTATAACATTTATTGGCACAAAATATGCATTTTAGGACACTAAATTTATGAAAATAAAGTTGTGAATGAGTTCAAAGTGTGGACTCATCAACACCCCCAACTTAAACATTTGCTTGTCCTCAAGTAAACTCAAGTTCAGCAGTTCAAAAGGATGTCTCAAACAATGCTAAGACTCAATCATGAATGCACACAACAATACTCAACTTACTCACGCAAAGATGCATTGAACACTCAAAGATTCAAGTTGTGACTCACAATTATCAAAGAATCTCAAGCTCACTATACTTGCTTCAAATTCAAGTTCAGGCTCAACAAAAGTGTTCAAATGCCCCCACACTAAGAATGATTCCACATTTACACATAGTGGTTCATCCATTTTAAGCTTCGAAATCAATTTCAACGCTTACACTCACAAATATGAACACAATACATGATTTCACCCATAGGTTTGCCCTTATTTTCTAGCTAACACTTGTTTCAACTCACCCAGGATCACAAAGGTCTTTTCAAGGCTTGTAACGGGGCTGAGTGTCAAATTTTGGGCATTTTGGATCAATGACTTCTTATCCTCATGAAATGTGTTCTGAACAACACTTCCTTTCCTTTTCTTCATTATTTTCATTCGTGCTCACAAGTCACATCATTATTCATCTTCCATGGACTGTTGGAAACCCATTTTCTTTTTCACTTTCACATCTTTATTCCACAACTTTTTTCGTTCTTTTTCCTTTTCTATTCTTTTATTTCCCTTTTTCTAAATGGAGGAGTTCCATTTTTTCCAAAATCATGGGTCAAAGGGACTTTTCTGCACTTCCGTATGTACCTTCTCTTTTTACTACACCCCCAACTTAGGATTTTTGCCTAAGTTGGCCATTCAAACTAACCACAACTTTATGCATAATATGGATAATAGATAAAGAAAGGTCATAGTTTCGTTAAGTTTCTTCCAAGAAAAGGTCAAGGTTCAAGGAGTGTTCAAGTAAGGTTCACACGCTCACAAGGTTGGCCACAAAAGAGGTATATTTCAAATTGTTTCACACTCTTCAAAGTTGCCTAAGATCATATGAAGTGATTGCATCACTTAGTCAACTGGACCAACAAGGCAAATTCTAGGTGTCACATGCATGGTTCACAGTAAGCTCATCACACAAGGCATTGATACTAACATCAAACAAGACTCCTCACTTTTGCTAGCGTGCAGTTTTCATTACAAGAGACTCAATTCGATAATTGTCTAGTCACAAAGAGATGCAAAGAGTTCAAATATTTCTTAAGCAACTTCATTTGGTATCATCGCCGCCACACATTCATGTTTGTTCAATCGTGAAAACTATTCAAGTCATCAGTATTGATCAAAATCGATACTCAAATTTGCAAGAGAACAACTACATTCATCCCAAACAAGAGGTAGCGAAGAGTCAAATTAATTTACAACTAAAACAGGAGGCAAAAGCTACATCATCCACACGATGAAATTAAAACACAATATAAGGCTTCAAAATCCAAATATATTCACAAAACAAATATTCAAAGAAGGCACAAAGGTTGGCCTCACCCCACCACAAAATAAAATCATTTGTCCTCAAATTCAAATAAAAATATCCAAAGTGAAATAAAGTAAGACAGAGAGGGAGGTAAACAAGAATCCTGTCTACTCAATTGCTTTGTCTGTCTCGGCATCTATGCCTAGTGTCACCTCCTAAGGGACAATAGATCTACTAGAGTCTACTAAGGTTCTATCCGCTAGAAAGGTCTCCATAGCTGCATAAAATCTCCAGGCCTATGAAGGAATAGAGCAGTATCGGGGAGTAGTCTTCTTGTTAGAAACGAGTCTTTTTCCTTTGGCTTTTCTATGGATGCAGTTCAATTGCTTTATCCTTGGATGCAGTTGCATCCTCATTTATTTTAATCCCTCGAGCCTTCCCTTGGGGTGGAAAGTTTCTCCCAACAACTTTCGGTCTAGCCATGTCTGCAAAAATTAGAAAAAATTAGAAAGCATTCGCTCGACAAAAGGATTGGCTCTGGAATTGTATCAAGTCGACGATTGGAAGGGCCTTTCGGTGAATCACTGACAGCTTCGCGAGCAAGGTCTAGCTCGCCAAAGTTACAGTGCAAAAAGGCTTAGAGGTGCATACAATGGAGATCAGGAATACTTTAGGCGAGTCTCCGAGTGCCTTCGACGAACTCAGACTTCTCTTGGAAAGTTACAAAATCTAACATCAAAGAAAACCTGAAATGAAAGGCGATATTAGGAAGTTCGGCGAACTGCCGAGTGGTTTGGCGAGCTATTTCGAGCTCTCCAAACGACCCAACATGCTTAATTTCAACCCAAGTTCTCAAATTTAATTCCCTCAAACACCTCAAACAAAATCGAAGCATGAACTCGTTATACTCAAGCAGGAACCATAACACCCAAGCACAACCCTGCAAGATTTCAATCATTTGAACGCACAAAACATGGGAGTCAAACAAATAAAGACATTGAAGGAAATGTTATCGAATTTAAAACAGGAAATTTGATATTCAAATCCTATCAGAGAGATCCATCACACGACAATCAGATAAAATCATTTGCATAAGAGTACCATTTCTCAAAAATAAACCCGTGCTTTGGAAACCAACCTTAAATGCTGATTAAAATGATATTGAGATGCTAGGCTGCAATGTAATCCAAATCCGAGCACAAATACAACGACTCAAATACTCTAGAATGCAAAAATATTATAAACTAAAGTGTGAATGTGAGTTTTGGAAGGTTATAAAATGAGGGAAATGATAGAATTTGAAACTTTTAAACCCTTGGCCTTAAAATTGTCCAATTCTCGTCCAGTTGATGACGTTAGTCATGCTCGCTTATCCACTCGATGAACGCTGAGTCGACACTTACCTCGCCGAGTCTTACAGGACCTCCAGCTATCAAGGGGGTCCAAACAGCGTCCTACGTGGGATCGCTGACTTGGTCAGCGACTCGCCAATAATTGTCTAGGCTTACCAATTTTTACAAACTACAATGTAATTTTTTCTTGAGTCTAACGGCGGTCTGTGTCGGGGTCGCCAACCTCGTCGGTGATGTGCCGAGGGGTCCATTTTCTCGCCAACCTGCACTTATAACACCTTCCACACTTTTACGTGCACATACAACACACCTTTATTGTTAAAAATAAAAATAAAACAATAAGGGGTCTTGAATTGCCTCACAAGCAGCGCCTTACTTAACGTCGCAACACGACACAAGTCCATCATCAAATCTCATTCTTGGGGTTTGCCATAGTGTCATTAGGCAACCCTCTTATTGTCGCAGATTCAAATGCGATGAAAACTGGCTTATCTAGGTTTCTAACTGCTTGATCGAGACAAAATGGTAGGTGATAGTCTGGCTAAGGGTCGACACATCTTCTTTCATTTCTTTCAAAATCTTATCTGGCCCCTAAACTTTGTTGAGGATACATGAGATCATGTCGTCAGACCACCCACCTTCCAAATCCTTTGGCTTTTGGTGCTTATGGGAAGGCACATACCTATCCTTCTCACTGTCCTTCAAATTTGGATTCCAATCTGTCCATTCTCGGGCACGATCTTTCCAATCTTCATCTCCACTCCAACCTTGGTTACCACCTTGCCTTGAATAGTTAGAGTGATAACCACCACCTTGGTTAGCTAGGAAATACCTTTTCACTGTTCAAAGCTTCAAACTTTGCCTCTTCATAGTTAACACACCCGACACCCACAACATTGACACTTAGAGCACCAGTACCCATGATATTTCTAGACAAAATGTCTAGTTATGGTATGATCTTGGACATTTTATAGTCTCTCTGTTGATCTTTTCTTTATCTGTTCATTGGTCAATTTGAATGAGAGAGGAGATACTTGATCTTTACGAGTATAACAACCTTGTTGATTTGGGTCATGCCATCCAAGAGCTTGGCCTCTATCACATAAGATTGTCGCATTAAACCTCTCGAAGAAAGTTGATTAGAAACACCCTTGTCTACCGAGTCAAGGCTCTGGTAAAAATATTGCAGCAATACATTGTCAGGCAAGCCATGAGTTGGGTATTGTAGCAACAACTTTTTGAACCGTAGACAAGTCTTATGAATTGGCTCGCCTACCAAATGCTTAAAACTTGGGATTTCGTCCCGATGAGTCGTCATCTTTGAAGGAGGGAATATCACACATTAAAAGCGGTAACCAACTCCTCCCACGAAGTGTTTGAATCATGTAGAAATTCAGCCAGCCACTTGCAAGCTTCTCCCATCAAAGAGAACGGGAACAACCTCAACCGTCCCGATTATTGGGAGATGTTCTTGAAGTAGAACGGTCCGCATACATCCACAAAATTTTTAATATGATCATGGAGATCGTCATTATCCAACCCATTGAAAAGTCCTTTTAGTTGCAGGAGTTGCAACATAGTACTCATGATGTGGAACACTGCATTTCCTTCGGCCGGAGGCAAGAGAATGGCACCAATACCTCCCATGAGATGAGGGTCATTAAGATCGTTGAGGTTTCTGATGTCATCTTGATAGCCTACTTGGCTGCAATTGCTTCCGTTCACACTCATACTTCCTATTTGGTCACACAAACAATAAAAACAAAACTAAAACTTAAGTAAGTATCACTATAACTAACAAGAGAAGAATTCAACTTAACTAAAAACTCTCAAATAACACCACTTCCCGGCAGCGGTGCATATTTGATGTGTCGCGATAATCAAAACACCACTTTCAGTTCAAGAGCCAATGATTGCGAGTAGTAATATAACCCAATCAGGGTTGGGATCGTTCCCACATGGAGTTGTTTCGAGAATTAGTAGCAAAGTGTGAATCAGTTCAAGTTAGTTATAGATAAAAGACATTTACTAATGAAAACATACCAAATTAAAGGGTGACACAAGTTTCAAATATCAAGGGGGGTTTTGAAATCAATTATCAACTAAAACAGTAAATAATATGATATAACTATTATGGAGATGGATTCTTGGGATGTGATAGGATTATGGGCTAATGTAAGCAACCAGGTAATTGAAATTAATAATAAACCATTGTAAATCAGTGATTAAGCTAGACTTTAATGGGCATAAACTCTCTCTTGAGTAGTTTACCCCGAATCAAATTGATTTCTCTTGAACACCAATAAGTCGTAATCAAGAACAACCTTTGTTTTAGTCTGTTCACCCTCTTGAGCTGAATGTGTGGAAAAGGGTTTAGATTCACTCTCTCGAATGGAACCCATGGCAACCCAATACCCACAGACCATCGATTCAGTAATTTTGCTTTTAAAACCTCTCTCTCTCTCTCGAGCAGGCAAAAAATATAAAGTTAAAAATTGCATTTGCAACTATAAACCATTAAATTCAACAACAATTACTGAACGATATCACTTTAAAATATCAAATAAACTATCAATTAGAAATACCCAACAGTAAATTCAACCCATAATCATATAATCACACCCCAAGAATTGGGGTTTTAGCTAGACATAGTTTAAAAAGATAGAAATCGATACCAAAAAGTGTTTCCATCAATAGGGTACAATTAATATTGTCCTTAATAATGTCTAGGATGAAGAATCTTCAATACCCAATCCCAATTTCTCGGAGTCGGAAATCTTCAAAATCTTCAAAGCGCCACAACAATAAAAAACTAGACACACTACTATACTCAATTGAATAAATTAATTGATAGAATAATTGATAGAATGATAGATAGTAAACTAAGAATTCGAAAACGTATTTATAGTTGCCAACAATTGTGTCGCGTTGGACAGGTGGCACAATAAGTCGAGATCGTCGATCTACTCGGTGATCCGCCCTTTGGTCATTCTTGTTGACATTTTGCTTTGGCCTTCGGCATCTGTAGGTTATGTATCTTTGGCAAATATGGCATTTCATCGTGAAATGGAAACTCGCCGACTACTCATTTTGATCGCCGACTTGATTTTATCCTTCAGGGCTTAGCACCTGGAACATAAGGATATCCAAGGTCGTTCGACCCTCGCCTAATGGGTTACGCAATTCTCAAGCCTTCTTTTCTCTGTTCGTTTTGCTCATTAGTATCCATGATTTGTTCTTCGATCCAAATCTCTGAAAATCAAAGATTTATAACAGTTATTGGTACAAAATGTGCATTTTAGGACACTAAATTCGTGAAAATAATGCCCTAAATTGGTCAAATCGTGGACTCATCGACCATAAAATTTTGAAGAGTTCTAGATGTGGTAACTGTTTCCTTACGCGTAACTGGTTCCGAACGTATAGTATCATCTTCAACTTAATCATCAACATTTACTTTTTCGATGGTATCCACAATTTCTACTAAGCTCCGGACCTCTGAACATATATCACTTTCACCCAGATAATCCAACAGGTTTATTGCTATCAATTTGTGGTAATTGTGATCATTAATTATGACCTCAAGTTCATGAATGACGTTTTCGCGTGTAGGTTCATTCAAATTCACTGAGATTGCATCCCCTTAACGAATTTGATAGAGTCAAAACAATTTGTTATTGTCTCTTGCTGAACATTTGTTGTCCATACATGAATTGCAAATTGATAGCATCCAAAACATCGATCTTTGCTAGACCTTTGTGTCCCACTTCGTAACCTTCTAATATTCAATGATAAAATATGTTCGATAATACATCTTGAAAGCTCTTATTATCATAACACCACAAGGTTGAAGTTAGTATGATATAATTATTTTGATGTATTCGTTGTACTTTATGTATAATATTTTTATGTGAAATCAATAAATATGATACATAAAGTAGTAAGATACAATGATTTTGATATAATCACAATTAACCTTCACCAAATCTCAAATCATTCTTTAAATTAATAAATATTAATTTATCGATTGAAATATATCTCTATAAAATAATAAACTTTTATGGTCCCACCTATATTAATTTATAGAGGTTTTACTGTATGTCTAATTAGAATATCTATTCTCATGGAGATGTTATATTTCAATAAGCAAGCAAAAAATTTATAATGCATAAATTTTAATTTTCATGATAAATAATTTTAGTACCAGTATGTGTTGCAAGTGGTAAAGCATTGTTACTCTTTATTCTACATTGTCGGAGGAACACATATATTGAGAATAAAAGTTATAGAACATCTCAAATACCAACTGAGTAAGACATTAAAATAGAATGTAGTTTAGAACAATTAGAACTCACATATTTCCAATAATTATTTTATTATAAGAGAGTTTTAAAATGGATAAATATTGTTTTTGTGTGTTCATCAGTAGAACTGTCTCCTACTCAATAATTTTTAGTTGAATTGAAAATATTTTTTTACCCAATTATTCAAGGACATGATTAATAAGATAACGAGATGGTCATAAACTCTGTCGCAGCAACAATAGAGCAAGGTTACAACAAACTGTTTGTTTCTAAATGTCTCAAAATAAAATATAAAATACATAAATATATTATGATTGAATGTCAAGTTGATATAAATAAAATATTATAAGTATAGTTATTGATTGTTCATAACTCTAATCTTCTGGCACTTGTTTGAATGACTGTCTGCAAATTATGGAGAATCACTCTATCTGCATATAGAAGTTGTTATTTAATATATTATAGCTTTAAAACTTTTAAAATTACCTTGTAGAAGTAGAGGATATTTTCAAATATATAATGAAAAGAAGTTTTCAAACTTGATCAATGAATTTGTACAACCGTTGTGACATTAAGCTTGATCGGTAGTGATAATGATCCGTCTTCCTGATCACTTGGTTCAACATGTTCTACTATTATTTCATTGTCAAGTATCCAATAAAGTTATGAATTGACCTTTTCATACATAAATATTTATTAACCTGAAACCTTATTTATATTTATTTAAGAAAACAGATTGCGTAGACAAAAGATGATTTCTTTTTACATATCTTTTGGTAAAATAAATCCAGACAACAACAACATGCTCAATGTAGTCCCACAAATTTGGATTTGGGGTGGGTAAACTATACACATACATTTCTTAAGGAAACACACTAGTTTCTGTGGACTCATATTACATTTGGTTAATTTCATCCATTTCTATTTCTGTATTTTTTTACTAACCTAAATACAAGAGATAACAATCTTAAGAAATTTAATATTTTCTGTATTTGAGGTTTCTGTATATTAAAACCTTTATGATTTTCTACTCTATTTGAATTTTTAAATTTTATTCGATTAACGATTAAAAGAACATAAAAATTGTATCGATAAATCACAAACAGGCTTTGTAAGGATTTATTCTTTACTGTTAGTAGTTCACATACTAAAATAATTCTGCCATTTGTGACAAAAAAATGACTAATTCAAGTCAAGTAAATGGTAGAAGAGTGAGTGCTGCAACAACAAGTGCTGCAACAACATCGGTTGCACATAATCGTCGACTATTGCCCTAGCACTGTCTAAGAAATCTACAAAGTTTTCTGGAGTCGACTTCAAGATATGGCAACAAAAGATGTTCTTCTATCTGACTTCGTTGAGTCTGCAGAGGTTCATTAATGAGAAGAATGATTCTTGATAACATAGAAGCTTGGACACATTCAAATTTTTTTTGTAAAAATTATATTCTGAGTGGCCTTCAAGATGATATGTAAAATGTGTATAGTAATGTCAAAACCTCAAAAGAACTCTTGGATGCTTTAGAAAAGAAGTACAAACCAGAGGATGCCGGAATGAAGAAGTTTATTGTGGAAAGGTTTCTTGACTATAAGATGATAGACAATAAGACCGTCATCACCCAAGTTCAAGAACTGCAGGTCATAATCCATGATCTCTTTGCTGAGGGTATAAATTTTTTTAATGCCTATGTTAGAAATATTTAGTTTATTCTTAATACTCACACAATTTTTAATGTAGGATTAATTGTGAATGATACTTTTCAAGTGACTGTCGTTATTGAGAAGTTACCTCCATTATGGAAGGAATTAAAAAACTACTTAAAGCATAAATGCAAGGAGATGATTGTTCAAGATCTCGTAGTAAGGCGGGGAATCGAAGAGGACAAAAAGGCTACAAAAAAGAGGTCACGTGGTAATTTAACAATTTCTGGAGTAAATATTGTTAAGAATATCTCAAAAAATCAAAGAAAATAAAGAAATCATCGCGTCCAAAAATCAATCCTCCTAAGAAGAAATACAATAGAAGATGCTTCAATTGTGGAAAATGTGATCATAGGGCTACTGAATTTCCGGGTCCCAAGAAAGACAAGAAGAAGGATCAAGCAAACTTTTCTAAATCCAAAGGAGAGATGGACGATCCCCGTGCAATGCTTTCACAGTGTACCTTTGTTGGAAATCCTAGAGAATGGTGGATAGATTCTGGTGCCTCATGCCATGTTTGTGCCAAAAGAATTATTTTCATCATATACTCCAGCACCAATAGACGAGAAGTTGTTTATTACTAACTCCGTTGTTGCAAAGGTGGAAGGAACTGGCAATGTCCTATTAAAGATGACACCAGTCAATGTGATGATTTTGAACAACGGCTCGTATGTTTCGGAATTGCGAAAGAACTTAGTTTCTATAAAAGTCTCGACTAAGAACGAATTCATATGTGTATTTTGTTTCTGATAAAGTTTGAGTGTCTAGAAATGAAATGTATGTAGGAAAAGGTTACCTCACTCAGGGCCTTTTTAAACTCAATGTAATTGCAGTTTATATGAATAAAGATTTTGTATCTTCTTACTTGCTTGAGTCTAAATGTTTTTGCTTGAGTCTAAATGTTTATTGCACGGACGTTTGTGACACATTAATGACAAAACTTTGTGAAAACTGATTAACTTAAATGTTTCGCTTAAATTGAGTGCAATAAATAAAAAATGTCAAGTTTGCGTTGAATCTAAGTATGCTAAGCATGCTTATAAATCTGTTGAAAGGAATTCAAATCCTTAGAGTTGATTCACACTAATATTTATGACATGAAGCCAACACCATCACGTGGGGGAAAAAAGTGTTTCATAACTATTATTGACGATTGCACTAGATATTGTAATGTTTATTTATCCAACACCATTACGTAAGGATGAAGCAGTAGATGCATTTAGGCAATATAAAACTGATGTTGAAAATCAGTTGGATAGAAAGATCAAAATGATCAGAAGTGATAGAGGCGGAGATATGAATCTCCATTTGTAGAAATATGTTTGGAAAATTGAATAATCCATCAAACTACTTCTCCTTATACTACTCAATCTAATGAGATTGCAGAAAGGAATAATTGATCTTTAAAGGAAATGATGCACACCTTACTTATAAGTTCAAGTATACCACAAAACTTGTGGGGGGAGCTATCCTTACAAAAAATCAAATACTCAATAGAGTACCTCACCCAAAGACACATGTTATTCCATATGAGAAATGGAAAGGTAGAAAATCCAACTTGAAATATTTTAAAGTGTGGGGGTGTCTATCCAAAGTCCAGGTTTCTATAACTAAGAGGTTAAAATAGGGCCTAAGACGGTGGATTGTGTATTAATGGGTATGCCATAAATAGTAAGGCATGTCAATTTTTAGTTCAAAAGTCCGAACATCAGGATATTCATGATAATACAATAATGGATCAGATAATGCTGAATTTTATCTGAATTTTTTGAACTTATCTATCCATATAAAACTAGACTTGAGTCATCCAGTTGGGGGTCTAAACAACCTCGAAAAGAACCAAAAGAGAATGAAACTAATGAAGATATTCCAAGGCACACTAAATGTAAAAGGACAACTACTTCATTTGGACTTGACTGTGTAACATTCCATCTTGAAAGTGAGCATCAAACATTCAAAGAAGCTATGTTGTTTAGTGACTCAACCTCTTGAAAGGAGGCTGTCAATAGTGAGATTGAATCAATCCTAATCAATCATACCTTGGAGTTGGTAGATCTTTCTCTAGGGAAAATATCCTTTGGTTCAAAATTGATCTTCAAAAGGAAGATGAAAGATGATGGAACTATTGACATATATAAAGCAAGACTCGTTGTCAAAGGCTTTAGACAAAAAGAAGGTCTTGATTATTTTGACACATATTCACCAGTAACTAGGATTACATCAATTCAAATGTTTATTCCCCTAGCTGCAGTATATGGTCCTGAAATCCATCAAATGGATGTAAAAACCGCCTTCTTAAATGGAGAGGTGGAGAAAAAGATTTACGTGGAACAACATGAGGGCTTCATAGTTCCTGGTAAAGAAAAGAATGTATGCAAATTTGGTAAGTCATATTATGGACTAAAATAAGCACTGAAACAATGGCATGCATAGTTTGATAAAATCATGTTGTCAAATGGATTTAACTTTAATGAATGTGACAAATGTGTTTACATTAAAGATACTCCGAATCACGAAATCATTGTATGCCTATATGTGGATGACATGTTGATAATGAGCAAGGACATTCCAATGTAAAAGCTACCAAGCTTATGCTCACTAGGAAGTTTGATATGAAAGATCTAGAAGTTGCCGATGTGATATTGGGAATTAAGATTCACAAAACTCCTAATAGTCTAGCATTGTCTCAATCTCATTATATTCAAAAGGTACTTAAAAAGTTCAAGTATTTGAATTTTAAAAAGGCAAAGACCCCAATTTATGTGGACCTTAATCTTGCTAAAAATAAACGTGAAAGCCGGTCTGAATTGGATTATGCCAGATTATTGGGAAGTTTGATGTATGTCATGAATTATACACGACCATACATAACCTGCGCTATAAGTAAACTGAATTGATGCACAAGTAATACCAATCAACATCATTGGTTGGGAATGAAGAGAGTTTTGGGGTACTTAGATGACAGTCAAAACTATACTTTGTATTAAAACAGATATCCAGCAATTCTTGAAGGATATATTGATGCAAATTGGATTATTGGGTCAACTGGAACGAAATCCACAAGTGTATATGTTTTCACTATTGGTGGAGGAGCAATATCTTTAAAATCATCCAAACAAACACGTATAGATCGCTCTACAATGGAGTCTGAATTCATCGCCTTAAACAAGGTTGGTGAAGAAGTTTAATGGCTATAGAATTTCATAGAAGATATTCCATTTTTTCCCAAACCAATGGCCCCTATATGTATACACTGTGATAGTCATGCTGCAATAGGAAGGGCTGAAAGCGTAATGTATAACGAGAAGTCTCTTCACTTAAGACGAAGACATAACTCTGTTAGACAACCACTCTCTTGAGAATTATCACAATTGACTATGTAAATTCAAAGAATAATGTGTCGGATCCACTTACAAAAGGCCTAACTAGAGAGAGAGAGTTGAGAGATCATCAACGAGAATGGTACTATGGCCGAGAACAAGTCATCGTGGCGGTAACTCTACCTCGAAGACTGGAGATCCTAAGATCTAGGTTCAAGGAGATAAAACAAAGTCATAGATGACGGTTCAACATTGTCAAAAATTATTTTTTGTTCCATTCTCATGATGAGACAATGTTTAGTAACCACGATAAAGGCATAAGGACTTCTAAAGGGTGTCTAAGTTTGATACAGGTTATATCAAATAGTGTATCTATGGGATAACACATTTAGAAACCACCTACGTAAGTGTGAAGTGTAAGTCACTTAAAGGAGAACTAGTAAGGCCAGTTCTCTACGCACTTACTAACCGAGATGTGTTCATGGCTGAAACGAACAAAACAATGAGAATAAAAAACAATTTAAGGGTTGATTGTGTAACTTATGTTTTCTAGGCATACGCCAAAGCTTGAAGGTTCAAAGATATCAAATTTACCAATTTGACCGAATATATCTGATATATGTTCACTACGAAAAGTGTAAAGGAACATATACTTATCCATATGTGATTAACCCTTACTTACAATACACACAAGTTTTTCATGCATATGTTTTAAGAATAGTCATTCCCCATTCATGATGGGGAATGTTGGGTTTTAGCAAAGTGTGAATGGGAAATGAGAAGAGAAAATGGAAAAGTGAGGGAACCAATTTCGGAGAGAAAATGAAAATCATTGCAAGGTGCAAATGAAAAGTCATTTCTTCCATATTGATAGAAAAAGGGAAATCGTTGTCCTTATATTAGGAAAAACTTCCTTTATTTATTAAATGGTTAAGAAAAAGGTGCCCCCTCGTGCCATCGTCATCTCTCCCTCGGCCTTGGCATCGACTTTGGCTTTGGCTTTGGCTTTGGATTTGGCAAATGATGTGATTAATTGATAATATTTTTGGACAAAATTTATTTAATATAATCAATTCAATCAATCCTGTTAATTGATTTCCATTCTCTTATAAATTAATTTTGAATGTTAGTTAAATAGCAGAATTAATTTGGTGCAATATAATTTATTTGAAATTCGTGTGTAACGGTAATAATGGCCTGAAGGGACTTGTTCCTTCAAAAAGTCATTACTCTTCCCAAATGATAGAATGGTCTGGAACAAATGGGTCTGAACAAATTTTTTTAAACAGACACATTCTTTGCTAAAAATGGATATAAATAAAAGGTTTCCGATCGAAACACTAGAAGAAATTTCCTCTTTGTATACATTTTTCTCTCGAAACAAATTGTCGATCGATTGAGTCTGTGTGTGCTCTTTTTTACTGTTCTTGCGTTCGTTGAAGTTATTTAAGTTTGAGGTACTGCTATTTCTCTAACAGGTTAATTAATTTTATCTTGGAAGAAATTAATCTACAACCGTGGGTACAATGAGAGGATTAAATTTCTTAAGGAAACTCAGTAGTTTCTGTGGACTCGGATTACATTCTGTATATTTCATCTTTTTCTATTTCTGTATTGTTTGACTAACCTGAATACATAAGATAATAATCTTAAGAAATCTAATATTTTCTGTATTTGAGGTTTCGGGAGATTAAAACCTACATGGTTTTCAACTTTGTTTGAAATTTTAAAATTCATTCGATTAACTATTAAAATAACATACAAACTTTATCGTTAAATCCGAAATAAGTTGTGTAAGGATTTATTCTTTACTGTTAGTATTTCACATACTAAAATCGTCTGCCATTTGTGACACAAAAATGACAAATTCAAGTCAAGTAAATGTTGGAACAGTGAGTGTTGCAACAATAAGTGTTGCAATAACATCGGTTGCACATAATCGCTGACTGCTGCCTATTATTATTATTATTATTACTATTATTATTATTATTATTATTATTATTATTATTATTATCATCATCATCATCATCATCATCATCATCATCATCATCATCATCATCGTCATCATCATCATCGTCATCATCATCATCAATATCATCATCATCATCATTATTGTTATTGTTATTGTTATCCTTATAGTTATTGTTATTGTTATTGTTATCCTTATCGTTATCGTTATTGTTATTGTTATTGTTATCCTTATCGTTATTGTTATTGTTATTGTTATTGTTGTTGTTATTGTTATCCTTATTGTTATTGTTATTGTTATTGTAATTGTTATGCTTATCGTTATTGTTATTGTTATTGTTATTTTTATCGTTATCGTTATTGTTATTGTTATTGTTATCGTTATCGTTATTGTTATTATTATTGTTATTGTTATTGTTATTGTTATTGTTATTGTTGTTATAAATGCATTACAAGTGTGTTACATTAACTATTTTGGTTGATATCACTAAAAGGGTGTGAAGTTTGCAATATAGATTATAAATTTATTTTTCATGATTTTAATACAATTATGAAACATATCTAATACAACTTTAATACAATTGCGATACAATTCTATAAACTTTACCTTTTCGAGCTTCAATCTAATTTTTTTCTTAAAATCAATGATAAACCAAACCTTTCTTAAAATTGAGTTATAAACTCCAAATGTCATTTTCAATTGTTTGTAGGAACAATCTATCCAAATTAATTACTAATTCGTAAAATTCAAATAATTATATCAAATTTGAAGCTTTATAATGACCATCAATGGTGAACTCTTGTTGCAATTATTTTAGAGATTATAAATTTCTTCTCAAAAACATGATTTTCTACAAAATTTTTATATTTTATGTTCCTCTTCTCGCTCATGTTTTTTTTTGGTAAAAATCGTGAATACAAGCAAAAACTTATTTGACGATATTTATTTAAATGAGAAATTCAAAAAAAAAGAAGAAGAAAGGAGAGAGAGAAAGAATGGCAAAGAAAAAGACGAGAAGAAGAAGAATAAAAAGAAAAAAGAGAAAGAAGAGAAAAAAGGCAGAGAAAGAGGCGAACATAAGTTGTACAATTTTTTAATTTAAAAAATTGGTATATTTAGTTAGAAAAATTATACTGCCATAGATAGTAAATATTTTCTTAATGTAGCATAAGTATGTGGTGTACCCTTCGTTAAATATGTTGTAAAGATCAAGTGTACATATTTGCTCTTTCAAATATTACATCATGGATACTATTGGAACATCTAAAATATTATATTCATCGTCTCTTAGTTAAAATTACACACATTCAATGTTGGGGATCTAAATACATCTGCTAAAGTTGATGGTATTCTATTATTTATCCTCATTTGAAATCTCAAAATTCACATTATGTGAGTTCCTGTATATTATTTATCGCTCTATGAGGAGTATCCTTCAAATGTAAATTATTAGAGGTTGTATCTCAAAAACACGTAAGACATGAAAACTTGAGTACATTGAAAAAGACGAATGTAACACATATCAAACTGAAAGAGAAATTAACAGTGGTATTTATTAATTTATTGTATCCGTTTATGCATAATTGGCAAATGGCGTCAAGTCACCTCATATTCGACAATCCAGAGACGAAGTTCATGTTTATCTCGTCCCACTTTCAAGAGGTGAGGGACCAACTCAACCATCGGAAGAGGGGTTCATCATATCCCGAAATGAATTCTTGTGTCACACTCTAAGCCTACACCCTGGCGGGACTGACACTCAAGAATCATTATTGGCCCAAAGAGAACCCTTGGCCCGATTTACTTACTCAACAGAAAACGTGAACACAAGAAATAGTATCCAAAGGATAACTCATGTAATGTCTTAGAGAAATATTAAATTTAGCTAATTTGGCAAGTCAAGACTTAAACGTATACAACTACAATGGAAAGACTAAAGAACTATAGCTACTCGTTGATGAAGCCTCTAAAATAAAGAAGGATATCAGGACAAGACCCCCGATTATCCTAACAACTGAAATACTAGTAAGCAATGTAAAAAAGAGCCCTCCGAAAAGCTAGCAGGCTCACCATCTGACTCTAAGTGCTCAACTAAATCAACAAAGCGCTGGATGTTGATCCTGGTTTGCTGTGTCTGCATCATAACCTAAGCTTGAAAAGAATCTGAAAGAAACACTTACTTTGGCTTTACTCAACTCATAAATAACTCAACTCAAATGCAGTGTAAAACAAAATAATAGTGTAGTTTATACAAAGCATTTAAAATAGTAAATAACAACTCAAATTTACTCATATAATAAAGTAACATAGTTTCTGTGGGAGATTCACTAATCGATAACCACGACTATGAGCCTAAGTAGTGATACAACGCCTTGCTGACGCTGCCATAACGGTCCTATACTTTGCCATCATATAGGACTCCTTAACTAAGTGGATCCACTAGTATATGCTACAAAACACTAAGAATTCATCTAAAAAGTATGATCATTTTCTACCTATGATGGTTACATGGTTTATGGAGACTTGAGTTATTATGAACTCGCATCCCCATATCAGTGCTTAATACTTATCCGAAAATATACTTTGCTCATATGTTTTTAAAACAAAACTCTTTCTTTGGTTTGAGATAATTGTTCAAAACATAGCTTAAAAGCTCTCTTGCGAATTGGTGTTTCCCTTTCTTCTTCAAATCTGAAAACATTTTAAATTCTTTGGAATACTTAGTTCCCTTTTAACTTTTGAAGAAATGAACTCAACTCTTTACTCTTTGCTTAACTCAAAACTTTAGGCTTAAAAAGAAGTTAAACGTTTGTGAAAGACTTTTGAAACCTTTATGAACTTCTCTTGACTTGACTCTTAAATTCTAGACTTACCCTTAAATTTCCTTGAATTGAATTATGGATTCAAGGTTCATGATCTCAAGTTTATGTATGATTTAACGATATTTAGATGTACCTAAGAGTGTTGGAATCAATTAGAATATATAGGTATGTTGCTAAGGAACTAGTACGAAAATATGGGGGAAGAATAGGAAGAACTGGCGTCCCTAGCGCTCTGAAAGGCGTGGGGTGCCACCCCTTGAAATTTAGGGGCTGGGTTGGGCGCTCTTGCTGGCGTGGCAACCCAGAGCCCAACATTCAGAGACACCTTGTTGGGGATCTGGGAGAGGCGGCGCCCCAAGCCCCTGCCCAGGTGCACTCCGACTTTTCTCCTTCGTTTTTCATCTCTAAACCCCCTATTTCAACTTAGTTCTTTCCCCCAAACACTCAGATTCAAATATACTATCAATATATGTAATATTCTATTCGAATTCAACCTAAAATCACAAATTTGGATTAACAACTCTTCAACAATTTCAACGAATCAAGAACTCAATAGAACTTCAACAAAACCCATCCAAAACTCAATTCTACAACCTTCCAGAACATATATTCGCTGAAATAAATCATGATTGGCCTGTGGGTGAACTAACCCAAAGCTATGTCATCTCACAAACCTCGTAGGATTTTAATCCTTGGTGAAATCCACAACCAAATTTCAACATTCTTGACAGATCTTGACTTTTCTTTCTCCTTTCTCATCTTTTCTCTTTTCTCCAAGCTGTAGCGTGAACTTCAAATTTTCTAAACTGATCTAATTCTGATTATACTCCAAATAAACTCCTAAATGAATGAAAATAATAGGGTAAATAAAAGACTAAAATACCCTTCCAAAATTTGGTTTTAGACTTTCCCTATTTGAGCAACCCAACTTCAAATGGGCATATCCCACACATATGAACTCGGAATCGCGCATAATCAGCAGCCTTGGAAAGATAATTCCAAAATATTTCCTACGGTTCCTAGAATCACACCTGAATCATTCTCATGTAGGATTTATGCTCGTTTGAAGTGATCAAAAACTCAAATGTAATAAATTTCCAATTCTAACTCTTTCTAGTTCTTTCACTTAGCAAGATGTAACAATTGCCCCCCTTGGAACATTTGTCCCCGAATGATATTTCTCTTACTAGGCTAAGGGGGTAACATCTAACATTCAACTCAAACACCGAACAAGCAATGTAAATACAACATGCCAACTTATAAATTAAAGAGGAATAAGAAGAGAATTAGAACCTTGATCTGGAATTTCTCCGGTTTCAAAGAGATGTGGATATCTCTTCTACATATCTTCCTCGGTTTCCTAAGTAGTTTCCTCAACAAAATGATTTCTCTAAAAAACTTTGACCGATGCTACTTCCTTTGTCCTCAACTTGCGAACTTGATCATCTAGTTACTGAACCGGAATATCCTCATAAGATAAGCTATCTTTGATACCAATATCTTCAGTTGGTATGATAAGTGAAGGATCTACAATGCACTTCTTCAACATAAAAATATGAAATATCAAATGAATCGTTGCTAACTCTTGTGGTAGCTCTAACTCATAAGCTACATTGTCAATCCTCTTGGATATTCTGTAAGAACCAATATACCGGTGACTAAGCTTCTCCTTCTTACCAAACTTAATAACACCCTTCATGGGTGAAACTTTCAAGTATACCCTATCATCTACTTCAAACTCCAACTCCCTTCTTGTAACATCAGTGTAGGATTTTTGATGAGTTTGCGCCGTTTTCAACCTTTCTTCAATGACTTTCACTTTCTCCATAGCTTGATCAACTAAGTATGGTACTATCAACCAATCTTCACCAACTTCAAACCATCCAATAGGATATCTGCATCTTCTCCCATAAAGTGATTCATAAGGAGCCATTTGTATGTTAGAGTGATAACTATTTTTGTAAGCAAATTAAATAAAAGGTACGTGATCCTCCCAATTGACTATGAAATCAATCACACATGCCCTTAAAATATCCTCTAAAGTATTTATAGTGCGCTTTGCTTGACCATATGTCTGAGGATGAAAAGCAGTACTTAAGTTTATCTTTGAACCTAAGCCTTTCTTAAAAGATTTCTTGAACTGTGCAGTAAATTATGCACCTCTGTCTGAACTAAACGAAACTGGCACCCCATGATGTCTAACCATCTCTTGAATATATAACTTAGCATAATCTTCTACCAAATGAGTAGTCTTTACCAGCAAAAAGTGGGCTGATTTTATTATTCTATCAACAATCACCCAAATAGAATTATGTTGCCTGCGAGACCCTTGTAAGCCTGTGATGAAGTCCATATTGATCATCTCTCACTTCCATTCCTGAATTTCTATATTCTGATCCATAGCACCGATCCTTTGATGTTCTACTTTAACTTGTTGGCAATTTGGACACTTAGCAACAAACTCTGCAATGCCCTTCTTCATACTACTCCACTAATAAACTTCTCTCACATTACGATACATTTTTGTGGAACCTAGATGAATGGAATATCTTAAGATATGAGCTTCCTCCATGATCCTCTCTTGGAGTTCATCCACCCTTTGTGTACACAATCTACCTTGATACCTTAATACACTATCTCCCCCTTGTTCAAAAGTCATTGACTTTTGCTTATGAACACTTGCCTTCAATTAAAGCAAAATAGGGTCTTGATATTTCTTCTCTTTTTATTTTGATGCATATGATGATTAAGCCTCATTAATCACCACTACTACTTCTATGGAATCCATTAGGCGAACTCCCAGACTTTCAAGTCTATTCACATCCTTTGCTAAATCTTTATTATCTTCTTTAAAATGGGCGGTACTACCCATAGACAACCTGCTCAAGGCATCAACAACAATATTAGCCTTACCTAGATGGTAAAGAATACTCATGTCCCTTGAGTAAATCTAACCACCACCTTTGTCTAAGATTAAGCTCTCTCTGAGTGAACACATACAGAATACTCTTGTGATTGGTGAACACATCCACATGAACACCATAAAGATAATGACACCATATTTTCAAGGCAAATACTATGACAACCAACTCTAGATTATGGATTGGGTAGTCCTTCTCATGAACATTCAACTATCCGGAGGCATAACATATAACCTTGTCATTTTGCATTAACACACAACCCAAACCAGCTTTAGATGCATCAGAATGTATGATAAAACCTTGAGTACTTTCTGGTTAGGTCAAAACTTGGGCAGTAGTCAACCTCTTTTTTAATTCCTTAAAGTTTTTCTCACAAGTTTTAGACCATTGAAACTTGACTGTTTCTAAGTTAGCTTGGTCAAAAGGGATGAAATGGACGAGAACCTCTCTACAACCTTCTATAATAGCCAGCTATCCCCGAGAAACTCCTAATATCAATTGGAGATGTGGTTATAGGCCAATTCAACATTGCCTTTATTTTTTGGGTATCAATTTTAATTCCCTCTCCACACACGAAATGGCCTAACAATGCCACAAACTCAAGCAAAAACTCACTGACATATAACTCTTTATCCTTTAACGTTTCAAGAACTATTGTGAGATGACTAGCATGATTTTATTCATTTCTTGAATAGAATAGTATGTCATCAATGAATGTGAAACAAAAATATCTAAATAAGGTTTGAGTACACTATTCATAAGGTTCATGAATGTTGTAGGCACATTGTCACACCCCGAGCCCATACCGTGGGTGGGACTAGCACTCTAAAACCACAGGAACCTTGGCCTCGCTTACTTAACTCAGCGGAAGACAATAATCAATAAGCTTAACTGATCCGAAAGAATGTAATAACTGAAACATTCCAACTTGGCCAAATTTGGGAACCCAAATCTTAAGAATGAGAGAAAATACTGAAAAGACTCAAAGAACTAACATTTGACTGTCTATCTATGAAGCCTATAAAACTGAAATGGATGTTGGAACACACCCCACAAAGTCCTAATAGAAAAATACTGAAAACAATAAAAAGAGTCCTCCAAAATGCAAGGAGGCTCACCAATTGACTCTGGAGTGCTCAACTGGATCAACGCTGCGCTAGATGCGGATCCTTGTTACCTACGTCTGTACCATAATACGATGCAGACCAACTGGAATCAGTACATAAATGTATAAGTATGCGAGTTGGAATGCTAAACAACATAGGCTAGAAATAGTCTAAAAGAAACTAAAGAACTTACTTGGCTCAACTCAACTCAACATAATTGACTCATTTCAATATAAAGCAATTTAGAAACAAGTGAAATATAAATTAAAGTTGTTTAAAAACATATTGTAAAATCTATGTGTATACGTAGATTCAATTAACTTTGATATGTATGTAAAAATTCAAATAAACTGTGTATACAAAAATATTGTAACTTCTGTGGGAGTTTCTCTAACTGATAACCATCAAATAAGAGCTATAGTAATGATAATGCAATCTACCTCACGCTTCCAGCGCGTCCTATACCCGACCAAAAGTATAAAACATGAACTGCCTAATGCATCCACTACTATACTATGAAAAGGGTTAATCTAAAATGTATGACCCTTTTCTACCCATGGTGGCTACATGATTTTATGGAGATGTGAGTTATATGAACTCATACTCGTCCCAAATTCGGTGCTCAATAACACTCCCAAAATAAACTGGCTCTTATGTTTTTAAAACATACCACTTTCGTGATTCGAGATTAGTGCTCAAACCTTAGCTCAAAGGTTATCTTGGAAATCTCCGTTTCCCTGCTTGCTTCATTTAGAAAGTTATTACTCTTTGCTTAGAACTAGCCCGAAGGCTCTTTGGAAATCTCAGTTTCCATTCTTGTTCAAATGTGAAAACATTTCCTTTTGAACATCTTTGGGAATACATAGTCCCCATATACTTCTTTGAAGAAATAACTTCAACTTTACTCTTTTCTGAACTCAACTCTTAAGTCTTAAAACAAAGTTAAAATATTTGTAAAAGACTTCTTGAAAACTTGAAATGAACTTATAGTCTTATATTTACTCTTACTAAACTTGATATTTATGTCTTAAGACAAAGTTAAAAGCATTTACAAAAAGACTTCTTGAAAGGACTCTAAGAACTTTCTAGACTTACTTCTTAACTTTTAGATTTGACTCTTAACTTCTTTGACTTTGATCTTAACTTTTATTGAACTGAATTATGGATTCAAGGATCATGATCTACTATTCATGTATTAGTTCATTAGGTTTAGATGTACCTTAGAGTGTTAGAATCAACTAGGAAACATAGTTACATCACTTATTAACTAGTACGGAAAGATGGGGGAAGTATGGGGATAACTAGTGTCCCTGGTGCTCTAAGAGGCGTGGGGTGACAACCCTAAAACTTCAGAGAGATGGATGGGGAGATCTGGCTGGCGCGGCTCCCCAAGGGCCTATGGACAAAAACTGTCCAGTGGTGCTCTGAGAGGTGCGGCGCCCCAACCCCCTTAGCCAGGTGTTCTCGACTTTTCTCCTTTGTTTTTCATCTCTATACCCTCTAAACTTACATGGTTCTTTCCCCAAACACTTAGGATTATTAGTGCTATTAATATACAATAGATTGGACCCAAAGTTACACCCGGAAACATGAATCAAACCATCAATAAATTCAACAACACAACCATAAAAAAACTCAACGAAGTTTCAACAATGTTCTTCTAGAACTCAGTTTCTTAACATTCAAACAACTTAAATTTTCTGAATTTAAACAAGATTGGCGTGTGGGTGAACTAGCCCAACACTATGTGATCTCAAATACCTTTTTAGGGATCACCCCCAACGAATTCCACACGCAAAGCTTGAGCGTTCTTCGCAATTCTTGATTTTTCTCCTCTTTTCTCTTCTTTTCTCTCTTCTCCAAGCCCTAACGTGAATTCTCTTTTTCCAAAACTGAACAAAGTATTGTTTTACCCCAATTAGTTCCTAAAAATGAATAATTAAATTAAGTACAGAAAAGATAACTTTACCCTTCCCAAATCTGGATTTGACTTTTATTAATCCAACAACCCAACTTCCGAAAGACATAACTCACTCATATGATATTGAAATTGCGGAAACTCGGCGGCGTTGAAAGATTATTCTAAGAGATTTCCAACCATATATGGAACTACTCCTAACTCATCCTGATCTAGGAGTTATGGTCGTTTGAAAATTACCAAAACTCACTTTCCTAACTTAGACAAATTTTCTTATTTTTTCCAAAAATAAGTATTTTTCAGATTTTAAACTCTTTTCTAGTCGTCTCTAGTTGCGAGATGTTACAATATCTCCCTTTTGAGAACATTCATCCTTGAATGATATTACTCTTACTAGATTTAGGGTAGCAACATCAAGTTTAAGCACCCACAAGCAATTGCAACCAAACAACATGCTTACTCAAAATTAAATAGTACTAAGAAGAAAATTTGTTCCGTGGTCTACATTTTCTCCGAATTCAAACAGATGTGGATATCTCTTCTTCATGTCCTCTTCATCTTCCCAAGTAGCTTCCTCAACAAATTGGTTCCTCCAAAGGACTTTGATTGACGCTACCTCTTTTGTTCTCAACTTGCGAACTTTGCGATCTAGAATCTCAACAGGAATATCCTGATAAGATAGACTATAATTGATCCCAATATTTTCAGTTGGTATGATCAAAGATGGATTGCCCATGCATTTATTCAACATGGATATGTGAAACACCGTACGAACTGCTGCGAACTCTTGTGGTAGCTCCAACTCATAAGCTACTTTGCCAATTCTCTTAGCTATGTATAAGGTCCAATATATCGGGGACTGAGTTTCCCCTTCTTATCATACCTCATAACACCATGGGTGAAACTTTCGTATATACCCAATCGTATACTTCAAACTCTAATGGCCTTCTCCTAAAATCATTGTAGGATTTTTGATGACTCTGCATCATTTTCAACCTCTCTTTAATCACCTTCACCTTCTCCATATCTTGGTGAACTAAATATGGGCCTATAAACCATGATTTACCAACTTCAAACCATCCAGTTGGAGATCCGCATCTTCTCCCATAAAGAACTTCATAAGGAGCCATCTTGATGCTAGAGTGGTAACTTTTGTTGTAGGCAAACTCAATTAGGGGTAGGTGGTCATCCCAATTTCCTTTGAAATCAATCACATACACTTAACATATCCTCTAAGGTGTGAATGGTGCACTCTGCTTGCCCGTTAGTCTGAGGAGGAAATGCAGTATTTAAGTTCACCTTTGAACCCAAACCTTTGTGAAAAGATTTCCAAAATTGTGCAGTATATTGTGCACCTCTATATGAAATAATGGAGACCAGAACTCCATGAAGCCTTACCACTTTTTGAATATAAAACCTACCATAATCTTCTGCCGAATGGGTAGTCTTTTTCGGCAAAAAGTGGATTGATTTTGTAATTCTATCGACAATCACCCAAATAGAATCATGTTGTTTGTGAGACCTTGGTAACCCTGTGATGAAATCCATATTAATTATCTCCCACTTCTATTGTGGAAGTTCTATATTCTGAGCCAAACCACTGGGCCTTTAGTGTTCTACTTTAACTTGTTGGCGATTCGGGCACTTGGAAGGAAATTCAATAATGCCCTTCTTCATACCATTCCACCAATATACCTCTCTCAAATCGCGGTACATATTTGTGGAACCCAGATGAATGGAATATATCGATCTATGAGCTTCCTTTATCACCCTCTCTAGGATTCCATCCACCATAGGTACACACACTCTACGTTAATATCTCAAAACACCATCTCCCCCTTGTTCAAATGTTAATACTCTTTGCTTTTGTACATTTACCTTCAACTCAAGCAAAATTGGATCTTGGTCTTATTTTTCTTTAACTTCTGATACTAATGACGATTCAGCCCCATTTGTCACCACTATTCCTCCTTTTGTGGAATCCATTAGTCGTACTCCTAAGCGTGCAAGTATATGCACATCTTTTGCTAATTCTTTATTCTCTTCCTCAAAATGGGTGGTACTGCCCATGGACAACCTTCTTAAGGAATCAGCAAGCATATTCACCTTACCTGGGTGGTAAATAATGCTTATGTCATAATCCTTGAGCAATTCTAACCACCTTCTTTGTCTGAGATTAATCTCTCTCTGAGTGAACACATATTGTAGGCTCTTGTGATCAGTGAATACATCAACACGGATGCCATACATATAGTGACGTCATATATTCATGGCAAATACTACAATAGCAAACTCTAAGTCATGAGTTAGATAATTCTTCTCATGCCTTCAACTATCTAGAGGCTTAAGCTATAACTTTGCCATTCTGCATTAACACACAACCCAAACCAACTCTAGATGCATAAAAATACACCACAAAACTATGAGTACCTTTCGATAAAGTCAAAATTGGGGAAGTAGCCAACCTCTTCTTCAACTCGTGAAAGCTTTTCTCACAAGCTTAATCTATTTAAACTTCACTGTTTTTTGAGTCAACTTCATCAAAGGAGATGAAATAGGCGAGAACCCCTCTACATACCTTCTTTAATAGAACTCAAGAAACTCCTAATATTAGTTGAAGATGTGGGTCCAGGCCAATTCTGCACTATGCCAATTTTCTGGTATCAACTCTAATACTCTCACCGAAAACTATGTGACCCAAGAATGCCAAAGACTCAAGCCAAAACTCACACTTAGAGAACTTGGCATACAACTCTCTGTCTTTCATATTCTAAAGAAATATTCTGAGATGAATAGATTGATCCTCTTCATTCCTTGAATACATTAGTATGTTATCAATGAAGACGATAACAAACATATCTAAATAAGTTTTGAAGACTCTATTCATAAAATTCATGAATGTTACAGTCGCATTGGTCAACCCAAAAGACATGACCAAAAACTCATAATGCCCATATCTGGCTCTAAAAGTTATCTTTGTAATATCACATCCCCTTACTCTCAACTGGTGGTAGCCTGATTTGAGGTCAATCATTCTAAATCTGATTGAAAAGATCATCAATTCTAGGAAAAGGATAGTTATTCTTGATGGTAACCCTGTTCAACTGATTGTAGTCTATACACATCCTAAGGGAATCATCTTTCTTTCTCATAAACAAGACCGGGGCGCCCCAAGGTGAGACACTTGGTCAAATAAAGCCTTTCTCTAAAAGGTCTTTCAACTGTTCTTTTAACTTTTTCAACTCTGTAGGTGCCATTATATATGGCAGAATAGAGATATGACAAGTATCTAGAAAAATATTTATACCTAAGTCTATCTCTCTCAGGAGGGACTCCGGGAAGATCAACCGGAAAGACTTCAGGAACGGGTCATCTTCGGTGGTTGAGGTGAAGTCTAAGCAATACCTTGATCCACTATTGATGTAGTTGAAAGAATTGGTTCTTGGTAAGATGAATGAGTCATTCTCCTAAGGCAGGGATGGTGTTCTTAGGTATCAAGGGTGATTGTGTGTGCCTAATGTGGATGACTTGAGCAGTAGGATCCTTGAAGAAGCTCATGAAGCCTGTTAATCTATTCATCCGGGTTCTACAAAGATGTACCATGACCTTAGAGAAGTGTTTTTGTGGGATGGACTAAAAAGGGATATTGCGGAATTTGTTGCAAAGAGTCCCAATTGTCAACAAGTGAAGGCCGAGCACCAAAAGCTGAGTGGTCTACTACAAGAAATCCAAATTCCTACTTTGAAATGGGAAGATGTTAACATGGATTTCGTAGTAGGTTTTCCTCGAACTAGAAAGCAATATGACTCCATATGGGTGGTAGTGGATGGAATGACCAAATCAGCTCACTTTATTCCCGTTAAGTCTACCTATTCAGCGGAAAATTATGCAAGAATCTATATTGACAAGATAGTGAGTCTTCATGGGGTTCCTTTGACCGTAATATCGGATAGAGGTGCTCAATTTACATCTAGATTTTGGAGATCTTTTCAAAAGGGTTTGGGTACTTAAGTGAAGTTGAGCACCGCTTTTCATCCCCAAATGGATGGTCAAGCGGAGCGAACTATCCAAACTCTTGAAGATATGCTTAGAGCTTTCATCATTGACTTTAAGGTATATTGGGATGAGAATTTGCCTTTGGTGGAGTTCTCATATAATAATAGTTTTCATTCATCCATCTCTATGGCTACTTATGAAGGTTTGTATGGTAGGAGGTGTAGGTCTCCTATTGGGTGGTTTGAAGTTGGTGAGTCTTCGCTTCTTGGTCCCGATTTGATTTATAAGATTTTGGAGAAAGTTCATATCATAAGGAACCGGTTGCAAACAGGCGATAGTCGGCAAAAGTTCTATGCCGATCATAGGAGAAGAGATTTAGAATTTGAAGAAGGTGATAAGGTGTACTTGAAAATTTTGCCTATGTAAGGGGTGGTTAGATTTGTAAAGAAAGGGAAGTTGAGTCCTCTTTATGAGGGTCCCTATGAAATCTTGCAAAGGGTTGGTAAGGTTGTTTATGAATTGAAATTCCCTAGTGAGATATCTTTGGTTCATCCGATTTTCCATGTTTCTATGCTTAAGAAGTGTATCGGTGATCCCGAGTCTATTCTTCCTATTGAGGGTCTTGGTGTGCAAGAGAACCTCTCTTATGAGGAGGTTCCGGTTGAAATCTTGATCGTCAAGTGAAGATGTTGAGGAACAAAGAGGTGGCCTCCGTAAAAGTGTTATGGAGAAACCACCTCGTTGAGGGAGCAACATGGGAGGCCGAGGCCGACATAAAGTCCCGTTATCCTCATCTCTTTCCTAATGAAGGTTCGTTGTTTTTACTTATAATTAAAATAATGACTAAATTTGAAGTTGCTTTGATTTTTGGTGAAGTTTTGCAAAAATGTGCATTTTTGGTGTCATTACAGTAACATTACAATGAAATGTGCCTATTTAACTTGAAAATTGTCAATTTTGCTCTTTGGATTGTTTTGAGTTATGTTGTGCATTTTGATATGGTGAGTCTTTATGAAATAATATGGAGCATGTTGGTAAGTTGAGTTTTGGCATAATTGACTCATATATGGTATGTTGAGCTCATGTTATTGTGAGAAGGGAATTCCTCATAATATTATTTTGAGCCTTATATGTGGTAAATGATGTTTTGAATTGCTATGGGTGAAAATACCATGATTGATGTGGTAACTCATGTTGTTATGTATTGTTGATTGGTTGCGCTGCTAGTCTTGAGTCTATTCCTTCCTTTCAAAGGATTTTAGTGTCATTCGGGGACGAATGTTCCTAAGGGGGGGATAATGTAACACTCTGAAAGTCTAAGACATGTTATAGAGCCTAACATAAGTGTCAAAAGGTTTAGAAACTGTTTTAAGGTCATAAATAGTGTATATAAGTCATTTAGGAAGTTTAGGAATAAAAACGTCAAGGAACGTCCAAGACGTCCGGAAACTAGTTCAAGGGCGTGCTAGTGTGCCTTAGACTATTTGACTAAGTTTTAGAGTCGGAAAATGATGAACCTTGGTAGAAGGGTGTATAACATGTGTTAGAGTTAGTTCATAGTCGAAACGTCCGCGTACGACTCCCCAAGGACCAACCAAGGGCCCTTGAGGAGGACCATTGCATTTTGGGGTCAAAGACTGCCCAAGACAGTGTCCACCAACGGATGCAACCAACGATCCGTGGTCCAATCGACAGGGTGTCGATTTTCTCCGTTGGTGTAGACTTAGAATATTTGGCCAAGGATGAGATTTGACAATTCTCTAAACTAAACGACGGACCAACAAGACAGTTGATCACTTGGTCCATTGATGGACAAACGGGGCGTGGACTGCTTCCGTCGGTTGTCACTTAGACAAATCTTTGGAGGACTGTTTTGACAAGACTCATACCAAAATGTGAAATGAACAGGACGGTTGGTCCTTGGTCCATCGATTGACACACGAGGCATCGACGGGGAGTCGTTTGTGAGGACACTGTTTTGCTGCTCATTTTAAGCTAGGTTGAGTTAATTAAATAGGTGGTTAATTAATTAGTTATGGGTTTAGGGAATCCTAATTAAGTGGTTCAATGAACTATATAAAGACCCTAAGCTAATTAAACTAACCTAAGCCTTCATAATTCCCAAACCCAAACTCTCTTCCTTCTCTCTTCTTTCTCTCTCCCAAGTTGAAGAACACCATAGAAGACAAGGTCAAGGTGGGTTCTATGGATTAAAATACCAAAGTTTATCCATAAATCTTCATAAAACATTAAGGTATGGGATTCCTTTCACCTTTGGGACTTCTTTCCCCAAAGGGTTCCTTCAAAGTGATTTCAAAATATGGGTTTTCATGTGGGTCTTTTCCAATCTCAAAATTGATCTTTCATAATGATTTGTTTATGGTTTATTTTGATGTTATTGATTATATTATTATGAATTATGACTATATTACCCTACTTATTTATGGATTGGTCTAGTTTGTAGAAGACGACCTTTTCCCCTTAACCCTAGGTTGTGATCTTGATTTGCATTTTGTAGTATTGATTCAATTGGTTTGGTTTGTGTGTGAATTACTATCCTATGTTTCTATTATGCTAATTATGAGTATATTGTGATATATTGTAGTCTAATTATGCTAGTTCTTGTGTAATTGACCTAGATTGTGAAGTAGATTATAAATTTGATATAAGTCTCTAATTCTAGACTGTGAACTAGTGATGAGTTGTTGTATAATGATTCAATTGGCCTTGTTATCATGTTGGTTACCATTATGTGATGTTATTACACACTTAATGGGTTGAGTTTGAGGGTTGATGGTAAGACCTTGATGTTGGCTTATGAAGGAGACTTGGTAAGTCTTGTGATCCCTATTCTTTACTTCAATTGTGGTTACTTGTAATTAAGTGATGATGTTGAATTGAAGTATACCTTATATTAGGATTGATAAGGTTGGTATGATTTTAAATTGAAATGTCTAGACTATGGTTTTGTGAGTTGTTGGCTAAGATGTAAATGTTATAAGGATGGTGATAACTACCTATGTGCCTTATCATGAATGATTATGTAAATGTGCTAACCTCACTTATATGAATTATAATGAAAGGACAATACCCATGCAATTCTTATTGAGCTATGATGATGATGATGATGATGATATAAGGGATAGACCCTATGACCTACATTAAGGTATGATGATTAATAAATAAGTTAAAGACATTTCAAAAGGGACTCTAGCTTACTACCGAGTGAACTAGAGTGAGGAGTGTCTCTTCCCACATATGGAAGGTAGGATCACTAATGTACTCTTGAGATTGTAGACTATAATGCATGTATCATAAAGAGGGTCCTAATTACATCTGCTAGTTCTAGAACTATGTTACCCCCATAGGAATACTAGCTAGTGGATCTACGTAGTTGCTATGTTCATGTTATGGTACTACCTTGGCAAGTAGTCCGCCTTCTTTCGGTGTAGGGTTCCATGAAATCGGATTCCATATTATATCATGTGGTCTATGTCGTTTAGAGCAATATTTTCCCAAAAGGTAAAATGAAGTAATGAATGAACTCTAACTAGGATGACCTAAAGGGTTTAGCTTAGTCTAGGTAGGGGTATGGGACTCTATCTATACATTGCACTAGTTAGCCTTGAAGGGAGTCTTAGGAGGTTGTTCTTATGTATGTACATTCTTATAAATGTAAATAATGATAATGTGATGATCTTATATGTAAATGACACTATGTGATGTTGGTTACTCTTATGAACATGTATTTAGTATCTATGGATAAAGTATGATATTATGTACTTTTAATGATATGTTATGCAGAGTTGGACATTGGTTATGGTTCTTGTTAGGTTTACTTGATTAAGTATGGTTATGAGGTTTTTCTTAGTTATTGCACAGGTGGACTCAATGAGGGTCATGAGTAATGGTCTTGCTTTGTTATAATGTGATGAACTCTTATTCATGCTTATAATGTTATGACTTGATGATAGGGTTGTATTTGATTATGGTTTCAAGTATGTTGATATGCATGTGACTTGATTTGACGTAAGGTGGTTTGGTCTTGTATAGTACATGGTATTGACTTGATATGCATTAATGAATTGTGTTGGTTCTTGAATGTGCATAAGGCTTTCCAAATATGAAGTAGCATGTTTTAATGAAATGTCCCTTTTTAGCATGATTTGATATTATATGTGCATATCGTCTCATACTTAGTACATGTGATGTGCTAACCCCATTTCCTCCCTTTCCCCCAACATTTTAGGTTCCGGTCGTTGAAGAGCTTTTTACACGACTTTGAAGAAGACTTGGAATTTCTCAATCATCCAAGTTGGGTAGGTCCTCACTTTCCGAAGGCAATGCCAATATCAAGCTTATGAAGTTGTTTTAGATTTAAGACTTCTATGTTCTTCCCTTTTCATTTGAGTATGAATTGTATAGCCTATATGTGGCTTTATTACATTGATGTATGGGATATGCCCAACTGATATACTCTTGTTTTTAGATGGTTATGAGATGACACGCTCTTTTAAGACTATGTTAAGTATCTTATATATCTATGTGCAATAAAAGTAGAAGACTATGTAATCTTCTTATATGAAGGGTCTATATATACTCGATATGAATATATATTATGTGTATGGAGAGGTCTATGTAAACCTCAATGTAGAAGTAATGAAAAGTTTGAAATTTTTCCGCATTTTGACCTATGAATGTAATGATGTAAGCTAAGAGGCTAGTCTTAGTCCCCAATAAGGACGACGACGCCGGTTACGTCTAGGGGGTGCTCCCCGAATGTGACAACGAAAACCCTAGATTTGGGGGATTTAGAAATCATATTTTGGATGGACCTCTTGGGAAAAAGGATCCCAAGAGTGAAATAAACCATACCATAAAGATGAATCACCATGAAATTGAGTAGAAACTTGAGGGATTTGGTCTTCTTCTCCAAGCTTCAAAGCTTTTTCAATGGGGGATGAGTAGAGAGAGAATGTAGAGAGAAGGGAGAGCTTTTGGGATTTGTTTTGGGGTTTTGATTGGAGTGAGATATTGTGAGGGAAAACTGTTGGAAATCCAATGTATAACCCTCCCCTAAAATACCCAATATACCCCTCGCTTAAGTTGACCATTTAATGAAGTCAAACTCAAATTCAAATTTCAGATTTTTCGTCGTGGAACAAGTCCGCGTCGCGGAACTTTTCCTGCAAGATTTTAAAAAATAATTTTTGAACCAAAAGATTCTGCGATGTGTCCGCATCGCAGACCAAACTTTTGGCTTTGGGTGTGCCAAGTCCGCGACGCGTACGTGCTCCCTCTAAGCAGAAAAGTTGCTGCGTCTTGGCAGCTTGCTTGGTCCAAAGTGGGGTCCCTTTCTGGACCCCTCAGGTGATCCTTGGGGGGTCGGACCTGTACTTTTTAAGCCTATATACATTATTTTACCTATTTAAAGTCTTTTTACGAGTTTTAGACTTCATAAAACACTCCTAAACCTTCCCAAAACCTAAGGGTTCACTAGTTCAATTTTGCTAGTTTCCGGACGTCATGGTCGTTTCTTAGCGTTTTGGTTCTAATACTTCTTAGACAAGTTTATTACACTTATTTAGGTCTAAAATGAACCTAGTCATTTTGTGAATCTCTAGTCTTGGTCATAGAATTTCCGGGGTGTGTCAATACTCCCCCCTTAGGAACATTCATCCCCGAATGACACCTTTTGACCTCTATAGGAAGAAGAGACTCAAGACTAGCAGCCCAACCAACAATAATATATATCAAATCAGTCACAACTCATTGGAGAAATTCTCCACTCTTTTCAACATATAATCATAGCATTAACACATAGGAACTAAATCCACAACATAATACATATAAGAGCTCAACTTTTACATCATATAAGGAGGAACTACCTTTTCCATTTCGATATGAGCTCATTTTGAACATGAAGAGTTTTACATGATGATTTCTTATCATAACAACATCAAGCATGTTCAATACAATTTTCATGAATACATATAATACAACACATACTTAAGTTAAAGCTAACCATACATGTTTCATGAAAACTCAACTCAAGTATGAATTTCTACTGCAATATGCACATATTAGAAAAGCATGATAAGTTTAACATTATTCATAATAATTATATGAGGTAAGTACTAACCTTAACCTTGGCTAGGAGTATGAGGGAAAAGGTGAGAATAGAGGGACCTCATGTCGGCCTCGGCCTCCCATGTACATCCCTCAACAAGGTGGTTCCTCCATAGAACTTTTACTGAGAAAACCTCCTTATTCGTCAATTTCTTAACTTGACGGTCCAAGATCTCAAACGGGACCTCTTCATAAGAAAGGTCCTCTTTTATCGCTAAACCTTCTAGAGGAAGAATGGAAATCGGGTCCCCTATACACTTTTTGAGCATGGAAACATGGAATACCGGGTGAATCATAGACAACTCATTGGGAAATTTCAACTCATAGGCCATACTCCCGACTCTTTTCAAGATTTCATACGGCCCCACATATCGGGGACTAAGTTTTCCCTTCTTTCCAAACCTCATCACCCCTTTCATGGGTAAAATTTTCAAATAGACCCAATCTCCTACTTCGAATTCAAGTCCCTCTTTCTATTGTCGACATAAGACTCTTGCCGACTTTGAGCCTATTTTAGCCTATCCCTTATAACCCGAACCTTCTCAAGGGATTCATAAACCAAATCGGGACCAAATAGAGCAAAATCACCTACCTCATACCACCCAATCGGGGATCTACACCTCCTCCCATAAAGTGCCTCGAAGGGTACCATAGAGATAGTCGAATAGTAGCTATTATTGTAGGAGAACTCTATCAAAGGTAGGTGGTCATCCCAATTTTGCTTGAAGTCACTGACACATGCCCTCAACATATCTTCAAGAGTTTTAATGGTGCGTTCCGCTTGACCATACGTCTTGGGATGAAAAGCGGTACTAAGCTACACCTTCGTACCAATCTTACTTTGGAAAGCTTTACAAAAATGGGAGGTAAATTGAGTGCCTCTATCCAAAATGATGGATAAAGGGGCTCCATATAACTTCACTATTTATTTGAGGTACACTTTGGCATAGTCTTCCGCCGAATAAGTGACTTTGATGGGAAGAAAATGTGCCGACTTGGTCAATCTATCCACAATTACCCATATCAAGGTGTTGCTTGGATTTTACCCCAACCACTAAAGATGACTCGAGTTATGGCGAACCATGAAACCACCCTTTGGAGAGTCTTCTAGTCGGACACCCAAATGAGCAAACCTATGAACCTCTTTCACTAACTCTTTCTTATCACCAACCACATGAGTCACACTACCCATGGACACTCTACTCAAGGCATCCACTACCACATTAGATTTTCCGGGATGGTAAAGGACACTCATGTCATATTCCTGTAAAATTTCTAACCATCTTCTTTGACGTAGGTTCAAATCTTTTTGGGTAAACACATATTGTAAACTCTTGTGATTGGTGAATACATCAACATGTAACCCATAGAGATAATGTCTCCAAATTTTCAATGCAAATACCACGGCCGCAAGTTCAAGGTCATGAGTTTGGTAATCTTCTCATGAGGCTTGAGTTTCCTAGAGGCATACGCTATTACCTTGCCATTTTGCATAAGCACACACCCTAGACCCACTCGGGAGGCATCACAATAAATCACAAACCCCTCGGTACCCTCCGATAAATTCAATACCAGAGCGGAGGTGATTATATCTTTCAATAATTGGAAACTCTCTTCACATGGTTCCGACCATTCGAACTTGGATTCTTTTGGGTCAAACTCGTTAATGGAGATGCGATGGACGAAAATCCCTTAACAAACCTCCTATAGTAACTGGCAAACCCTAGAAAACTTTGGATGTCGGTAGGATTCAAAGGTCTTGGCCAATTCTTGACCACTTCCGTCTTTCTCAGATCAACCTCTACCCCTTCACTAGAGACAATATGACCAAAAAATGCAACCGACCTCAACCAAAATTCACATTTATCAAATTTAGCAAAAAGTTGGTTATCCTTGATAACTTGCAAAACTATCCTCAAGTAACTCTTATGATCATCTTCACTCCTCGAGTATATCAAAATATCATCAATAAAGACAATCACAAACAAATCAAGATACTTTCTAAAAACTCAATTCATAAGGTCCATGAAAGCTGCCGAGGCATTGGTTAGACCAAATGACATAACTCAAAGTGACCATATCTTATTTGAAATGCCGTATTCGGACTATCAACCTCCCTCACTCTAAGTTGGTGATAACCCAATCTCAAGTCAATCTTTGAAAAGTAGCTAGCTCCTTGGAGTTGATCGAATAAGTCATCAATCCTAGGGAGCGGGTACTTATTCTTTATGGTGACTTTGTTTAATTGACGATAGTCAATACACATTCTCAAAAACCCATCCTTCTTCTTCATAAACAATATCGGGGCATCCCATGAAGATATGTTTGGTTGAATAAAACCTTTATCTAGTAAGTCCTTGAGTTGAGCCTTTAGTTCTTTCAACTCGACCGGGGCCATCAGATAAGGAGGGATCGAAATAGGTTGTGTATCTGGTAATAGATCTATACCAAAGTCAATTTCCCGCTCGGGATGGATTTCGAGAAGATCATCGGGCAAGACTTTCAGGAAACTCCCTCACAAAAGGTACCGACTCTAAGAGAGGGACTTCGTATTCAAGATCCCTAACTCTAACTATGTGATAGAGAAAACTCTTTGCAATCAACTTGCAAGCTTTTAGACACGAAATTATCTTACCCTAGGATTTGAGTTTCCTCCCTTCCACTCAAAAATGGGTTCATTTGGGAATTGAAATTTCATTACCCTTGTCCTACAATCAATAGAGGCAAAGTAAGCATGCAACCAGTCCATACCCAATATAACATTAAAATCTATCATGCCAAGTTATATCAAGTCAACTAACGTAACTCTATTGGGAAAAGAAATAGGACAACCTTTATAAACTCTCCTAACCACCATGGAATCACCCACCAGGGCAGAAACTGAAAAAGATTCATCTAATATGTCGGGTAGTATTTCCAATTTCATGGCTACAAGAGGGGTCACAAATGAAAATGTAGCTCCGGGATCAAGCAAAGTATATACATTAAAGGAAAATAATTGTAACATACCCATAACCACATCTGGTGAGCTCTCTTGATCACCTCGGGATTGGAGAGCATAAAAGCTATTCTTTTTAGTAGCATTCGGATTCGGGGTACTTGCTTGTGCTTGAGGATTTTCCCTTTCTTGATCTTTCACCGTAGGGCAATCTCTCTTCATGTGACCACTCTTTCCACAACCATAGCAATTTCCCGTGCCAACTAGGCACTTACCCTCATGTTTCTTATCACATTTCTCACAAAGAGGCTTATCAATATAAGATCTACCACCTTTTCCCCCTTGGGGCTTGGGAGTAGACCCCTTGCTCTTGTTGACCCTTGGAGCATTAGGAGGGCCTTGATTGGAAAACCTCTTCTTAAACCTTGGTTTGTCTTGAACCTTCAAACCTATTCATATAAGAATTCCCCTCTTCGGTTCTCACCTTCTTCAACTCTCTACCAACTTGCTTAAGCTTTTGGTCCTCAATTTGTTCGGCATGAACCATGAGACGAGAGATGTCCATGCTAGGAATCAACATAGCCGACCTACATTCATTAACCACAAGATAGTATATCCCCATGACAAATTTGTTCATCTTAGCCCTAGAATCCGCAACCATAGTAGGAGCATGCTTTGATAGTGGAATGAACTTGAGACTATACTCTTTTACGCTCATACCCCCTTGACGAAGGTTGATGAATTCTTGCATTTTTCTTTCTCATAATTCCAAGGGAAAGAACCTATCAAGGAAAGCCATCTTGAAAGCTCCCAAGTAATCCGACCTTCTATAAACGACCTTTCATCCTTACATTGCTCATACCAAACTTGATCCACATATTTGAATTGGTAGGCGGCTAGTTCCACCTTTTCTTAAGAAGAGACACCCATAACATCAACTTTGAACACTTCATCAATGAATCCTTGTGGGTCCTCCTCCACCTTAAAACCATAGAAAGTAAGGGGATATATCCTTGTGAAATCCCTAATCCTTGAAGTGGTGGTGTTAACATTGGGATTCACTTGCAACCTTTTATCCGTAGAAACTTGGGTAGACAACACTTGAGTAAAGCTATGAATAGCCGACCTTATCTCAACATTAAACATAGCCCCTTCTTCAATAGGAACTTGAGGATTTTGAAAAGCTTGAGGGGAACCGCCTCACTAAAGTTCTCCTCTCCGTCCCTTCCAGCATTCTTCCTCCTTGTATTCATTTCCTATAAGCATAATAAAAGGATTAGAAGCAAGGACTAGATAGAGTTAAGACTCTTAGGCACGACTAAGGAATAATAAGAGAAATGAAAGTTCCTAAGCATCACATAGTCTCTCATTCATAAGTGTGGCACGCTTCACAATTATGAATAAGACCCTACATAGACGTGGTTTAGTGAGACATCAATCCTAAGATTACTCAACCTCATGCTCTGATACTAAGTTTGTTACGATCCAAAGTACCCCCTAGGCGTAACCGGCTTCTTTGTCCTCGGAGAGGACTTAGACAAGCCCTTATATTCGTCATCACATATCATAGATAAAGAAAATGTGGAAAAATTAAAACTTTTCTACATAGCGAAATATACTTAGACTTCTCGCATATCGCATATGGGGTTTACATAGACCCCTCGCTAATGATGTCACATCAGGGGAGCACCCCCTAGAAGTAACATGGCGTACTTGACCTCTCGGAGGTCTTATAAAAGCCCATAGTTATCATTCATCGCATTGTCATAGTAAATTTAGCGGAAAATTTAAAACTTTTCATAACACATCATATGCTAGAAACATCATGTCATATATATATAAAATATAAATCATAATACATATTTAGACCTTAAGTCTCTTTGTCATCCTAGACTCAACATCATTAGTACATTAGAGACACGACCCTTATAACATAATACATAAGTACAATATTAAAAGACTTTACAGTAAGCTAGACATTAGGACATCTTTGGACTTAAGGATTCCTTTCCTTGAGCTTGGGAATCACAAATCAAACTCCTCACCATTAAAGACATCGTTTAAGCATCCATAACCTACACTTTGTGTAAAAAGGTAGTGAAGAATGGAGTTAGTACAAGAATGCACTAAGTATGACAACCATGCAAAAACATGCATTTAAAAGGGACATTTATCTTGAAGTCATACGTCACGCCTTTTTGTGAAATCTTCATAAAACATTGATACAATAGCATTTATACAATTCACATACTTCATATAGGCATATTCAATGGTCATATATCATATAAAGTCAACAATGCATTTAAGACATTTTAAGGATCACTTTACAGTAAGCGATTTTCCTTTTACAGTGAACTTTCTTTCTTTTAATTTCTAATCTTCCCAAGTATCCCTCTAGTGATACTTGGTGCAATGCATCACCTTAAGGCCACAAGAAAGTCATACATCTATATAAGCCAACACATATCATCATAGTAGTATATTACATCATAGAAACATTCACGTCAAGACCATAAGGACATTACAGTGAGCCTTAGTTTACTTGCACATATGCTAACTTCATTCACATAGAAAATTACAAGACCTTACTCACAATCCTATTCTAAGTCTACTAGTGCAATGTACATATGAAGTCCCATAACCTCACACCTACTTAGTAAACCTATCATAAGACCACAAGCCTTAACAAATACTTCATGTACCAAACATAATACTATAGTCAACTACATAGACTTCAAGTAGGACCTTAGTCACATAGTCATATTAGAACTTCATATCATGCATATCATCAAATCATGTAGACACTAACACAATGTCATGCAAGAGAACCATAAACATATGCACATATGTTATACCACCTTCCTAGGACTCCCTTAGAGAGCTACTTGTGCAATGCATAGATGGGTTCATTACTTCCACCTATCCTAAGTACCTTATCTTAGATTATCCATGTTAGGGTACCCTTACTTTACTTTACTTTACTTCCATTGTCCATTTTACTTTAGGGAAACTATAGTCTTAACCGACACTAAGACCATGGTTGCTACATGGAATTTGGTATAATGCCCCAAAATGAACTAAGGTGAACTAGAGCCTCATGATTGTTTCTTGAGTTGACTTTAAGTTAAACCCAGTTAGTTTAGTGTCCTTAGGCAGTGCGCAAAGTTTCATGAAGTTTGGAGGTCAAACGACCAAGAACGTCCAAGGCATTCGAAAGATATGCCTTGAGTCGACCTTGTACGTCTAGACGAGTTTCGTCGAGTATTATGTGTGAGTTTTGGATGAAATTCATGTGAGAGGTGTTAAACTTATAGATGATCATATTTGTGTTGGAAACGTCCGGGAAATTATCCCCAAGGACCATCGAAGGGTCCTTGAGGAAGGACCCAAAACCTGGTAAGCAGGCTGTCCCAGGCAGCCTTGGCGACGGAGCAGTCGACGGCCAGTCATGGCTGTGACGCCTCGTCACAAGGTTCCGTCGTGGGGGACTTGTTCAAGGGTGTATAGAGGACCCTTGTCAAGCCTCTTAAGTTTGCAACGGATGGTCAGTACGGGCCGTTGCACCCGTGATGCCCCGTCACAAGCAGGTCGTCGCAAGTCTGTCCCTGTGCGCAGATTTTTCTGCCAAGTTAGGGGTGAACTTGTAAATTCACCCCACGTCTAAATAAGGGTTTGGACGGTTTGTTAAGGGATTTTTGGGTATATTAAATGAGTTTTAAACCCTAGACCTAGACAAGACCCCCTCACTTCTAAATTCAACTCTCTCTCTCTCTCTAAAGAAACTCTCTCAAAGTCACCATTGAAGCCAAGGCTCAAGGAGGGAAACGAGGTCTGCTTTGGACTTGTTTCTTCATCAAAATTAGTGGGTTTCCTTCTCTTAAAGGTATGGTATCCATTCTTGAATATCTTTTCATTCAAGAAGCCAATTTTCAAAATGGTTTTCAAAAGGGTTTCTAAACTCAAACTTCTTCTAACTTTGATTTCTAGTATGGGTCTTATTGTATTTAAGTTCTAATGGTTTAAATGTATTTATAATGGTTTTAATTGATGATTTTGATGTTAAAACTCCATGAAACTCTTGTATATGCATACTCCAACTTTTGGCTTGGAAATGGGTTATGTGAGCATGATTTGAGTAAGGTATGAACTTGGGTCTTCTTGTGTATGTCATGTTGGTGTAGCTACTGCCCTAAGGGCTTTAATATAGTTAAATATTGATAAATTGCTTGTGGGTGATGATGGTTTGATTTGTTGATGAGTTTCTCTCATTGTATATTTCTTATTATGAATTGCTATTTGAGTGGTATGGTCCACCTTATGGGTGGCGGTGCTAATTGATGAACTTGATGTTACTTAGTATGTTTTGAGTATGTGATCTTGAAGGTCTAATATGTGAAATGAAGATATATGGGAAATGGGTCTTGTATTGTGTTTGATGTAGCTTGAATTGCATGTTTGACCTAGTTTATGTCTAAATGAAGTGTATGATTATGAGAAGCATGTAGAGTGTGTAACTTGATGAATTAAGGTTAAAGTATGTGTAGAACTTGATGATAATGAAGCGATGATTATATGCAAGGTGTGCACATGTACACACACACACTCTTTTAAGATTGGTATTATGCCAAGTTGAGCAAAAAGGGGAATCTTGAGGTGGACATACTTCGTGAGTTGAGATGTAGTGTCTAGTAGCAACCTCTCCATTCCTAGTGAGCTTTCTAAGATAGACTATTATGTTGAGAAATCCATGGGGAGTTATGCCTAGCACCGAGAGGATATGAAGGGGAGGTGGATTGCACTTCGTGAGTTGAGATGTTGTAATCCAAAGTACCTCTTGAGATGAGTACTCCTCGTTAGTAGAGAGTGAGTTACTTAGTAGCAATCTCCTTATCCCTTAACTATATGACCGCATAGGTGTAGCTATTGGAAAAGCCATGTAAACGCTAAGAAGCATGACCTTACACTAGGCAAGTAAGGATCCCTCATCCGATAGGGGTTAATATTGGGATTCCATGTCTAGCTCTCATGATCTTTGTCGGTTAAGCTAACTCCCACAAAGAATTGATTTGAAACTAATTATCTTGTATATTGTTGAATTTGTGTATGTATGTTGTGAAGTGCTCAATCCACATTAGTTACCGAGTAGGAGCATTGAGTGGGAGTAGTAGTATGGGATGCTATTCTCACATTGCACTTGGTGTGACCTATACCTACTATGGGAGAAGAATACCTTCATGAAATCCGTGTGAATGAGTACTATGGTGTAGTGTTATGGATGATTATTGTGGAGTACTTGAGTAAATGGAATCCATTAGGAGTACTAAGTAGGAGTGGTAGTATGGGATGCTACTCTCACATTGCACTTGGTATGACCTATATTTTTCGTGAGTGTCTTGCCTATGTTAACCAAGAGCGTGGATTTGATTTCCAACGAAGTAAGCCTAAGATTTGGTAGTTTTAAGGGTCGCTTTGGTGTGCTTTGAAGGGAGGTGTAATGAAAATCCCTTCTTAGCTCACTTTAGGGAGTCTTAGGATAACCTTGGGTTAGGGCAACTTCAAAGGAAAAAGAGTTCATATGACTTGGACCGTGCCATTCACTGTAAGGTCTTCATTGTATGAATCCAATATATTCACTGTGATGCTTTATTCAATTGTCATTGTAAGTTTAGTAAGTTCATTGAAATGTTCCTTTTGATTACTCTAAGTTTTGGTAAAGTTGCCATAAAGTGTTGATTGTCGATTCTTATGTTGGTTTGTTTCTAGATTCATGAATATTGCTTTAATTGCATGACAAGTCATTTTTACTAAAATGTCCCTTTTTGTATGTTTTTGCATATGCCATGCTTAGTACATTGTTGTACTAACCCCATACGTTTATATACCTTATGAGTATAGGTTGGAAGCCTTTTTGGAGGATCGGAGTTGAAGCTTGGGAATTCTATCTCTCAAGAATCGGGTATGTCCTCATATATTCGAGGACATAGTTTTATGTTTCTTAGTTTCTTAATTAAGACTTAAAAATGTATTTACTTTTATTGTAAGGGGACGTGTCCCTAAGATTCTAAGTTGTGAGTTTAAGTTCGCTTGTGACGATAAGATTTTCCTAGTATTTATGAAAAGACTCCTTTATTTATTATTATCATGAAAAGTTTTAATTCCGCACTACTTTTCATGCTTTATGTTATGAATGCTAGTTAGAGGGATTGTACGAGACCCCAAAGGGGTCAAGTACGCCCGGTCATGATTCGAAGGTTTCCCTAACTTTTAGGGGGTGCTTTCGGGTCATGACAGACTTGGTATCAGAGCATAAGGTTTTGGGAAATAGTTTAAGGTCTGAAAGTCTCACAAGCCACATCTAGTAGTATCTTGGTCATTGGTGTGAGTCGCAACACATCCATGGACAAGAGGCTATAGGATACTAGAAGTTTCACTTTCTTCTCTATTCTAGTATCGTGCCTTAGAGTTGAGTATATAAGGTGTCTATTCTTAACTTCTTCTTTTTGTGTTTTTAGGACATGAATACGAGGAGATCGACCGCTAGAAGGGAGGAGGGAGGTGTACCAAATGAGAGAGTCCTTCCCCGTGTTGACCAAGTTCCAATTGTTGGCTTAGGGGAGGAAAATGAGGAGGTTCCTCTTCAAGAACCTCAAGGACCTCAAGTGCCTCCTATGCCTCAAGCTCCTTTTGTTGAGGGTGATATGACTAATGCGGAGTTGAGGGCTGCCCTAATGAACTTGACCCAACTTATGACGGCTCAAACTCAAGTTGTCAACAATCACTTTGTGGGCCAAGCTAACCTAGGAGATAGGCCCCAACCAAATGCTAGTACTCCCGCTTCTAGGATTCGGGATTTTATGAGGATGAACCCTCCTACTTTTCATGGCACTAAGATGGATGAAGATCCACAAGGCTTCATAGATGAGGTTTTCAAGGTGGTAGATGCTATGGGAGTGAGCCCTAGGAAGAAAGCGGAATTGGCCGCTTACCAACTTAAGGATGTTGCTCAAGTGTGGTATGAGCAATGGAGGGGTGAGAGACCCTTAGAAAGAGGACCGGTTGATTGGGAGGAATTCAAAGAGGCTTACCTAGATAGATTCTTTCCTTTAGAGTGGAGGGAGAATAAGATGGTAGAATTCATGAACCTCCGTCAAGGGGGAATGAGTGTGCAAGAGTACTCTCTCAAATTCACCCAACTCTCTAAGTATGCCCCAACCATGGTAGCCAACCCTAGGGCTAGGATGAACAAGTTTGTGATGGGCGTGTCTAGCTTGGTGGAAAAAGAGTGTCGTATGGCTATGCTTCTTAATGACATGGATACCTCTTGGCTCATGGTTTATGCGCAACAAATTGAGGAGTCCAAAATTAGGGAGATAAGGCAAGAGGGTAAGAGACCTAGGTCGGATGATTCTAGTCACCAAAGTCCTAAGAAGAGGTTTTATCCCCAAGATTCTTCTATGGGAAACAAGGATAGGGCTCCAAATCAATCTTCTCAAGGTGGTGGTCATTCCTATGAAAGGGCTAGGTGCCCTACTTGTGGCAAGCAACATGGGGTAAGTGTCTTGCCGGATCGGATGGTTGTTTTGCATGTGGTAATAAAGGTCACAAGATGAGGGACTGCCCAAACCTTAAATCAAGGGGGAGAGATGTCAATCAAGCTTCCCTAGATCCTAATGATCCCAAGAAGAACCGTTCCTATGGGATGGGGGCTAGAAAGGATAATTAATCCGGATTGATAGTTTTGGTAAGTCTCAACTCTTTGTTATTGTTGCTTTTGTGTTATGAGATGAGTTTATATGGTTGTATAGTTTATATGATCATGTCATCTTGATAAATTGCTCAAAGAGTGGAATTTTGAATGTTTTGTATGTTTGACAGTGTTACAGTGAATGTTCACTGTGAAAAATTTGCAATTTGAGAAAAAATTGCCTTGCCTTAATTGAAGTTTAAATATGTGCAAAAGTTTTGTATATGAGCATGTTTAATGTTGGATAAGGTAGTTCCTCCATAAAAGAAGTTTAAGGTTGAGTTTTGACTTTGTGAACTTTGGCAAAGGTTGTCTATGTTGATAAGTGTTGAAAGTGTGAAATGATGTTCCTTGCTAATTGATGCTTTTATTGTTGATGTTTTGATCATGATCTAAGTGAATTATATGATGCTAAGAGAGTCCTTGTTGTTCTTAAAAAAATTTAAGTGTCATTCGAGGACGAATGTTATTCCAAGTGGGGGAGAATATAACGCCCCGAAATGAACTAAGGTGAACTAGAGCCTCATGATTGTTTCTTGAGTTGAATTTAAGTTAAACGGAGTTAGTTTAGTGTCCTTAGGCAGTGCACAAAGTTTCGTGAAGTTTGGAGGTCAAACAACCAAGAACGTCCAAGGCATTCGAAAGATATGCCTTGAGTCGACCTTGTACGTCTAGATGAGTTTCATCGAGTATTATGTGTTCGTTTTGGATTAAATTCATGTGAGAGGTGTTAAACTTATAGATGATCATATTTGTGTTGGAAACATGCGGTAAATTATCCCCAAGGACCATCGAAGGGTCCTTGAGGAAGGACCCAAAACCTGGTAAGATGGCTGTCCCAGGCAGCCTTGGCGATGGAGCAGTCGACGGCCAGTCATGGATGTGACGCCGTGTCACAAGGTTCCATCGTGGGGTAATTGTTCAAGGGTGTATAGGGGACCCTTGGCAAGCCTCTGAAGTTTGCAACGGACGGTTAGGACGGGCCGTTGCACCCGTGACGCCCCGTCACAAGCAGGTCATCGCAAGTCTGTCCCTGTGCGCAGATTTTTCTGCCAAGTTAGGGGTGAACTTGTAAATTCACCCCACATCTAAATAAGAGTTTGGACGGTTTGTTAAGTGATTTTTGGGTATATTAAATGAGTTTTAAACCCTAGACCTAGACAAGACCCCCTCACTTCTAAATTCAACTCTCTCTCTCTAAAGAAACTCTCTCAAAGTCACCATTGAAGCCAAGGCTCAAGGAGGGAAAGGAGGGCTGCTTTGGACTTGTTTATTCATCAAAATTAGTGGGTTTCCTTCTCTTAAAGGTATGGTAGCCATTCTTGAATATCTTTTCATTCAAGAAGCCAATTTCCAAAATGGTTTTCAAAAGGGTTTCTAAACTCAAACTTCTTCTAACTTTGATTTCTAGTATGGGTCTTCTTGTATTTAAGTTCTAATGGTTTAAATGTATTTATCATGGTTTGAATTGATGATTTTGATGTTAAAACTCCATGAAACTCTTGTATATGCATACTCCAACTTTTGGCTTGGAAATGGGTTATGTGAGCATGATTTGAGTAAGGTATGAACTTGGGTCTTCTTGTGTATGTCATGTTGGTGTAGCTACTGCCCTAAGGGCTTTAATACGGTTAAATATTGATAAATTGCTTATGGGTGTTGATGGTTTGATTTGTTGATGAGTTTCTCTCATTGTATATTTCTTATTATGAATTGTTATTTGAGTGGTATGGTCCACCTTATGAGTGGCGGTGCTAATTGATGAACTTGATGTTACTTAGTATGTTTTGAGTATGTGATCTTGAAGTTCTAATATGTGAAATGAAGATATATGGGAAATGGGTCTTGTATTGTGTTTGATGTAGCTTGAATTGCATGTTTGACCTAGTTTATGTCTAAATGAAGTGTATGATTATGAGAAGCATGTAGAGTGTGTAACTTGATGAATTAAGGTTAAAGTATGTGTAGAACTTGATGATAATGAAGCGATGCTTATATGCAAGGTGTGCACATGTACACACACACACTCTTTTAAGATTTGTATTATGACAAGTTGAGCAAAAAGGGGAATCTTGAGGTGGACATACTTCGTGAGTTGAGATGTAGTGTCTAGTAGAAACCTCTCCATTCCTAGTGATCTTTCTAAGATAGACTATTATGTTGAGAAATCCGTGGGGAGTTATGCCTAGCACCGAGAGGATATGAAGGGGAGGTGGATTGCACTTCGTGAGTTGAGATGTTGTAATCCAAAGTACCTCTTGAGATGAGTACTCCTCGTTAGTAGAGAGTGAGTTACTTAGTAGCAATCTCCTTATCCCTTAACTATGTGACCGCATAGGTGTAGCTATTGGAAAAGCCATGTAAACGCTAAGAAGCATGACCTTACACTAGGCAAGTAAGGATCCCTCATTCGATAGGGGTTAATATTGGGATTCCATGTCTAGCTCTCATGGTCTTTGTCGGTTAAGCTAACTCCCACAAAGAATTGATTTGAAACTAATTATCTTGTATATTGTTGAATTTGTGTATGTATGTCGTGAAGTGCTCAATCCACATTAGTTACCGAGTAGGAGCATTGAGTGGGAGTAGTAGTATGGGATGCTATTCTCACATTGCACTTGGTGTGACCTATACCTACTATGGGAGAAGAATACCTTCATGAAATCCGTGTGAATGAGTACTATGGTGTAGTGTTATGGATGATTATTGTGGAGTACTTGAGTAAATGGAATCCATTAGGAGTACTAAGTGGGAGTGGTAGTATGGGATGCTACTCTCACATTACACTTGGTATGACCTATATTTTCCATGAGTGTCTTGCCTATGTTAACCAAGGGCGTGGATTTGATTTCCAACGAAGTAAGCCTAAGATTTGGTAGTTTTAAGGGTCGCTTTGGTGTGCTTTGAAGGGAGGTGTAGTGAAAATCCCTTCTTAGCTCACTTTAGGGAGTCTTAGGATAACCTTGGGTTAGGGCAACTTCAAAGGAAAAAGAGTTCATATGACTTAGACCGTTCCATTCACTGTAAGGTCTTCATTGTAAGAATCCAATACATTCACTGTGATGCTTTATTCAATTGTCATTGTAAGTTTAGTAAGTTCATTGAAATGTTCCTTTTGATTACTCTAAGTTTTGGTAAAGTTGCCATAAAGTGTTGATTGTCGATTCTTATGTTGGTTTGTTTCTAGATTCATGAATATTGCTTTAATTGCATGACAAGTCATTTTTACTAAAATGTCCCTTTTTTATGTTTTTGCATATGCCATGCTTAGTACATTGTTGTACTAACCCCATACTTTTATATACCTTATGAGTATAGGTTGGAAGCCTTTTTGGAGGATCGGAGTTGAAGCTTGGGAATTCTATCTCTCAAGAATTGGGTATGTCCTCATATATTCGAGGACATAGTTTTATGTTTCTTAGTTTCTTAAATAAGACTTAAAAATGTATTTACTTTTATTGTAAAGGGCCGTGTCCCTAAGATTCCAAGTTGTGTGTTTAAGTTGGATTGTGACGATAAGATTTTCCTAGTATTTATGAAAAGACTCCTTTATTTATTATTATCGTAAAAAGTTTTAATTCCGCACTAATTTTCATTCTTTATGTTATGAATGCTAGTTAGAGGGCTTATACGAGACCCCAAAGGGGTCAAGTACGCCTGGTCATGATTCGAAGGTTTCCCTAACTTTTAGGGGGTGCTTTCGGGTCGTGACATTTGGTGTTTTAGAGCCTTACATCAAAGGAAGGTGCTCTTACCTAGCCAAGGTAGAGCATTAACACATGCTAGCATATTAAGTGAGATCACTTGCTAGATCCTATGTGGAAAGCATTGTTATGAAACTTGGAGGTACATGTGAAAACCCTCTTTATGCCAAATGGGGTATTATGGTTAGTCACTTATGGAAACCCTCTTTATGCCTATTGAGGCATTGTAGTTGTCCACCTCATGAGAATTATGGTGACCTACCTTCCTACAATGGGAAGGGACACCCCTCATCTTCAAGTTCACTCGGTGCTAAGCTAAGTTCCCTTTATTGAAAAGCCTTTATTAACATTACTTTATAAAATTAAGCTTAGGAGATTGACTCCTCATATGCTTAGCTCATAGGTCATAGATGATAGTTCATCAACCTAAATCATGTGAGGAATCCCTTCACATGGACATATCATATGTAAAGCACCATCTAGTTTAGGGTACCCTTGAGAACACCTTCAAGTGCCACTCTATTGAATAGATCAACATTCATGTCTGTACATACATGTGAGTAACCCTTTCACATAAAACCTTTAGTTCACACATGTTCATAACATACTCATATATTCATATTTATGTATATAGGAAACCAAACCTAGGAACTATCCTATCAAGGCACACATGTACAATGCATAGACAAGGTCCCATACTCTTGCCCATACTAGTTCACCTATCAAGTCATCCTAGTTAAGGGAATACATAACATACTTCACATACATATACTTTACATGCATAGTAGTAGACATTAGTGCATATGAGAATTACCCTTTTATTTAGACACCATGAACCGTTAATATTTTTAAGCATGCATAAATGTGAGTGTGTATACATTATTCAACATGATCACATGATGGCTATCAACAACACATTGAGGAATCCACCCTCTTCATACCACAATGCACAAACAAGCATATATCACACAACCCAATTTAACATAGGAGACAAGCTAACTTCACATTACATTCAAGACTCCTAACCTTAGCTATTCGCACATTCACCTAGGGGTACATGGGTAGGGGTAATCGATCCTTAACAACTCATAAATGAAAGAACTTAAACCTATCCCTAAGATAGTTATACACATGCATACACAATATCCATACAACCTAGATCAAAACTAGAATAGGAAACTAGGAACAAGTTACACATAGTGTGATCATCATAACCACACACTCATATATTCATCAATTTGCCTTCAAGGCCATGGTCAACACATATATAATGACAATAAAGTAAACACCGCCACCATAAGTGGGCCATACCACACAATGCCATACAAGGCCAATTCTCTCAACAATACTGTAGAGAAGTAGAAGAGTAGAGCAATTCTTACCAATCCTTTAACCTTATATCATCATTGATCAATACAGTATTTCATCAACAATTCAAGTATAGGGCAGTAGCTAAATATACATTAACATAAATGAAATCATACTTAATTCCCTACAAGATCATGATATCAACATATACACCAAACCACCAATTCAATAGAGAGTAGCGGAATGTAGATCACTCACCCATTTCCCTTGCTTTAATCATCAATAACAATTTATCAACAATATACATGTAGGGAAGTATCTTATGAGATCATTACTCAGACGAAATCATGCTTCATCTACCCTAGCATTGAGATCACATCATATACATTACATTACCAATCTATTGGCTAGAAGAACCTAGATCAATTCATACCAAGATTCCTTTGATTTTATCACCAAGGATTCATACCCACAATTCATCCATAATATCAACCTAAGGCAGTAGCTACAATGATCTTTACATAATCTAAATCCTACAATAATTACCATAAAGTCGAACTTACAGTGAACACATAGAAGAACATAGGCTTGTCTTGTTGAAACATTCATATATTGATCCACATGGATCACTCATATATATACATAATAAACAGTAGCCATAAGCAATTCAACGTAATAGAATCACAATTCCATCAATACAAATTCACCATCACAATGCCTATGCATAGGCTAAATGGAGAGTTGAAGAGAACATGGGTTCATAATGCAATTCGATTGAAATTCACGTTAAAACCAATACATTATCATCAATTCATCATGAGAAATCCTTTGAAAACGTTTTGAGAAAGAACCCAAGGCTAGATTGAAAGATTGAAGGTTTGATAATGAAATCTCTTTGAAACGTTTGAGAAGAACTCTCTACATGGAAGATTAACTAGAGATGAAGGATCACCTTACCTCATAGTAGAATAAATCCACTAAATATTGATGAAGAACCCATGGGAATCCAAGCTCTAAGCTGTTCTTGAGCTTCACCTTCAATGGAGGATTCTAGAGAGAATTTGGTTTTGCAGGGAAATCTAATTTGTGAAGAATGGATTGGGAATGGGGTGTTCACGTTTTTGATCATCTATATACACCGAAAAATAACCAAATAAACCATGTAGGGTTAGGTTAGCACGTGGGGTGAATTTCCCATTCACCCCATAATTAAAAAAGTCGACAGGCAGTAGTTGCAGCCTGCATCAACGGCCAACCATCGACAACCCTTTGGCCCATCGACGGACTGTTGTGGCTTCCGTCGTTTGGGTCTTAGGATGTTCTTTGGCTGAGCCTTCCCAAGTCTAAGTGTCCATTGATGCCTCCCCATCGACGGGACGTCAGTCTACTGACGGGGCACCGTTTGGCTCAGTCGATTGACACTGCCAAGGTAGTGTCTCGACAGCCTTTGGGTCCTTCTTGAGGGCCTCTTGCGGGGACCTTGGGGAGTATTACCCGGAAATTTCCAACGTGAATATACACATTAACATTTTGAAGACTTTTCATGCAAGTTTAACCCAAAATGAACACGTAAAACACATCCAAACATGCAAGGCACACTCAAGACACACATGAACGTCTCAAGGGCTAACTTTTGAACGTCTTGGACGTTTGACCTCCAAACTTCATGAAACTTAATATACCCTATAAAAACCATTATAACTCATATAAATACCTCATAAGCTCATGTCACACACATAAACACATAAAAGCATCTAAGGCCCCTTTTGTGACTAGTCGTCGAACGTCTTGGTCGTCCATTGACGTTTCACTTCCAATTTACATAAATCATTAGTCACTACCTCAATACCACATTATAAACCCTTTTAGGAACTTATACCCTTACTACAAGCATGTTAGGCTCTAGACACCCTAACTCATTTTGGGGGTCTTACAAATGAAGCTTACATAGGCTTCTCACATAACATTTAACAACGACATAGTCTAATAGTTCGTCTCACATTTAACCATATAAAAAGAGAATCACAATAGTTTGGGCACAACCCTTAGTCTATTACAATATGCCCATATAGTCTACAAAGAAGTCTCAACATGAGAATGTAGTACATGTCTCAAAACATAGACAAAACTAATAGGCTTGATGAGTGGCTCTATCCTCGGAACTCCTGACGACTCACCAATATACTTAGGAAATATCCAAGTCTTCTTCTTCAATAGCCACGAATCTCCTCAATTTCCTGAACCTAAAATGTTTGGGACAAAGCTAGAAAATATGGGTTAGTACAACATGTACTAAGTATGACTTCTATGTATAAAAATCATCAATGCAAGAGAAAAGGGCATTTTAGTCAAATTCATGCTTTCCATCAAATTAACTCAACATGCATATATATATATATATATATATATATATATATATATATATATATATATATATATATATATATATATATATATATAAGCATAGTAAGTCAATTAAACCTAATATCAACCAAACCAAGTAAACAACCTAAGCAACACTTGTGCAATGGCAAGGATAAAGCCCCATAACCCTATCAAGGCTAAGTATCATATTAAGAAATCCACTTCATACTTACAACATATACTCATATTTTAATAACATGCTTCATACATCAATACTACTCGTAGCTTATCAACATAATCATAATCATAATAATAAGAGAAAACTACTAGGATCATCCCTTAGGATCCCACATGTGCAATGAGTAAGAGAAGTCCCATATCCTCCCTCACACTATGTAGTAGCCTTTAAGACAACCCTAATAAGAGTCCACATACTTAACTTATTCATTTACTTTTACATTAGGGAGATAAGTGCAATAACTAACATGAGACCATGTGAGCTACATAGAATCATATGTTCTACCCCTACATCGCAAAGAGAGGGTTAACACTTGCCTAAGGTGCAACCATTCGTACACAGCTTTCTAGGTGGATCCACTAAGATAGAGTCCTATGTCGGCACATAGTTAAGGGTCAAGGAGATTGTTGTTAGAGACCTTGACTTACTGAACGTGAATGATTCCATCTTATGAGACAACACATATCTTGGGAACTCGGAATTACTAACGTGAAGAAATCCATGTGGGAGGCCGGACTTACTAACGTGAGACGTCCATCTCATTTACATGTCTTTTCGGTGCTAAGCAATTATTCCCTTTTGTAATCATATTATTTTATCATACAAGTTCACGTTAGCCTTCTCTAGACCCCTATATAAACATCTTATTATATTAGCTCATAGGTTATCATAAGTGAGAACAATCCTTTCACTATATACACCAATTCACAAGTGAGTAAACCTTTCACTTAACTTTATTATAATCATGAGAAACTACTTTCAATCATATAATATTCATATCATAACATGCATACATAATTCATATCTAATTCAATGTCTTAGGGTTAAGGATGAGGAATTTCTAGCATCACATCACAACCACACATTTGACATACAAGCATTACTATCTAAGTAGCTCATAATTCACAATTGAATTCAAGAAGAACCAATCAACATACCTTCCTTGTCCCTTCCAAGAACCTTCATACTTCCATTAGCAAGAATACATAACCAATTACATAAACAAGGTAAATTCAAGAAGCAATTACATAATTAACAACAATGTAGTCAATCTACGTGTTCATGATCTTCACAATTCACCATATCAATTCAAGGTTTTCATGAAATTGGGGGAAGGAAATGGGTATAGGAAAATCTCATAGGAGATCATCAACTAACCATCAATATATACTTAAAGCATCGATTAATCATAATTCATCACAATTGATGCATAATTTTGTTTTTCAAGGAAGACCCATGTGTGGAAGAAAACCCTAGATTTGGGGGATTTAGAAATCATCTTTTGGGGAAAAGGATCCCAAGAGTGAAATAAAACATACCTTAAATATGAATCACCACGAAATTGAGTAGAAACTTGAGGGATTTGGTCTTCTTATCCAAGCATCAAAGCTTCTTCATTGAGGGATGAGTAGAGAGGGAATGTGGAGAGAAGGGAGAGCTTTTGGGATTTTTTGGGGGTTTTGATTTGAGTGAGAGATTGTGAGGTAAAACTGATGGAAAACCAATATATAACCCTCCCCTAAAATACCCAACAGACCCCTCACTTAAGTTGACCATTTAATGAAGTCAAACTCGAATTCAAATTTTAGATTTTTTGTCGGGGAACAAGTCCGCGTCGCGGAGCTGTTCCTGCAAGATTTTCAAAAATAATTTTTGAAACAGAAGAGTCTGCGATGTGTTCACGTCGCAGACCAAACTTTTGGCTTTGGGTGTGCCAAGTCTGCGGCGCGTATTTGCTCCCTCTAAGCACAAAAGTTGCTGCCTCTTGGCAGCTTGCTTGGTCCAAAGTAGGGTCCTTTTGTGGACCCCTCGGGAGATCCTTGAGGGGTCGGACCTGAAATTTTTAACCCTATATACATTATTTACCTAGTTAAAGCCTTTTTACAAGTTTTAGACTTCATACAACACTCCCAAACCTTCCCAAAACCTAAGGACGTTCACTAGTTCAATTTTGCTAGTTTCCGGACGTCATGGTTGTTTCTTAGCGTTTTGGTTCTAACACTTCTTAGACAAGTTTATTAAACTTATTTACGTATAAAATCAACCTTAGTATATTGTGAAGCTCTAGTCTTGGTCATAGAATTTTTGGGGTGTGTCAGTATCTCAACACTTGAGTCATTAACTCAGACTAAGTGATAGACACACCACTTAGAAACTAACTTCCTTGACTGAAGGTACGAAATGAAATGACCCTTAGGCACTGCTGAACTATTTTCCACTCTAAGACTGTCTCATTTGTCAAATGAAATTTGACTACTCGAGTTCTACAATCAATTAAGGCATAACAGGCATGAAGTCAGTCCATACCAAGAATGACATCAAAGTCTACCATGTCTAACTCAATTAAAACAGCCATGGTACTCTTGTGATTAACAGAAATGGGACAATCACAATCGACTCTCTCTGCTAGAATGGATTCACCCACAGGTGTAAAAACACTAAATGGTTCACTAAGTTGCTCAGGAATACTATCAAAGTTCGTAGAAACATATGGAGTTAAAAAATATAAACTCGCTCTAGGGTATAGCAAAGCATAAATAGTAAAGTCCAAGACTTCGATCATACCACTAACAACATTTGTGAATATTCTTTCTCTAGGCGATTGTTGAGAGCATATAAGAGGTTTGTTACTCAGCCAGTACCGGAAGTAGCTCCTCTAAGTGCAACCCTGTCTGGTGGAGCAATTGATGAAGATTGGGCTCTATTGCCCTACTACAATTTCCATGTTTGCTCTTTGGACACTCTCGCATGAAATGACCAGACTGATCACACTTGAAAAAACTATTGGAGCCCTCACGACAAACATCGGAGTGGTTTCTACCACACTTAGCGTTGGCAGAAGGCTTACTACCCCCTTGCGTCATACTACCTTGTGAATATGCAGGTTTAACCCTGGAGTTCTGACCATAATACTCACCCTTGTTCTTAGGTGTAGGTGCACTAGCAGATGATGGAGAAAGACCCTTCTATTTCCGTTGGAATGATGACCAATCAACATTACTCTTCTGCTACCTGGACACATACTCTGTCTTAGCTCTCTAGTTGTTGAACTCCTCTCTGTCTCTTAGATTTCCCTCTTCTACCTGCTGCACATATATCATTAACCTTGAAATTGGAATGTCCCCAATAAGCATTGCTGCCCAACCCTCTTTGCTTGAACAACGACCCAATCCAGCAAAAAACAAACTCATCCTACTTCTCATGTCTTTAACCATTTCCAGAGCACAACGAGATAGTTGGGTGAATTTAAACCCGTACTCATGAACACTTAGAGAATCCTGCTTAAGTGTGAGTAACTCACGTACTTGTCCTCTTTCAATTCTCGGGGAAAGAAATGCCCCAAGAAGACCTCCTCCAAAAAAGCCCAACTCGCAGGTGGTACATCTTCATCTCCACCCTCTTTCCACTTATCAAACCAAGTTCTAGAAATACCTTTAAATTGATAAGCAACTAGTTCAACTCTCTCAATGTCAACAACATGAATCACCTCGAACACCTTTTTCAGTTCCTCAGTGAAGTTCTCTCGATCCTCAGTAGTTCTCGAACCAGTGAAACTTGGAGGATTCATCCTCACGAATTCATGAATCCTCAAAGTGTCAGCCCCTTCTTGTCGATCCCCTCTTTCTTGACCAACCTGATTAGTCACAGCCTGACTCAGCATCCTAATAGCCTCACGGAACACAACGTTGGTAACTTCCCCTTGAGGTTGCACTTCAGGTGCATTAAGTAACTCTAGTTCCTTTACATTCCTCCTAGCTGGATGAACTCTTGATGCTCTTCGTGGAGGCATGGATATCTGAAACATGCGCAAGCACGAATCAAAGAGAAATTTTTTTAGAGATAAACTCTAACGCACGAAAATAGTGTGAAAGAAGTGAGACGATTTCCTAAGTCTTGCAGCCTTCTTATTATAGATGTGGCGCACTTCACATGGATAACTATGACTCTACAAACACGACTACATAACTCCCTAGGACGTTTGAACTATGTGCTCTGTTACTAAGTTTGTCATGCCCTGAGCCTATACCCTAGGCGGGACGGGCACTCGAAGACCATTGATGGCCTTGAGCGGACCCTTGGACTAACTTACTTAACTCAGCGAAAGACAATAATTAATAAGCTGAAAGAATGTAATAACTGAAACATTCAAACTTTGCCAAATCTGGCAACCCAAGTCTTAACAATGAGATAAAATACTAAAAATACTCAAAGAACTAACATTTGAATGTATATCTATGAAGCCTCTAAAACAGAGATGGATGTTGGGACAGACACCACAACATTCTAATAAAGAAAATATCTCACCAACTGACTATGGAGTGCTCAACTGGATAATGCTGCGCTGGATGCGGATCCTTGTTACCTACGTCTGTACCATAATACGATGCAGACCAAATGGAATCAATACATAACTATACGAGTATGCGAGTTGAAATGCTAAACAACATAGGCTAGAAATAGTCTAAAAGAAACAAAAGAACTTACCTGGCTCAACTCAACTTAACATAATTGACTCATTTCAATATAAATCAATTTAGAAACAAGTGTAATATAAATAAAAGTTGTTTAAAAACATATTGTAAACTCTATGTGTATGCGTAGATTCAATTAACTTTGATATGTATATAAAATTCAAATAAACTGTGTATACAAAAATATTGTAACTTCTGTGGGAGTTTCTCTAACTGATAACCATCAAATAAGAGCTATAGTGATGATAATGTGATCTACCTCACGCTTCCAGCGCATCCTATACCCAGCCAAAAGTATAAAACATGAACTGCCTAATGCATCCACTACTATACTATGAAAAGGGTTAATCTAAAATGTATGACCCTTTTCTACCCATGGTGGCTACATGGTTTTATGGAGATGTGAGTTATCTGAACTCTTACTCGTCCCAAATTCGGTGCTCAATAATACTCCCAAAATAAACTGGCTCTTATGTTTTTTAAACATACCACTTCCGTGATTCGAGATTAGTGCTCAAACATTAGCTCAAATGGTATCTTGGATTCTCCATTTCCCTGCTTGCTTCATTTAGAAAGTTATTACTCTTTCCTTAAAACTAGCCCCAAGGTTTTTTGGAAATCTCAGTTTCTGTTCTTCTTTAAATGTGAAAACATTTCCTTTAAACCTCTATGGAAATACATAGTCCCCATATACTTCTTTGAAGAAAGAACTTCAACTTTACTCTTTTATGATCTCAACTCTTAAGTCTTAAAACAGAGTTAAAACGTTTGTAAAAGACTTGTTGAAAACTTGAAATGAACTTATCTTACTTATATTTACTCTTAATAAACATAATCTTTAAGTCTGAAAACAAAGTTAAAAGTATTTTGCAAAAAGACTTCTTGAAAGGACTCTAAGAACTTTTTATACTTACCTCTTAACTTTTAGACTTGACTCTTAACATCTTTGACTTTGATCTTAACTTTTCTTGAATTGAATTATGGATTAAAGGATCATGATCTCATGTTTATGGATGATTCATGAGGTTTATATGTACCTTAGAGTGTTAGAATCAAATAGGAAATATAGGTGCATCACTTAGGAACTAGTACAAAAAGATGGGGGAAGAATGGGGAGAACTACATCCCTGGCGCTCTGAGAGGTGTTGGGCGCTAGACCTCTAAATTAAGAGAGATGGGTGGGGATGTCTAGCTGGCGCGACTCCCCAAGGCCCTATGGACAGAAACTCTTCTGTGTGGCTCTTAGAGGCGCGCCACCCCAACCCCCTTACCCATGTGTTCTCGACTTTTCTCCTTCATTTTTCATCTCTAAGAGCTCTAAACTTCCATGCTTATTTCCCCAAGCACTTAGGATCATTGTTAATATCAATATACAATTGATTCAACCTAAAATTACACCCAGAAACATGAATCAAACCATAAAGAGACTTCAACAACACAACCATCAAGAACTCAACGAATTTTGAACAATGTTCTTCAAGAACTGACTTTCTTAACATTCAAACATTTCGCTGAATTAAACAAGATTGGCGTGTAGGTGAACTAACCCAACACTATTGATCTCACATGCCCTTTTAGTTTTTTAGGTATCATCCCCGATGAATTTCACACGCAAAGCTTGAGTGTTCTTGGTGATTCTTGATTTCTCTCCTCTTTTCTCTTCTTTTCTCTCTTCTCCAAGACCTAGTGTGAATTCTCTTTTTTCCTAAACTTAAAAAAGTCTTGTTTTACCCCAATTAATTCCTAAGAAACAATTAGTTAAATTAGGTAAGGAAAAGATAACTTTACCCTTCCCAAATCCAGGTTGGACTTTCCTTAATCCAAGTCTATCTTCCAAAAGGCATAACTCGCTCATACAATATTGAAATCGCACAAAATCGTTGGCGTTGGAAAGATTATTTTAAGGCTTTTCAACGATATCTGGAACGTATCCTAACTCATCCTGATCTAGGAGTTATGGTCGTTTGAAAATTACCCAAACTCAATTTCCTAATTTAGACAAATTTTTCAGATTTTCTTATTTTTTCCAAAAAATATGTATTTTCATATTTTAAGCTTATTTCTAGTCGTTTCTAGTTGCGAGATGTTACACACATTGGTCAAACCAAAGGATATAACTAGGAACTTATAATGACCATAACGAGTCCTAAATGTTGTGTTTGGAATATCACATTCTCTTACTCTTAACTGATGCTAGCCAGATATGAGGCCTATCTTAGAGAAATGGGTAGCACCCTGAAGCTAATCAAAACATCTTCAATTCTCAAAAGAGGATACTTATTCTTGATTGTAGTCGTGTTCAACTAGCGATAATCTATAAACATTCTAAGGTAACCATCTTTCTTTGTCAACAATAAGACCGAAGCGCCCCAAGGTGAGACACTTTATCGAATAGAACCCTTATCAAGGAGATATTTCCACTGTTCTTTTAGCTCTTTCAACTCTGTTGGAGCCATTCTATATGGTGGAATATATATAGGATGAGTTGCTGGAAGAATATTTATACCGAAGTCTATTTCTCTATCAGAAAGGACTTCGGGAAGATCATGAGGAAAGACGTCTGGAAACTCTTTTATTACTAAAACTAATAGAATAAGAGGTATCTCAACACTAGAGTCATTAACTTGGACTAAGTGATAGACACACCGCTTGGAGACTAACTTTCTTGCCTTAAGCTACGAAATAAAACTATCCTTACGCACTGTTGAACTACTTTTCCACACTAAGACTGGCTCATTTGGTAACTAAAACTTGATAACTCGAGTTCTACAATCAATGGAGGCATAACAGGCATGAAGTCAGCCCATACCAAGAATGACATCAAAATCTACCATGTCAAACTTAAGTAAATAAGTCATAGTGTCCTTGTGATTGATGGAAATGACACAACCATGATATACTCACTCAGCTAGAATAGACTCCCCAACAGGTGTAGAAACACAAAAGGGTTCACAGAGTTTCTCAGAAAGAACATCAAAATTATTTGCAACATAAGGAGTCACAAAAGACAAACTTGCTCCTGGCCCTGGGTCTAGCAAAGCATAAACATCAAGAGTAAAGACTTCAATAATATGAGTGACAACATCTGGATAATTCTCTTTATCTTAATGACAAGTGATCGCATAAAGGCGATTTTCTCCTCCCGAGTATCGAAAGTAGCTCCCGTAGGTGCAGCCCTATCTCGTGGATCAACTGATGAAGATTGGGCTTTATTGCCCTGATTCCCATTACCTTGTCAATTCATAGGAAACTCTTTCATGAAGTGACCCTCTTGTCCACACTTGAAATAACCTGTAGAGTCATCGCGACATTTACCTGGGTGGGTTCTACCACACTTAGCACATGCAAAAGCCCAATTACCTCCTTGTGTCACACTACCCTCAAATTAGGTAGGTCTAACCCTAAAGTGTTGTGAATTCTGACTATTGTACTCACCTTTGTTTTTGGGCACAGGTGCACTAGCAGATGATGGAGCTGGTCCCTTTTGCTTTTGTTGGAAACAAGACCGATTCACATTATTTCTTTTTTGCTGAGAGTCATTCTCTATCTTCACTTTCTTAATTCTATACTCCTATCTATCCCTCAGTTTCTCTTCCTCAACCTGTTGCACATATACCATCAACCTTTCTATATCTGTGTCATATATTAGCATCTCAACCCTACCTTCCTTACTCGACAAACGAGACATCCCAACAACATAAAGACTCATCCTACTCCTCATATCTATAACCATCTACGAAGAATATTGAGAAAGTTGGGTTAACTTCAAGTTGTACTCATGAACATTAGTGAATCTTACTTAAGACTAAGAAACTCTCGTACCTTGGCCTCTCAGTTCTCAGGGAAAGAAATGCCCCAAGAAAGCTTCCTCAAAACAAGCCCAACAATCAAGTGGTGCTCCCTCACCTCTGCCCTTCATCCACTGGTCATACCAAGTCCTAGCAACATTCTTATGCAGGTAGTTTTACTTTCTCAATATCGGCAACATGCATAACCATAAACACTTTTACCAGTTCCTCAACAAAACTATCGGGATCCTCAGTAGTGCTTCAACTAGTGAAACTGGAAGGGTTCATCCTCAAGAACTCTCGGATCCTCGAAGTATCAACTACTTCTTTTTTATCTCCTCGCTCTTTTTTGCCCAACTTGGTTAGTCACAACTTGTCTTAGCATTCTCCCCTGAACTCAACATTCGTGACTTTTTCTTAGGGTTGCAGTTTAGGTCCATTGGGTACCCCTTGCTCCTCAATGTTCCTCCTAGCATGACGACCTCTGACAGCTTTACATAAAGGCATGATTAACTGAAAAACACGCGCAAGCATGAATTAGAAAGAGACTTTATAGAGATAAACTTTATCGCATGAAATGAGTGTAAGTGAGATATTTTTTTAAGTGTACCAGCCTCCTAATTATAGATGTGGTGCGATTCACACTGATAACTAGGTTTCTACTAACACGTCTTCGTAGACTCCCTAGGACTCTTGAAATTTGTCCTTTGATACGAAGTTTATCACACTCCGAGCCTACACCCTGGGCAGGTTTGGCACTCGAGAACAATTACTGGCCCTAAGAACCTTTGTCCTGGTTTACTTACTTAGCCGAAGACTTAAACACAATAAGTATTCTTAAAAGGATAACTTATGCAATGTCTTAGAGAAATATTAAACTTAACCAAATTGGCAACCCAAGTCTTAAGTGTACACAACTGAAAATGAAAATACTAAAAAACTATAGTTGCTCGTCTGTGAAGCCTCATAAACAAATACGGATGTCGGGACAAGATCCCCGATCATCCTAACAATTGAAACACCAATAAGCAATGTAAAAAGGATCCCTCCAAAAGAAAGGACACTCGCCAACTGACTTTGAGTGCACAACTGGATCAACGAGGCAATGGATGTTGATCCTGCTAACCTATGTTTGCATCATAAAAGGATGTAGGCTAAATGACAACAGTACATTGCATGTACGAATATACGAGGGGAATGATAAAACATAACGTAAGATTGAAAAGAATTTGAAAAAAACACGTACTTTGGCTTTACTCAACTCAAATGTAGTGTAAAGCAACAATAATAGAACAATTTTTACAAAGCATTTAAAACAGTAAATAACAACTAAATTTGTTAAAGAAATGCAATAACAAACTCAACCTTACTCATATAATAAAGTAATATAGTTTTTGTGGGAGATTCTCTAACCGACAACCACCACTATGAACCTAAGTGGTGATACAACGTTTTGCCCACACTTCCAGAACTTTACTAAGCTTTGTATTTATATAGGACGGCTTAACTAAGTGGATCCACTAGTTTATGCTAAAAGCACTAAGGATTCATCTAAAAAGTACGATCATTTTCTATCCATGATGGCTACATGGTTTAGGTGCTCAATACTTCTCCGATATCGGTGCTCAATACTTCTCCGGAAATATGCTTAGCTCATATGTTTTTAAAACAAATTCTCTCTTTTGTTTGAGATAATTACTCAAAACTTATCTAAAAGCTCTCTTGTAAATCGGTGTTTCCCTTTCTTGTTCAAATGTGAAAATATTTTAAACCTTAGAATATACTTAGTTCCCTCATAAACTTTGAAGAAATGAACTCAAACTCTTTACTCTTTGCTTAACTCAAAACTTAACTCTTAAAAAAAAAGTTAAAACATTTGTTAAATACTTTTGAAAACTTTATGAACTTCTCTTGACTTGATTTTTAACTTCTAGACTTGACCCTTAACTTTTCTTGAATTTAATTATAGATTCAAGGTTCGTGATATCATGTTTATGGATTATTTCTTGATGTTTTGAAGTACCTTAGAGTGTTGGAATCAACTAGAAAACATAGGTACTTTGCTACTGAACTAGTATGGAAAGATGGTGGAAGAATGGGAAGAATTGGCGTCCCTGGCTCTCTGAGAGACGTGGGGCTCCAACCCTTGAATTAAGGGGTTGGGTTGGGGCGCTTTGGCTGGTGCGGAGCCCCATAACCCAACATTTAGAGACCCTTCTTGGGGCTCTAAGAGGGGCGGCGTCCCAGGGCCCTGCCCAAGTACACTCTGACGTTTCTCCTTTGTTTTTCATCTCTAAACTCCCTATTTCAACCTAGTTTTTTTCCCAAACACTTATAATCAACTATACCATCAATAATATGCAAGATTCTATTCAAACTCACACCTAAAATCACAAATTTGAATCAACAAATCTTCAACAATTTCAACGAAACAAGGACTCAATAAAACTTCAATAAAAACCATTAAGAACTCAATTATACAACCTTCAAGAACATATATTCGCCAAAATAAATCATGATTTGTGCATGGGTGAACTAACCCAACGCTCTTTGATCTCACATACCTCGTAGGTTTTGAATTTTTGGTGAAATCCACAACCAAACTTGAACGTTCTTGGCGAATCTTGACTTTTTTTCTCCTTTCTCCTTTCTCCTTTCTCCTTTTTTTCTTTTCTCCAAGACCTAGCTTGAATATCAATTTTTCTAAGATGATCTAATTTTTATTATACCTCTAATAAATTTCTAAAAACAAATTAAAATAATAGGGTAAGTAAAAGACTGAAATACACTTCCAAAATCAAGTTTTAGACTTTCCCTATTTGAATAGCCCAACTTCAAATGGGCATATCACACTCATACAAACTTGGAATAGCGCAAACACAACGACGAATAAAATATAATTCTAATTTATTTCCTACGGTTCCTAAAAGAACAACAAACTTCTCTTAATCTAAGAGTTATGATCGTTTGAAGTTGACCAAGAACTCAAACTTAACAAATCTCTAGATTTTTCATTCTATCCTACAATGACTATTTCCAATTCTAACTCTTTCTTGTTCTTTCAATTAGCGAGATGTTACATCTTCTGTAACACCGTGGAAACTAGTAGACTAAACTAGATCCAAGAGTTAGGGATGTAGAGTGTGATATTGAGGATTGGAGTTGTAGATGAGACTTTACGTGTTTAGAATGAGATTCTTAGTGGTTGAACGTCAAGGTACGTGTTAGACCTCGTAACATGGAAGACCATTTAGATTTTGGTTGAGCATGGAAATGGCAAGTTCCAAGGCAAAAAGGAAAGTCTAAGCCAAAGGGCCAAGGATGTCCAACCTTGGCAAGCCATTATCTAAGGGTCCACGGCCACCTTCACGGCTAGTGGTATTGACCATGGACCGTGAAGAGGCTCGTGGAGAACCCTTATCCATGTGGGAGGCAAGGTCCTTAGGCCAAGCTACTTCCTAAGGTACCAAAGATCACTTCACGACCCGTGGTCATGACCACGACAAGTGAGAAGGTACGTGGTCATGCCTTAACATGTAGGGGCCTGGCAAGTTAAAGTGTAACCACTGTTCAAGGGACCACAGGCACCACCAAGGTTCGTGGTTCCCTTGACGGTCCGTGAAGAGGGACGTGGCCCCTGGCAAGGGGATTTCTAATCGGGGGCACTTAGGTAAATTTCAAATCCTTTAGTTGATTAATGGGGTTGTTTTATATGGGTTTTATTCACCTATTTAAGGTATTTTAAGTCACTTTACTCAAGACCCACATCAAAAACCCCAAATCCCTCGTCTCTCATATATTTCTCTGTCTAGAAAACCCCATTGAAGAAGAATCTAGGGCTTGAAGATAAGGTCAAGATCAAAGGTTCCATTGCTAAAGGATTGTGGGAATTGATTAAGGTATGTTTAGCTCTTCATCTATGGGTTCGTCCACTCATAGAGCCCCAATAGTATTCCTTCAATTGTTATTTAAAAACCCAATTCTAACTAGGGTTATTCTTACATATTGGGTAGGATGTGGGTATGATTCCAATCTAGTGGATAATACCTAAATGTTTTATTTAGCTTTGTTTGATGATATTATGATGATTTATTGTGATTTTTATTGTAACCCTAGTCCAAATTGATGAATGTGATATTTGTGGGTTGATGTCATTAGAGGTGAAATTGAAGATCCATGAGTGATATTCTTGAACCAATGTCATGAGCAATAATTGTTCAAAGTTACGGACACATAATCATGAATTGAACTTAACCTAATTTAATATGATTTTAAAGTTAGAATTGATCCTTTAAGGTGAATTATGGTTAGAAACCACCTAGTAATGAATAAGGTGATTGAATAACTTGTAATTTAGGTTTATAAGGTGATTTTATGTTGTAGAGTTGTTAAAAGTGAGGACTTATAGTTATGATGTTGATCACTAAGGATTTAGAGGGAAGCTAATATGACAAACTATAGGTGTTAAGGCTTTGAGAGTAAAGTCTAATTAGAATAGAAATCTAATAGGTAAAATTGTGGTGAAAGGCCTATACTCACTTAACCTATCTTATGAATGCTTGAAAGTTGAAGTGATAGAATCACTTGAGCATGGATTTATCATCAAGTACATCCTTTCATGAGAGATATATTATGTAAGGCTTTACAAGTAAATCTCGGGGTGTATTCTTGACTCCAAGTGGATATTGGCAATGAGAGGGAGTGTCACACAATAAAAGGTCCAGGCTCCAAGTAGAAAGGAGAAACACACCTAGTCGATGTGAGGACTATCCAAGTTAAAGGGAGAACTCTTACATAGTAGAGTGTGGGTTTTCCTAAAGTTAGGTCTCATGAGATGAGATCCTTCACATAGTTGAGAAAAGGTTCCTAGAATCAATCTCCATATCCAATGAACTAAGACATGCTTCAGAAGCATCTCATAGTGTTCAAAGATTAATGAACTAAGACTTACATTATGAAGTAACTCCTAGTGTCCAAGAGTGTAAATAGACTTAGATATGTCTCAAATAGTATCTAATAGGGTCCATGTGAAGGAACTTAGACATACTTAAGAGAGTATCTCATAGTGTTCAAAGTATAAATGGAGTTAGACATGCTTAAGTAAGTGTCTCATAGTATCCATGCTAGTAAAGAACTTAGACATACTAAAAGTAGTATCTAATAGGGTTCAACCTAATAATGAACTAAGATGTTCTTAAGAGAGTACCTGATAGTGTTCTAAAGTTAAAGAGAGGAACTAGGTTCCAAACCAAGAAGTATTAGTAAGAGGACCTAAAAGTGGTACTTAGCATGATTAGTATTTTGATATTCTATGATTGCATTGCACAAGTATGACTAAGGATAATGAGTTGAGATAGGATTGTGCCATATTTGCCTTCCTTGCTTTAGTTGACTAAAGGTGAGAGATTCTATTAGTTATGATAATTAAGTGAAGAATGAGGATAAGCGAGGTTTAATATGACTAGGATGACTTCAAAGTGATGCTTAGTGTTAATGGTAGGATGGGATGTATTTCATGCATTGCACATGTGTGGCTTGAGGTTACCTATGGGTGTGGTACCCTTATGGTAGAAAAACATAAAGACTTAGACCATGTATGTAGACCATGATTCAGATGACCTAAAAGGGATACTTGGCTTGGTGGTATTATGGGATGTTATTCATGATTTTCACTTGTATGCTTTTGAGGTTACTTTAGAATGGTGCTATTATGATAATAATGAATAATAGTCGATTATGTTTATATGATGTTTATGATAAAGAATTGGCTTATTATGATTATGACTTATATGTTATGCTCGTTAATTATGTCTTATGTTGACTTGTGATTATATGATTCTTATGTTGGAGATTATGCCTATGAACATGTTATTATCTTTACTGCTTATGTGTTATATTGACTATACATTTTGAGATGCTCTTATGATGTTGTACTAGCTTTCAAAGTTGGTACATATTGTACTAAACGCATATTGCCTATATTCTAATCTTTGGAGTTTGAGTTTCCTTTGGAGGATAGTTTTCTAGAAGTTGCAAGAAGAGTTAAAGAATTGGTGAGTCATCATAGCTTCGAGGACGAACCCATTACATTCATTATGTCATTTCTTTATGTTTTAGACTTTGTATGGGCTGTGTCCCAAGAGTTTTATTTCAAGAGTTTAATAGATGGTTTGAGACAAAGATTTAGTAAACACTTCCGTGTTTTCGGTTGTATGGGCTTAAAGAAGTTTTAAATTTCCCGTACTTTTTTAGTATCTTATGATATGATGATGCTAAGGGCTTGTATGAGACCCCTTTGGGGTCAAGTACGTCATGTTACGTCTAGGGGGTACCCCTGGATCGTGACATCTTGATTTTAATCCTTTTTTATTTATGGTTTTTATTATGTCTACAACACCAAAAAAAAAAGTTCATAAAAAGAATAAAAAGAAAGCACAGAGATGATACATACCTTGGCTTAAGGGAGAACCTACAAGTAGATCAGAAAAGTTATGATCTAGGGCTTCTAAAGAAGTAGATCACCAACTTTTTGAGTGGTTGAAGACGATTCGTGCAATACCAATGATAAACTGTCACCTTCATAATTAAAGGATAAAGATTAGTATGAGAAAATCCAGCTCAAGTGGACGTTGCAATACCATTACACTATGTAGGATTATTATGCTAGAAACAATTTTAATTTCTTAAATCCTAATTTTAAGTTGCTGAGTGAAAGATCCAAAGAACTGGTGTTGGGTGAGAAGGTGATCATATTTGTGTAACTGGTCAAAAACGTTTTTGAATGAAGTTGATCTACTACTATAAAATTATGAAACGAAAAACACCTCAAACTAAAAAAGAAATTAACAGAGTGGCCTCGATTGATTATATCTCTCCTTCTACGTATGGTTGACCCTTCTTGATCTTGTGGTCTAGGGATAACTCGACTGTACAAAGAGGGGTTTAACATGCCCGTAAATGAATTTCTAATTTTGATCTCTGGATATCTATGTTTGTGGATTTGATAACGTCAAAAAAAGAACAGCGAAGATAAACTTACCTTGTTTGTTTGAGATGGGAGAACCTGCAAGTATGAGTAGGGGTGTCAAAAATGAACCTAAACATAGGTAACCCACTCAATCAGCCCAAAATTTTAAGGGTTGGGCTCACACTAATTTGAATTGGGTCAATCTCAACCCATTCAAGCATAACACATTTGAAGAGAATCCGCAATTGAGCTCAATTCAATCTCCAATTTCAACCCTTATTAAAATATTTTATTAAGATATATATTGAATGTATGAATTATTATCTATACTAACATCTTTTAGTATTTATCTATCCATTTGTTAATTTTTAACAAAAATTATTGAGCGGAAATTCAATTTGTAATTATAAAAGTTAAATATCAATATGTTAAATTATTGAGATTAACAGGGTGAAATTGGGTGGGTCAAGACCGAACCAGCTTTTAAGCCCATTTGAGCCCAAATTAAACTTAGGCGGGTCAAGACCCAACCCGATTTCTATTTAAACCCATTTTAATATGGGAAACTTTCACATATAGCCACTTAAAAATAATTAAGTACTCTCCATATATATATAGTTTGATAATTACAAAGTTATATGAGGAGAGAGGACAGCGAGACTGGGAGAGAGAGGAGAGAGGCGAGAGAGAGGGGAAAAGAGTGGGACAAAGGTGAATTGTATAATGTATATTGGTTAGATAATTGTATATTATGCATATGTATTCGTATATATGGCAAGCGAGATTGGGAGAGGAAGGAGAGAGGTGAGCGAGATCGAGAGAGGAGGAGAAAGGCGAGAGAGAGAGAGGGCAGAGAGTGGGAGAGAGGTGAATTGTATATGCATATAATTGTATATTATACATATACATTTGTATATAGGGAATGCGAGATTGGGAGAGGAAGGAGAGAGGGGAGCGAGAATTGAGAGGGAGGAGAAAGGCGAGCGAGAGAGGGCAGAGAGTGGGAGAGAGGTGAGTTCTATATGTATATAGGTTAAATAATTGTATATTATACATATGTATTTGTATATTTTGGCGAATTATACATATACAAACATGACTATTATACAAATTTGAAGTCAGCCCACGTAATTAATGTATAATGTTAGTCGCGAGTGGTAATTATAGAAAACTATAGCTATGATGAGTAATTAAATATTATAAGTTTGCTTTGTTACATAATTTTTCCCTTTTAATACTCCAATTTCAACCCAACATGCCCATTTGACACCCCTAAGTTTGAGGATCAGAAAAGTTAAAATGGTCCAGTGCATCTAGAAAGGTAGACCATCAACCTTTTGGGAGAAGCAATACTAATTTCACACTACCAAGAATAGACTGATAAAAAAAAAATTCATTGAAGGATCAGTTTAGTATGAGAAAATATGTCTCAAATGGAGAAAAAAAATAAGAAGTACAAATTATTTACACATGAAGTTATGTTCAGTGCAACTTAGAATATTATTTGGTTGTGAAAAAATCTCTAATCCCAGGGGACTTATGGATAGCAGATCAAACAAATAAAGCATATTATCCCAAAGATGTAGTCATCAATAAACAATCTACAAAGCCATCTACTCCCTGCTCTCAGACGAAACAAAAGAAAGCATGTCTCCAAGAAAACAAATCAACTCTTCTCGGCGTACATTTGAAATTCAAACAATAAATGCCAGAATCTTGAAAAGTAGCGAGAAAAATGCTTGGATTAACCTTAGGTAACATTCATGATGAAATCGGTAAAAAATGCGAAAGATATTATATGACATACATCAACTTTTAACTTCAACGATACATGTTCACATCAAATATAACACATTATGTTTTTGGCACACTTCAAAGACGGTCCAACTTCAACATCTCCTTTGCTTGGATATTAATATTCTAAAAAATTTAGACATACTTATCACACTAATTTTATAACAAAAGAATGAAGAACAATAGGGCAAGTGTCACATCCGGGGAGCACCCCCTAGACGTAACCGGCGTCGTCATTCTCGGAGAAGACTAAGACTAGCCTTTTATCATTCGTCATTACATTCATAGGTTAAAAAGTGCGGAAAATTAAAACTTTTCATCTACATCTACTTCATGAGGTTTACTTAGGCCTCTCGCTTACACATAATATATTCATAGCGAGTTTACTTAGACTCCTCGTATAAGAAGATTACATATTCTTCTACTTTTATGGTACATATACACAGTATAGTATTAAAAGGGATGTCTCATATTAAACCATCTAAACGGAATAGAACAATATGGGTATAGCCCTTACACAAATGTATAAATGCCACTTAGGGCTTACAACAATATCTTGAAACAACAAGAGTGAAACGATTGTCTTTAGACTATAACAATGTAACATAGCTAGAGTGAGAAAAAGGCATCATCCTCGGAACTTGAGGACATACCCACACTTGGAGAAATGATCCAAGCCTTCCTTGCAAAGTGGTCACGAACCCTTTAACGACCGGAATCTAAAATGTGTGGGAAAAGGGAGAAATAGAGGTTAGCACATCAGTTGTCTAAGTATGGAAACATATGCACACATAACATAGTAATCATGCTAAATAGGGACACTTCATAAAACATGTCAATTTACTTTGAAAAGCCTTATGCACAAACCAAGAACACATATAAGGAAATAATCATATACCCCTTATGACACAAGCATATTCAACTCTAGACCAACATACTCAAGTTAAGCCAAGTCAACATATGTATACCATAATAGAATTCATAACCAATGCAACTCTACCATCATTTTATAACCACAAAGCATGTTCATGAGTTATAACATTATAACATAAGTGACACCCTTACCCATAATCCTTCACCAAGCCTATTAGTGCAATGGTCAAGTAAAGCCCCATAACTCCACTCAACCAAGCAAACTAACCAAAGGTTCATGAATAATGTCTAACTTCACATAACATAGCATTATAACTACTCATCCTCATATTTAGCAATATATACCATTAACATGAAGAACAAATATAAGCATGACATTTATTTCATAAGAGCATAAAACATAAGAACATCCTTCTAAGACTTTCCTCAAGGCTAACTAATGCAATGTATAGGTAGAGTCACATACCCCTACCTAGACTAAGTCAAACCCCTTAGGTCATCCTAGTTAGAGTTCACTTTATTACTTCATTTTACTTTTGGGAACATCTTGCCTTAACCGACATAGACCACATGAACTAATGTGGAATCCGGTGTCATGGAACCCTACACCGAAAGATTGTGTCCTACTTGCCAAGGTAGTACCAAAACATGAACATAGCATCTATGTGGATCCACTAGCTAGTATTCCTACTAGGGAAATATAGTTCAAGAACTAGGAGATTTGTTTGGGACCCTCTTTATGCTACATGCATCAAAATCTCCAATCTCATGAGTACAGTAGTGAACCTACCTTCCCTGTGTGGGAAGGGTCACTCCTCACTACTAGTTCACTCGGTGCTAAGCTAGAGTCCCTTTTTTAAATGTCTTTCTTTAATAATTATAACTTAGTTTAGGTCATAGGAGACTACTCCTTATATAGTCATAGTCTTTAGCTCAATAGGAATTGTATGAGAACATCCTTTCAATACAACCCTCACATGTGAGATTAACACTTTAACATCATTATAATATAGTAAGGCACATAGGTACTTCATAACCAACCTTATATCAATACATCTTAACATAATCTCACAATATATATAATCAAGACATTTTAATTGCATCATCATACCAACACCTACTTAATTCAATCATATGATATACTTCAATTGAACTTCATCACCAAGTATGAGCCTTCATAATTGAAGTGAAGGGTTGAGATCACAAAGACTTAGCCAATCTCCTTCAATAGCCATCATCCATGGCTTTACCATCAACCAATAAATTCCACCCAAAAATAGGTGTAATATCATCACACCATGGTATAAAACATAATGTCTAAGTCAATCATAACCATCCTACTCAGTTCGATTAAAAGTTCATGATCTAGGGTTAAAAGGAAAGGGTTCATTCATGAATTCTTCAAGAACCAAGATCAATCCCAACAATAATAGCTACTAGGCAGTCCATAAACGAATTAAGACCATAAAGACAGCCCACACATTCCCCTACTTTCATCAATGTACAAGTAAGAAATAAGAATTGCGGAAATTAGGGAGAGGACATGATCTATACAAAATTTCCACAATTAACATCAATTACTCAAACAATCTACACTTGAGTAGTCATAGGCAATCATAATTCAACATAATTAATCATCAATTTTCAATTTAGAAGAAAACCCATTTGTACAGATAAACCCTAAGAATTATGTAATTTGGAAAATCAACTTTGAGAGAACCTCTTGGGGAAAGGAATCCCAAGAGTGAAGAACTCATACCTTAATGAAGTTTTGTCCACGAAAATTGGGTGAAAACCTTGGAGACTTTGTCTTCTTCCTCAAGCTTCTTGTTCTTTAATGGAGGATGAGTGGAGATAGAGAAAGTAGAGAGAAGTGGGAGCAATTTGGGTTTCAATTTGTGTTTGAGTTTTTGGAGTGGAAAGTGAATGATTTTTGACCTAAAGTCAATATATAATCCACCCCCAAAATACCCAAACTACCCCTCATAAAGTTGGACTTCCAAAAGTAAAGTCCAACATAACTTCACTGTGAACCCCCGTCCATCTTCACGCCCCAATTCACGGTCCGTGAAGTGCATGATGGACTGTGGTGGTGGTCGTGGAGTGATGAGGCAGTAGCTCCCTTAAACGGCCACCTCACTTTTTCCTCTAAGGCAACTTCATGAGCCACCTTGACCCCCTCCGTGAAGATGCACCACGGCCCGTTAAGTGGCTCGTGGTGCTCTTAGGCAATAGCTCCCCAACGCCTTACCAAACTCCCCTTAATTAGCTAAGGCATTTTCACAGTAGCCTGCCCCCTTCCATCAAGTGCACCACGAGTCGTGAAGAGGCTCGTGGTGTCTTGGACAATAGCTAGGTCCAAAGACCTCTTCCCCTTCATGGCCAAGTCATCTTCACGAGCGCCCCACCTTGGACGTGGTCATGACCACGAGCCATGGTCATGCTCGTGGAGAGTGAGGCAGTAGCCTCCTTTCTTGGGCAGCCTTGGCCTCTTGGCTTTGACTTGCCTTTTGAAGGATGGCACTCCTCACTTGGCCTTGCTTCCTTATACCCCCTCTTTGGAACATATGTCCATCCTCATTACCTCACCATGATTAACCCTTTATGCCCCTCTTAAAATCATCAAGGCACCACACTAGTCTAAGTTACAAGTTCACCGGACGTCGTGGGCATTCCTTGACGTTTTAACTACAACACCTTCTAAATGATTTATATTCATTATTTTAAGTCTTATAATAGTGTTGCAAACCTTAGACACTCATGTGAGGCTCTAGATTAGGTTTTATACTTTCGGAGTGTTACAGCAAGTGCTAAAGACGGAAAGGAAATAAGAAAAATCTAATGACAATTGCTTGTTTTAACATAATCACACTTCCTTAGTTCCATGGAACTTGCACCCATGCAGAGAGAATTTTCATAAGAGACGGTTGATGAAATAATCAAGTTCCACAAAGTTAACAAAAAAAGTCACGAACAAGCAATAAAAAAAAAATGTGTCATCCATCAATGATACAAAATGGTACATCATAAAAAAAAAATAGAACAAATTCAAGAACTTCAAAAGTAGAATAAAGATGTTAAAATCAGTATTCTCTAAGAATTGTAGAATCAAATGTTTACATAGTGACCAGGTTGTATCACAACAACAGAATCAAAATAAAGAGCAAATATACGAAGAATACCATATATTACTAAAAATAGAAAGATTCAAAGTGCAAAAGTTGAATTACCATTTTATCTTTATATTAAATTTAAATTTATAACATATTTATTAATTAAAATACTAAACAGCAATCATGTCAAATATAAATATAAATACAATATAATAAATGTGCGTCTTCCATTAAGTTATAAAGTTTATTTGAGAATTAGTTAAGTTATATTATGATTTTTCAACCTTCATAAAACTTTTTGAGCTTTCTAAGTTGATTAATGTGCAGATAAAACTCCTTAAGTTAATTAATGTATTAACAAATAATTAATCTATAAGTTAGTGTGCAATAAATATTAAAAAAACTTTTTCATTGCAAAGACATTTAATAAAATAATTTAAAACATGATACAAAAAGTGAAATATGAATCTAATCTAATCTAAATGGATAAGAACGTGAAATGGTTCTATCTTCAAAGTTAAATTACCATTTTTCTCCTACAATAAGTTAAAATATTATATATTTAATTATTTAAATATTAAATAGTTGCACTACTCATCCAAATCTGCTCATATTCTCTTCACGTTAATAAATCAAGAAGACATAATTACTCATTAAATATTAGTAAAATATCATCAGTCTGAAACCTTTTAATTAACTGAAATGGAATAAATTATTAATAATATTATGACCATGCAACCAAATAATGCCATATCAATTACCATTACGACTAAGAAAACTAGTAGGTGAAACTAAAGCTTTACGTGAGAGTTTTTGAGTGTGATGTGGGGTTGATGTTGTAAAATGGTTTGCCAAACTTAGCTTGAGGGTTTTAGGGGGTAAACGTCAAGGTACAAACCCCAAAATACCAACCAAGGGTCATTGAGGAGGACCCTAAATCCTAACCACGAGCTACCCCAAAACTGTCAAATTTTCATGACTAACGGATGGGACCTACGCCCACGCCTTGTCGGGAGGCTTCGTGAATCAAGAGACAAATTTATGAGCCCCATTCCTCCACCTACGGATATGCAGGACACCACGTGAGTCCACTCACGGACCGTGGGTCCTAGCTCGTGGGTGGGGTCTGCAATCTGTCCAATTTCGGCCAAAGGTAGGGGTAATTTAGGTAATTCCTATTGAAGTTAGTTTGAAGTGAGGTCGTTTTATATTGATTAATTAGACTTATATAATTAATTTTAAGCTATTAATTAACCCTTACACTTCATAAATCACAACTAACCAAATCTAACCACCACCTAAAGTTTTCTCCCAAGAACTCCATTGAAGAAGGTCGTCAAGTCAGAGCTTGAAGAAGGGATCTTTCTCACACGATTTTGCTTGGATTTTTTCGTCTAAGTTATGGTAGTCTTGATTCATGGAATACTTTCATCCATGAAGCCCTCAAACCTTCAATATTAAAGTTGGAAATTCTTTAAAACCTAGGAATTTCATTCTAAGTCATGAATTCTTTCTCAAAATATTTTCAATTATTTAATTATCATATATTAAGATTGAATTGTTGTTATATGGTGATTTTAAGATAAAATCTCCCATAATTCATGAATTCCCCATAACCCTAATTTATGACTATGTGATATGGGTGAATTGTAGTAAGATGAATGTGATGCAATTGTTCTTGTAGTAGTTTAATTACTTGAATCATGTAAATATCCATGCCTAATTGTAGTAATTGTGGGTGTTTTGGTGAATTATGATTCAAGGTCATTGAAGAGAAAATTATGAAGATTGTTGTGTAATTATAATTCTTATGTACATGCTTTGTGATTTCAATGAAAGTGTTGTGATCATGACTATAATGTAATGATGATATTATTGAAAGATTATTCTCAATTATACACTTATGAATTATGATGAAATATTGTGAAATATTTCTTCAATGTAATGATATACCTTGAATTTTTAGACTTAGGGAATCCTCTTCTTTTGTAATTTAAAGTGATCTTAATTGGTTTACCTTGAATTGGTAGGCTCAGGGAATCCTATTCTTATGTAAACAAAATATATTGACTTAATGAACATTAAATTGGTAGACCTAATGGTGGTAGCACTTTAATATTTTTAATAATGTACCTTGAATCGTTAGACCTAATGATGGCAGCCCTTTCATAAATTATTAATGAAGTATTCTAAGACTGTCTTGAATCGGTATACCTAATGGTTGGTAGCATGAACTATTGTAATGATGAATTTTGAATTGGTAGACCTAATGGTGGTAGCCCTTTCATGAGGATTCAATAAGTTATCTTAATAATGTTCCTTGAATCGATAGACCTAATGGTGGTGGACCTTTCATGTATATAGTAATGTACTTTGGGTCGGTAGACCTAATGGTGGTAGCCCTCTCAAGCATAATAATGTTAATGAGAATTAACTACTCTATGGAAATTTAAAGCTTAGCACCGAGTGGATATTGTAAGGTGGAAGCTCTCCCCATGTTAGGAGGGGGGGGGGGGTTCTATGAACACCTTCCTTATCCCATAACTATGTGCCCGCATAGGTTATTAGATAGTGGATTCATCTAAGCTAAATGTTACTTGTTCTACTTTAGGCAAGTAGACCAACTCTTTTTAGTGTGGGACATGACACCGGATTCCATGGTTTTCTCACATGATCTATGTCGGTTAGGACTTATTCCCATAATATGAGTTATGTGCTATGGTTACTCATGAATTTCTATGAAGTGTGGGTGGTAGTATGAGATGTCATCCATGCATTACACGAGTAGGCTTTGAGAGTGGCTATGGTGTGTTTCACAAATGTCATAATGTCTAATGAAATGAATGTGTTCCTAATGATGTTAATGAGAATGTTGACTTAAAGGCTAAAGTTAATGATGAAATGTGTAACTTGGATTGTTATTATGAATTGTTTTCCTTGTCATGACTTGTTAAATGTGAATGTTCCTTGTCTATGATTACTAACTAAAGGGGAGAATGAGCAATGTTAAGTATGTCTATGGTGACCTCAAAGTAGTACGTACTTAGTATGAATAATATTATGGGATGCTATTCCTACTTAGTATAAATGGTTTTAATGTGTTATAATGGCTTACATCATGATGATTATGCTTGTAACCTATGTTTTTATACTTAAGTTTCATGACGATTCTTAAAGTTGACAAAATGCATGGTTTTCAATCAAAATGTCATTTTTAGCATGATTTTTGCATGGCTATCATACATAGTATATTTTTGTGATAATCTATATTTCTTCTGTGTTGACACTCAATTTTGACCGACCTTTAACCCTATTTTGGAAATATTATTCGATTAAATACGTATTTTTAAATATATTTTGGGTTTAAAATTTTAGTCGATTTCGTCTAAAAATTATATGTTTTAGTATGCTTGCTTTATAAAATTATTGTAAATATTATTAAAATATTTTTAAAATTATTAGTAAAACTCAAAATAATTATTTTATTCAATTTTTTAAAAATTTAAGTGATTCTAATTATATAAAAAATGTTATAATATTTGTAGTACTTGAATTGAATAGCATTTCTTTCAATTTTCTCAAAACCATTTAAATCTTAGCCTATTCAATTCTAATTTCTTTCAATTCTAACCACTCCAATCACAATTATATTTCAATTCTAGCCACCCTTTCATTTCAATTCTAGCCAATTGTTATTTCAATTTTGGTCAATCCAATTCAACTCTCAAGACCCATTCATTTTAATCTCAATTGTCCATCCTTAAATTAAATTCTGGATCAAATCCTGACCGCTCATCTTAGAATATTTCAACGGATGAGATCATGTCTTATAACTTTCCTATTCTAATACCCAAAACACTCATAAACACTACATTTTCATTCATTCTCCTCCTCCTCAAAAAGAGTCAGCAGTCGCCGCCCCTATCTCTCTTCTCCTCCGGTGAAATCATAGGAGGCATCACCACCTCCTCTTTGCTGCTCTCTTCCTCTCTTCGTCTTCTCCCTCAGCTGCTCTCCCTCCTCTTTCCTTCCTTCTCTTTCTCCGACGAGGAGCAACAAAAACAACATGCAGCAGCCAGGCGAGCCACCGGCGAGGAAAAGCAATAGTCGAAACCATCAGTAGCTCCGACTGGTGAGGCCATCGGACAAGTAGGCGAGGCCATCGGCAAACGTAGCAGCTCACTTTCCCTCTCCATTTCCCGACGAGAGCTCCGACACCAACAACAAGCAGCCGCCGACGAGAAGCAAAACCAGCAGCAGCCTGCGCTTCCACTCCATTTTTCTCCGGCATGAACACCAAAGCAGCAACAACGAGTGAAGTATAATTCCGGCAAAAACAAAAGTTTGTTAAAGACGAATATCTACAGATCTGTCCAAGAAAGTTTTTTTTTCATTTTTTATCTAATCTTCAACATTTTGTTCTGCATTTTAAGATATTGGGAGTAATTTGGGTAGCTTATAATATGTCATATATTTGTCCTTTCTGTTGATTCTTAGAAAGCTAGTCTAGGTTGTAATTTCTCCGTTGTTGTCTGTTTTCTTTTGTGGAGATCTTCTTGTATCTTGAAATGTTAAGATCGTTGATTCAATAAGTGTGAACCTATACATGTGAGTTTCATTTGTTTGGTTATATGGTGGGTTATTATTTTTTGTGAATTTATATCTCACTTGTAAAATTATTTTAGCTTTAATTAATTGAATTTTTTTGTTTTCTGTTTCCCAAATTAATTATGCAGATTTCCTTTGATTATTGCAATCTATGCATGATTCTATGGACAAACTTTACCATAATTGTTGCTCTAAAAGAAATGGTAAATATATCAAACTTAATAATCCCTTAACTAGCTGAATTGAGTATTTAAGTTGTGATTTAGTCTTACTATTATTCTTGCTTTAATTATGCTTAAATTGATTTGATTTGTTGGTGTCTTTATGGTAAGTCCTAAATTACTAAATAAAAAAACCGAGTCTAATTTTAGTGCTAATCTGATGTGTTAATAGTGCTGTAAATTGATCCCTCCTTTCCTTGATTTTGGTCTTGACTAATTCTTACTTGTCATATTTATAGTCACCCGGGATTAAGTAAATATTGTGATTAGTGCATAACTTTGGCTCTCTTTAAACTAATATGTTATCTGACCGTTGTGTTTAATTTGGTGCTATTCTATTTTTGTAAAAAAATAAATAATAATTTACCCTTTTTTTACTGTTCAGTTCCTTTTCAATAAGGAAAACCTTTTTTATTATTATTAATTGATTCCATTTAATTTTTTTCCTTATTCGTTCATCTCTCCATGACTATAATAAGGACTCTTTCCCCTCATTATTTGACATCTGAACTTTGGCTCACTCTTGAATAATGATAAAAAAATATATTGCTCTCTACTCTTGAAAATAAAAAGGTCAAACCCATCGGTGCTCGAAAATTGGCACCAAGTTTCACATAGGCACCTCAACTAGACGATGTTCATTTTAGACACTTTAAGTAGGATCCTATTATGTCATTTTGACACTTTTTGCTGAGTTGTCATATTATGTGTGTTACACTTGCTTTGAGCGCGTGGAAGGCATAATTTTATGATTTTTAAACATTTTTATTTCTTTTTCTTCCTTCTCTCTCCTTCCCACACTTCCTCCACCATATACCACCACCTTGCCACCATTAATATTCAACTTTCTCCTCTCTTTGTCATTTCTTGATGTGGAAAATTAAATCAGTTATATATATCAACAAAAATAATGTAAGAAAGGACCAAATTTTTCCACCTAATTTTTTTCATGGTTTCATTGCTGGAAAGTTTACCGAATCCTTCAAATGTTTGTTGGTCTATTTTCATCTCACTCTATTTGAGTTAGTTTTTTTGAGATTCAATTTTTGAAATACTAATTTTCTACTTCTCAAAGCTTTAAATTTTTTCATTTTTGATGAACCCATTTCAAGTAAATTCATAATTATATCTGATTTTATCATGAATATAAAAAATTGGGATACTTTGAAACTTTCAAAATGAGCAGTTCCAATAGTGAAGGTGATTGAAAAAAAAAAGATGAATTTGAAGGATTGAAGAGATGGTAATAGTATGATAGTTAGATTATGGGTATTTGCTTATGACCCAAATTAGTTATATAGATTTGAAGAAAAAAATGATAGTAGTGATAATCTTCAAACTTGAAGAAGAAGGCATCAAAGTAATAGTGGCTAGAGGAGGAAAAGAAAATGTGGAAATGGTGAAGGAGAAAAATAAAGGTGTTGTAGATTTTATTTTATTTTCCTTTTTCTTCTTTATTGAAAGGTAATTTTTAAAGTAATTAATTAATTAAAAGTTTTAAAATGGGTTTTTATTCATAATATATTTTTTAAATAATTTTTAATATATATATGGCACATGTCATTATTTAAGTCGCTACTTTGACACGTCATCGACGAGTGTATTACACACATCCTTATATTTGACTGGTTGTCAAAAACGTGTCAATATATATGACACAATGTTCCCCTACTTAAGATGTTTAAAATGAATTAGGCCTACTTGAGGTGTCCAAGTGAAAATTGATGTCAACTTTAGGTGGCTACTGATGGGTTAGGCCAAAGAAAATAAGTACCCTAGCAACTTTGGACCATTATTTGTGGTATTGCAGTATTGTTATTTCTGTGTAAATCTCCTTAAAAATACTCCATTGCTGATAATTATTTCTGCTTGATTGATTAGTATTTATTTCAGTATTTTGAATTTTGTCTTGCATCATCTATTATGAATATTGTGTGTTAGAGATAAATAAGGGATGTGTTCAGGTCCGTCTTCTTCCCCTTGCTCTATGCTTGACTTCATGCTTCTGTGACTAGCCAGAATGTGTCCGTGGGTCTATTTCCTGCTCATGTGTATGAAATAATTAATGACATATGTGTTGGTGGGTGACTTGTATTCTTATCGTGCAATTTTTTTTCTATACTGTATTTGTTGGGTATCTCCCTTTATTTTAGCAGGGTTATGAACTTAAAGGTTCAAGGTGTTGAAGATTCACCATGGGAGGGAATTAATAAACAGATTGATTTTATTTAGTTTATGTTTTGTATATTATTTAATTTCTATTATTCGTCTTGTAATAATTCGTAAACTCTAACTCTCTATATATATAATATATTTGGGGGATCGCCTAAGGGTGGAAAGGGAATACGTGCTAATTGTTTACTCTTCTTTTGATTAGTTACTACTTGTGATTGTTAAATATAATATGTTTATATCTATTAACCACATAAAAGTCAGAAATAAGTTATTATCACCTAAGATAATTGGTCTGAAACTAAATTTTTGTTTGTCTATAAGTTTGTTCTTTAGAAATTCGAGATCAGTCGGTATGCTTTAAATTAACTCAATATCTGCTAAATTTGGAACGTGTTTATGTGATAGTATTTAATTGTCATTCTATGTGTAGATATGTGTCTACAATCAGTTATGTTTTAGCATGTTTAATTAATCGTTAAGAAACATTAGGCATGTTAATCAATTCTGAATTGATTAGACCCAATAGTTTCCATGTTAAGATCTGATTCTAATAGTTTTAGCATGCTAATTAATCTGATAACTTCTTGTATGTTAAATACTTTTAGCATGTCTCATGACTTAGAAATCATTCTCATAAGATTTGTTTTTACTTTGCATATTATTTGTGGTTTAGAAAATCATGCCTATAGGTTCAAAATATTATTATATATGCAGAAATCATGTCTATAGGTTTAATAATATTTTCAACATGTTCACACCTAGAAATCACGCCTAATTATTAAAAATATTTTGTATATTATCTAGGCGTAGAAATTATGCATATGGGTTTCATGTCTTAGGCTAAATAATTAATTGTTGTATCAATTAATTGAATGTTAAGATAAATAAAAAAATTTAGCATGTTAAATAACAGAAGTAATTTGCTGCATATTATTGCTCGGTATTAATTCATTTCTGCAATTAAAATATTTTGGCCATTTAAAATAAATCAACTATTCCCAACATGTCATAACTAAATTAAATCAACTTACATGAGCGTTTCATGCATATTTAGGAGAAACCAGCATAGCAAACCATTCTAAGTCTGAAATAAAATTTATCCTATCTTTTTTAATAAATATGTACCCATGTGCTTGACGAATCTGTAACTGTTTTAAAATACGTTTTTGTATTTGTGATCTTTTTTTTTGCTATATTTTTAAAATCAAATTAATAAAATTTGCATTCATGTCATAATTTTGTGCCCCTTCGTAGTTGAATACATTTATTATTATAATTCTGTATTTGTATGCACACACTTAAGCATGAATCTTTTCACATTTACTTGTGTTTGCTAGCATGTTAATAACCAGATCTAGAGGCCAATTTGAGATTTACATGCTAAGTGCTCGTCCTATTTGTTTAACTTGGTGTCTAGATGGACCTATTTAGAAGCATATATTTTATTTTAGTCTAAATCAATCCTAATAGTAGTCCAATGCCTCTTGGACCTTAAGCGAAGACGCTAGACACCTTTTAGGATAAAATGCATGTGGTGGTAGGGTAGGGGTAGTTTAGGCCCTACGGAGATGATGACATTGTCTCGAGCCATAAATGAAAAACATCTTTTTTGTCTGTCCCGATAAAAGAAGCCGAGCGTTGATCCGTAATGTCTCTCAAAGTCTCCCTTTCCTTTGTCCTTTTTATTTGTTTATAATTATAATTATTTGGGGTAGATTAAATAAAAATATAAATTGTTTGCTTATCTAATTGCACAATTTCTATCTCCTTGCTCCTCTTTTATTAGTCGATTAATATTATAGTCTTACCTGCTTAATCTATTAATTGAACCAATAGTGTGATCTTAATTGTTTAGTATTATATTATCACCTAGTCTTGCATGCTTAATTAATAAATTAGAATAATGAAGTGACTTTAATTGTTTAAAATTATTTATCACCTAGCTAGCATGTTAAACAAATAATAATGAAGTGACCTTAATTTCTACTTGTAACCCCCACATAAATTGCATGAGATACGGTCGAGACCTATTTGTGGACTTCGAGGGATGCCTAACACCTTCCCCTCGAGATAATTTGAACCCTTACCCTGATCTTTGGTTCATTGACCTTTAGTTAGACTTAGTTAGGTCAGATAGGTACCCTAACGCGTCTTTAATTTGTTAGGTGGCGACTCTTCAATTTCAAAATCCTAAAAGAGTTATTAGGTCGTGATCAAAACCCATTTTGCAAAAATTGTGGCACGACAGAATGGCGACTCCGCTGGGGATATTTGGTTCTTACCATTACGTGTTTCATTTGATTTATGTGGGGTTTACTTTATTTTGTTATCTCATTATATGTTTAGGTGATTACTATGTTTAGTCGTTATTTTCTTTCCTTATTTATTGTCGATTTTCCATGTTTCACCCATTTCCCTATTTATTTTCATGTTTCACCCTTTCCCCTTCCCCTATTTGTTTACTTGCATGTTTTACCCTCTTTCCTTATTTATGTGATTCTCTAATATGTTTATATGTTACTTCCTTTCATTTATGCATGTATTTATTTATTTATTTATTTACTTATCGCTTCTATAAACTTTTTATATGTTACTGTTTTTCATCTAAATGTTAAATGTTTAATGATTTGATAAACTGACATTCCGCTCATACTTCTCACAGTTGGGACCCTCTTCCTTTTTTTATTTTGTTCTGGTGATGGTATGTGATTTTGCACATAAGACAAATACTCCAATTCTCTTGAAACACCCTTTATTAGAGAGATGGATTAGGCATGGCAGATGCGGATAGTTTTACTACTCTGGAATCATGTGCCTTCTCTTATAAAATATCTTTCAAGTCCGTGTCAAGCCAAATCTTAGAATTCTATATTAGGTCATACATGTTGCATAAAACTTAGATGGTTTGACCCTTGGTGTCAATCCAAAAAAATAATAACAATAAAAAAAATTAGTAGTCACCCTATCATCTAAAGGGCCTCAACACCTTTAGACAAATTGCATATTATGTGTCAATGTGATCATGATAGTTAAATCAAGCCTAATTTTTGTCAAAATGGAGTTTAGAACTTGTTTGTTATTTGTTTGCAGTCATGGCCACTCCCAACTTTCCAAACACGTAAATGGTTGTTAGAGTGAACAACCTTCTGAAGAAGTGGTGGATGAGTATTAAGAGGGACCATGAGTTAGATGTCTGCAAACTACTGGGTGGGTTGACCTTCCTCTTATTTGTTGCTCCTGATAGCTACATGATTATGGAGATGCTGAAATTTTGGGACGCTCCAAGATTGGTATTCCAATTTAAGGATTTTGATCTAACTCCAAGACTTGAGGAAATTGGTGGATTTATTGACCTTCCTCACCCAGGTCGTCAAATGATTGTACCGCACAAGCAATCACCAAAGAAGTTCTTGAAGAGTCTAAGGATGAGGTGTAATCTGAAGTTAGATTGTCTAGATTCTGGATGGATTTCAATGGAATTTTTGTACTTACGCTTTTGTGACAAAAGTGGTCATACAAGTTTCAATAAAGAGTTTGGTTTTTTTGTTAGACAATGGTAAAATTATCTTCTGAGAGCTTTCACCATCGCACTACTGGGCTCTTTAGTCTTTCCTATAAAAGAAGGGAAAATTAGTACTACTCTGGGTTATGTGGTTCGAATGTTAGATCAAGGTGGCCCGAATCCTAGAAAGACTATAGTGCCTATGATTCTTGCAGAAATAATAAAGGCTTTGACCACATGTGCTAATGGTAAAAGATATTTTGAGGGTTGTAACATTTTGTTACAATTATGGGCCACTAAACATTTTTATAAGCGAGATAACTTGGTAGACATTTTGAGTGGCATGGGAAATAAAATTTGCATCCATCCCATAAGGATGGAGAATTTTCTTGCTTTTGAAGGAATTGAAGATCGGTTCATGTACCTAAGAGAACTTTCCGAAAATCAAATCCAATGGAATTATCGGTGGTTGAGGCCTGGTCATGCTATGGTTAGGGGTTATGAGCTATACTTCATCGAGCTTATTGTCTTAAAGGGGGTCAACCCATGCACCTCTCCGAGTCCTACAGCAATTTGGACAAGTCCAAATTATACCCTTACGATCGCATATGGACAATATGGGTATAACTTTGGACCCAAAACTCCAGAAGTCGACGCCATACTGCAAAGATGGGAAGGAGCAATGACCATCGATGTCCAAGCACAACAACCCTACTGCACGCCTGAGTATTATGTCTGGATCGTGAAAGATGCTGAGCATAGGGACTTGAGTGAAGGAGGCCTTCCCAGATTTAGTGATGAAATGAAAAGAAGATGGGCCTGCAATCTTCTAAATAATGATTACGACATGACCCCGGAAATGATAGATCATATCGCACCAAACATTGGAGACCAACATAATTGAAGGTTTTTTCTTTGATCTTTATTTCCCATATGTTATCCCTAGCACTTTCGCTTATTTCTAGTTTTTCTTTTGTTTGATGTAATAAATTGAAATTATTTCAATAAATGAAAATCGTTTTTATTATTTCTCTAACTCTAAACTCCAATTGACAAATAAGGCTTGAATTAATTATTATGCATCACTTATATGTCTTCTTAGGCGTACCTATGCCTCAACGAGGTCTCGTGCATTTAAGGCGTTTATTTCAAACAACGTGTTGCTATTACATTGTACTAATCCATTAACACTGTTGTCTATTGATTTTATTGTTTTTCCCATCCCTAATGTTTATTTGTCCTTCATTGTGGCAAATACACAATCAAAAGGGACCCCCCAGTCCTCCTCAAAGAGCAAGCTACAAATATAAGGGTAAAATGGTTGACAACAACAGCACCAACGAAAGGGTAGAAACTTCTGAGGGAGGGAAACTTCCGAGTGATCTTGTCCTAAGACTTGAACGCAAGATTTTAGAGTTGGAAGAAGAGGTAGCGCATATTCGCAATTTGGCCGAGTTATTTATTTCTCTCGGAACCTAGTTTGGAGAAAATATAGACAATCGTCCTCATACTAACCAAACAACCATGCCAAACAATCCTCTAATCAATATATCCCGACCCGAACCCACTCATCCAAATATCTTCCCACCACTTCATGCCGAAAATACTCAAATCCCTTTTCACCACTACCATCAACAAACTAAGCCAACCATTCCAGAAATAATAACAAATGCAAACCCTTCACATACTCTTAGAAATAACAACCTCAATCCCATATATGTTGAAACCGCTCATGTGACCCATGACCACCATGAATCAGAATCCTACCAAAAGGACATTCTAATAAAAACCCTGACCGAGAGATTAGATAGCTTGGCCAACAAGGTGCAGCATGTGTAAAAAAGCAAGAGGTTAGGAGGACTGAGCTACGAGGATTTGTGGATGCACCCCGATGTAGAACTGCCAGAAGGATACACGCTTCCAAAGTTTGAGATGTTTAATGGCATATGAGATCCCAAAGCCCACCTACAAATGTAATGTGACAAGCTTGTCGGGGTGGGGAGAGATGAGAAGATACTCATGAAGTTGTTTATAAGGAGTCTCACTGGGGAGGCTCTATCATGGTATATCGAGCAAGACCCTCGGAAATGGGTTGAGTGGGTGGACATGGCATCAGACTTTATGAACGGGTTTGGATTTAATGTAGAAAATGTACCCGACTGGTTTTACATTCAAAACCTAAAGAAGTAACCTAGTGAATCCTTCAGGGACTACACCATAACATGGAGGTCTATGGAGGCTACGGCAAGACCTCTTATGGAGGAATCTCAGATGAAAGACTATTTCATTTGTGCCAAGAGCCACAATATTATGATCGGGTGATGCTGGTGGCTGAATAGAGTTTTGCTGAAATCATTAAATTAGGCGAAATGATTGAGGAAGGCATAAAAAATGGGACTATCATTAACCTGGAGGTCTTGCAAGCCACCAACAAAGCGTTGCAATCCGGTGGAATATCGAAAAATTGGAATAAAACAGGTTCAGTAATGATGGCTTATGGAACAACCCCTTTGAAGTACCAAGCAACAACCCCACCTCCATCTCCATATCCTCGCACTTCTTTATCCTCAATATCTCTCAGCTCCACCACCTATATCTCCCCATCCCATGCCAGTATACTACCAAAACGCTCCTCCTCAGTATCAGCAATCTTCATATCTTGTCTATAATGCCCAGCCAACATACTTCTGAACCCCACCACCAACTCAAACACCAAACTACCAAAACAGACCTCTATATGAAACAAGTCCTGGAAAAAATTATACCCCTCTGGCTTAACCCATAGCCCAACTTTATGAGAGGCTGAAGGAGGTTGGCTATGTTACCCTGATTCCTGCATTACTTGTAGATGTACGCGCAAAACGGTATGACCCTAACAATGTCTTTGCCATCATTGTGGGATGAAGGGTCACACTACCGAGGTTTTGCAGAGCTTTGAAGGATAAGGTTCAAATGCTGATCGATACAAAGTCCCTCCAGCTCAAGGATCCTAAACCAAAATGTTGCAAATAACCCTTTTCATAACCACTAGGTCAACATGGTAGAAGTTGGTGATGTCTGGGATTGGGAGGAATCTATCTGGGCTCTCGAGCTAGAAGAAGCAAAGACCGCCACCGCCCAAGCGCCAATAGTAGTACTAAGACATGCCCCATTTGAGGTTGAGTTCGCCATGCCCAAGCCCCCATTAACTATTTGTAGAATGCCTACTCCGATACAATATGATACACATATTGTCCCTTGATATTACAGAAAAGGAAAGACAAAAGTGGAAGAAGCGGACGCTGCAGCAGGAGTGACTAGATTTGGAAGAATTTACACTTCTAAAAATCTGGTTAAGGGAAGTTCTAGCAAATCCAAGGCACTAATTGTAGAGCTTGAAGATCAGCGTATCTGAAAGAAGGTGCAAGATAAAGAATAATATGTCGTTGAGAATAAGTAAAACCCCATCCCAAATGTCAATCCTGGCATTACTACAATCTTTCGAAAATCATCGGAATGCTCTTTTGAAGGTCCTGGATGAATCCTATGTCCCATCTAACATCACTCATGGAGAGGTAGCCCAAATGGACGGGCAGGTTTTTGAGGCCTACAAAATATCTTTTCAGGAAGATAAATTGCCTCTTGAAGGAACAACCCATAATAATGCATTGTACATTTCAGTTAAGTATCAAGACAAAGTGATCACCAAATCATTGGTTGGTTCAGGCTCGGGTTTTAATATTTGCCCTCTGAGCATGTTGAATATGTTGGGTAAGGATAGTGTAAAAATTCAAACCTAGAAGATGAATGTGAGAGCATATGATGGCTGTCTGAGGGTTACTATTAGGGAAATAACCTTGGACATGCTCATCGGTCTTTCTAATTTTCCAATAAATTTCCAGGTCTTGGACATTCCCTTCTCGTATAACTTATTGTTGGGTCATCCTTGGATTCATATGGCAGGAGTGGTTCCCTCTACTCTATACCAATGCTTGAAGTTTGATTGGGATAATGAAGATGTTGTAGTCCACGAAAAAAAAGGTTATCTTGTATATGCTATTGAAGGAAGAGAGCATATGGATAGTGATATGTACCATATGGTGGAGCTTTTTGGCAACATTGAAGTGCAACTGTGGTTTATCTAAAAGATCATAGATATGATGGCTTGGTTTGGTTTCGAGACTGGGAAAGGTTTGGGAGCAGAATTACAAGGAATGGTCGAGCCTATACAACTTGTTCGTCATTCAACCACTTTTGGCCTGGGATATAAATACACTACCGATGAGTGGCTCGATTGGCAACCACCTATAGAGGGGCATTATTATCCATTGAAGAAACCCATACCACCTTTGCATCAATCATTTCGATCAGAAGGCTTCCTGGGTGGTATCGTTGATGAGCTCTTAGAAGACATGAAGGGTTTATCTTTGACCAAAGAGGAAGCGAAGGTTTGCAATATCGTTATCAACGAGCAGGAGAAAGGGGACCCTAACGGAATCAAGGAGGCAGCGATCAGCATCAGCAACTGGACCTCAACTCCATCCAGACCTCGTCGGCCATCTAGGTAGCTTTGGAAGATGTTTTTCTATCAAGTTTTTTTTTTTTAAAAAAAAGGTTTTCAATAAATAGTTTTAAATTCCAGTTATTGTTTTCAAATGCTAATTTTTTATACAACTCTTGAGTTTTTAATCAATATAGTTCTTTTCCCATTCATTCATTATCTTATATTTATTTGTGCGTTTTTCTCCCAGCAAAATCTATTATAAAAATGTTGAATTTGAGACTATGGCATATAATGAGACTGCACAACTTAACATTAATGACTTAAGAAGTTGAATAAAGTGAGGTCCTTGTAGAGTTAATCAGAAAGGTTTGAGGAATTCTAGGAGAAACCCAATCCAAACTTGGTGGAAACATAGGTGGTAAATATGGGAAATTTAGATAAGACACAAGAGACCCTAGTAAGCATCCATATGACAGAAGATGACAAGAAAGAGTATACCAAGTTTCTCATGGAGAATAAGGATATTTTTGCGTGGTCCTATGTGACATGGCTAAGTACTTCAATCGTAGCCCATAGACTGCCAACCGATCGAGCATGTCCTCCTGTGAAGTATCAAAATACAAGCTAGAGTTGAGTTTGAAAATCAAGGAAAACGTATCAAAGCAATTAGATGTTGGAATCCTTCAAGTGACAGAGTATCCAACCTCGCTTGCAAATGTCATACTAGTGCCCAAGAAAGATGGAAAGGTTAGAGTTTGTGTAGATTATCGGGATCTCAACAAGGCTAGTCCTAAGGATAATTTTACATTACCCAACACACACATCCTAATTATTAATTGTGCCAAGCATGAAACACAACCATTCGTGGATTGTTTTGCCGACTAATATCAAATTGAGATGCACAAGGACGATGTTGAGAAAATTGTCTTCATCAGACCGTGGGGTATCAACAATGACAAGGTAATGCCTTTTGGGTTAAAGAATGTTGGGGATACGTACATGAGGGCAATGGCTACTTTGTTTCATGAATGGTCCATAAGGAAATTGAAGTTTGTGTGGATGACGTCATCATCAAGTCAAAGGAAAGTTTGAATCATTTGGATGACTTACGAAAGTTCCTTGTAAGACTACGCAAGTATAATCTGAAGTTGAATCCTGCAAAATGTGTCTTTGGTGTTCTTTCTGGAAAGATTTTGGGTTTCATTGTAAGTCGTCGTGGTATAAAACTAGATCCATCAAAAATCAAAGCCATTCGTGATCTTCCTCCGCCAAAAAGTAAAAACTAGGTAATGAGTTTCTTGGGACGACTTAACTACATCAGTCATTTCATAGCCCAGTCTACTGTCATTTGTGAGACTATTTTCAAGCTATTAAAGAAGGATGTTGCAGTGAAATGGACAGACGAATGTCAGCATGCATTTGACAAGATCAAAAATTATCTATCCAATCCTCCTGTGTTGGTTCCACAAGAGTCTGGTAGACCATTGTTGTTATATATATATATATATATATATATATATATATATATATATATATATATATATATATATATATATATATATATATATATCAGTGTTGGATAATGCTTTCAGCTGCATTTTTGGGGCAACATGATGAAACGGGAAGGAAGAAGAAGGCAATATATTACATGAGCAAGAAGTTCACGTCATACGAAACTTGATAATCTTGGAGTGTACTTGTTGTGCCCTAACTTGGATCGCCTAGAAGCTGTGAAACTATCTCTCCTCGCACACTACATATCTGATTTAAAGGATGGACCCTCTGAAGTTCATTTTTTAAAAGCTCATGCCCACGGGTAAACTAGCAAAATGGCAGTTATTATTGAGCGACTTTGACATAGTGTATGTTACACAAAAAGCAGTGAAGGCACATGCATTAGCATATCATATGGCAGAAAATCTTGTAGACGATGATTATAGACCATTGAAGACCTACTTTTTGGATGAGGAAGTAGCTTTTGTGGGGGAAGACATTTTTGAAGAATATGATGGATTCATTGATGGAGCTAAAAATTTGAACGGATCTGGCATCAGAGTTGTTTTGATCTCACCAACCGGGAAACATTATCTAGTGTCGGCGAAACTCAAATCCTTTTATTCAAATAATATGGTTGAATATGAAGTTTGCATATTGGGGCTCCGACGGGCGATGGACTTGGATGTCCAAGAAATACTAATAATAAGGGATTCACACCTATTAATTCATTAAGTTCGAGGTGAATGGGCAACTAAGAATCGGAAGTTGTTACCATACGTGGAATACGTGCATCGGGTTGTGCAAAAGGTTCATCAAGACAAAAATCAAGCATGTGCCAAGGATCCAAAATGAATTCTAAGACGCCTTAGCCACTCTGTCTTTCATGATTCAACATCCTGATCATAATTATATTGATCCTATTTGCGTCCACATATATGAGCAACCAGCCTATTGTTTCCATGTTGAGGAAGAGCCTGATGGAAAGCCTTGGTACAATGACAATCGAGGATATTGGTGAGTATACAAAAGATGCAACAAATGTACAAAAGCGTACAACTCGGAGGTTAGGAACCCAATTCTTTTTAAGTGGAGAAATCATTTATAGGAGGACTCTCGACTTGGGGCTGCTAAGATACGTCGAAGCTAGAGAGGCTAGATTATTGGTCGAAGAGATACATGCAGGAACATGTGGACCTCACATAAACAGTTTTACATTGGCAAAGAAGATTCTGAGATCGGGATATTTCTGCCTAACTATGGAGACAGACTGCATTCACTATGTCCAGAAATGTCACCAATGCTAGACTCGTGCAGATATGATCTCAGTTACTCCCAACGAACTCCATGTCACTAGTTCATATTGCCCATTCATAACATGTGGCATGGATGTCATTGGTCCAATCGAGTCAGCAACATCTAATGGACATATTCATTCTTGTTGAAATTGACAACTTCACCAAGTGGGTCGAAGCCACCTCCCACAAATTGGTGACAAAGAAGGTTCTAGACGACTTTGTCAAAAATAACATTATTTGTCGATTCGATTGACCTGAGTCAATCATCACTGACAACGAAACCAACCTAAATAGTGATTTGATGAGATCACTGTGTCAGAAGTTCAAGATCAGTCATCGAAATTTTTCAACATATAGACCATAGATGAATGGAGTTGTTGAGGCTGAAAACAAGAACATCAAGAGGATATTGTGAAAGCTAATCGATAATCACAGACATTGGCATGAAAATCTACCTTTCGCATTGTTGGGGTATCGTACTAAAATCAGAACTTCTATTGGGGCTGCGCTTTCTGGTATATAGTAATGAAGTTGTGATTCATGTTGAGGTAGAGATACCATCTTTAAGGATCATTCAGGAAGTAGAGCTGAATGACGTTGAATGGATACGAGTTCAGGTAGAGAATCTAACACTAATAGATGGAGGAAGAATTAATGTCATTTTTCATGGTCAGATCTATCAAAATAGAATGGAAAGAGCTTTCAATAAGAAGGTTAGACCCAGACATTTCTCACCTGGGCAACTAGTTTTGAAGCGGATTTTACCAAATCAAGATGAAGCAAAGGGTAAATTCTCACCAAACTAGCAAGGTCCATACATAGTCTCTCGGGTACTGACAAGCGGAGTCCTTATACTTGCAGAAATGGATGGAGAAGTTTGGCCCAAACCTATCAATTCAGATGCTGTGAAGAAATATTACATCTAAATTTTGTTTTATGGTCTTTGTAATTTGGAACTACGTCATATCTGATTCCCGCTTAAGAAGGGATATGTAGGCGTTCATATGGAGTTCGGTCTTATCATAATAAAAAAATTTGTTTACCCCTTTCCATTGTGTAACTGAGTAGAATTTTTTAGAGGGTCTCGAAAATTCCATCAAAGCTTTCTCCTTCAAATTTCGATACCGGTGTAGAATTTTGTAGAAGATCTCAAAAATTCCATCAAAACATTTCTTCTCACAAAGCATTAACTGGGGCAGATTTTTTTAGAGAGTCTCAAAAATTCCTTCACAATGAGCATTTTTCGCAAATTAAGACTGGGGCAGGATTTTTGAGAGGGTCTCAAAAATTCACAACAATCAAGCCATAATCTTCAACAAAGTTCAGAATAACAGAATTGCTACTGAGTCGGTTATTGTAAAGTCTCAAACTGTGCCATGGTCGAAGATTCAACATTACTTTGAAAATTAGTATTAAAAAAACTTTTTCAAAATTATTCTCTCTTCTACTATGTTACATTTTTTCTCAAAGCAAATGCCCGAAAAGGTTCGAATGGCAAGCCAAAGGGAGCACAGCGGTCGGAGCAGATCAACCGCCTCTATTTTTAAAACTCACGAATTTTTCTTTGAATACAGGAAAGACAGGTACAGATACAAAAGATGATTTCAACATCGCACGACTTCTGTTAAGCTTGACGAATTGCCAATCAATGGTACCCTATCCTTCCTTCAAACAAAAGGATTAGCTACTTCATATCAAGCCCGAAAAATCGATATTCAACTATATCCACTCCTTACAATATGAAGAAAGGCCAAAATACTATATTCCAAACTTAAAAATTGTCAATTAATGACCACTCGATCCTTCTAACAAGTCAAAGGTCTATGCCCTCAATCAACTATCATAAATGTGCCCGAGAATTGTATATACTGGAGAATTGCATGTGCCTGAGGCTGCATTATGCCCGAGAATTGCATGAGTTTGAGAATTATATTGTGCCCAAATTGCATTATGCCCGAAGATTACATGTGTCTGATACTGCAAGATTGCATTATGCCCGAATTGCATGTGCCCAAGTAGAGCCGTCAAAATGGGCTTGACCCGCGAGGCCGGTCCAACCCAACCCTTTAATTAAGTGGGATTGGGCCTAATTTTTTTGGTCCATTTAGGAAAGAGGCTATTTAGCCCAGCCTCACTTGGCCCGCTAGCCTCGTAGGCCCAACCCGCTAGCCTTAGGGCCAGCCCGTGGGCTATGAATATATATATATATATATATATATATATATATATATATATATATATATATATATATATATATATATATATATATATATATATATAGTAGTGTTTTGTTTGTAAATATTTTATCAATAAATATGTTAAAAATATAAAAAAATCAAGTCTTTTAAACTAGCTTGTTTTTTGTGGGAGGAATGGTTGAATGATCAAAAAATTCGTTAAATCTTATGTTGACTATTATGTATTTTGGTAAGCATTCACCGATGTGTGAGATTCATAAATGTATTTCTGTAAGTATCCGCTGAAGTGTGTGATTCATAAATGAAAATTTGTATATATTGATGTCACGTTCATAGACGTCAACATTTGATTCTTTTAGATACTCCTACTATGAGAGTAATATTGTTCATTTTTTGGTTTAAGGGCCGACCCGTCCCAACTCGTGGCCCGCTTACGGTTTGGTTGGGCCGCTATTTTATCGGCCCTTTGACTAAAAAGGTCAGCCCGCCCCAACCCATTTAACTCTCTAGACCGTTAGAGTTGAGTTGGGTTGGGTTGGGTCAGCCCATTTTGACAGATCTATGCCCGAGATTGCATTGTGCTTGAGAATTGCATGTGCCCGAGATTACATTGTGCTCGAGAATTGCATGTGCCCGAATAAATTCAAATTAAGTCACAAGTATCAACAGATGCCCGAATTACAGATATAGTTTTCTACCCATTACTTATGTTCCTAAGGCGTCATAGTCTAAAGACATTACTTCATGGCCTGCAGACATCATATCATGGCCTAAGGATTAAATTTATGCTTATCATGATCCAAAGGTGTCATAGTCTCAGGGCATAATTTTTTCATGGCCCACAGACAACATTTTCATGACTTGAGGAATTAATTTTGCGTATCATGGTCCTAAACATCATAGCCTAAGACATTATTTTCATAGTCTCAAGGCAAACATCATGATCGATATGGGAAATTGCATCATGTTTACCTTCATCGTCTATTTAATATATTTGCCCTAATCATATTACAAGTTATAGATTTGCAGATAGTGACATTTTGCAAGCGTGATCATCTCCATCGATACGATTATCGTGCTTATATCTATTGTAGTGAAGGCCCTATCAAATTCTTCACTTCTCATATAGCTTCTTTTTATCTGAACCTTGCTCAATGTTGGAATCTCTCTGTCATGCTCTTCTCACCACTCTAATCTTATCTATATAAGCCGATATCGTGCCCTTTAGAATATCGTACCAATTTTTCAATTTTTAGGAGTTTTGTTTTCTCCTGAATTAAGAACTATATATGACCTAATTTTCGTATAACCAGAGATATGTAGGTAGCTTAATAACAAAGTCTCGCTCGTACCCCTCTCCAACTCTATTGTAATACTCTGAAAGTCTAAAGCCTAATCTAGAGCCTAACATGAGAGTCTAAGAGTTATAAAATTGTTTTAAGGTCAAGTATAATGTATATAAGCCATTTAGGAAGTTTTAGAATCAAAACGTCAAGGAACGTCCATGACGTCCGGAAACTAGTTCAAGAGGTGCTAGTGTGTCTTAGCCTATTTGACTAAGTTTTAGGAGTCGAAATTCAATGAAATTTGGTGGTAATGAGTCTAACACATATTAGAGTTAGTTCATAGTCTAAACGTCCGGGTACGACTCCCCAAGGACTAACCAAAGGGTCCTTGAGGAGGATCCTTGCAATTTGGCAAAAACCTGCCAAGAGGCAGTGTCAACCTATGTGTGCAGGCGACGAGGAGTGGTTGGATAGATGGGGCGTCGATGTCTCCATCGTCCAACACTTAGCCATTTTGGCTAATGTTCCATTTGGACCAATCTCTGACACCAACGACAGGTGTGCAGGACGGAGGGGGGCAAGGGCATCGACTGACCTATGACCCATCAGTCGGGGTCTCGTAGGTCAGGTCCCTGTGTTTTTATTTGGTTTTAATTAATTCAATTAGTTAATTAAGTGATTAGTTAATTGGTTAGGGATTAAGGGAGGCCTAATTAAGTTAGTTAATGACATCACTTATGAACATGTGGTTGGTCTCTATTGTTAAAGTATCATGATGTTTACTCTTAATGATATAGTATGTGAAGTTGGACATTGTTTATGGTTCTTGTTAGGTTTATTTGATTGAGTGAGGTTATGGGGCTTTTCTTAGTCGTTGCACTATAATTAATAAGGGTTCATGAGTAATGGTCTTGCTTTGGTTATGATGTTAGGAACTCTTATAAAATGTAACATTCCGGAAAATGTACTTGTCTAGTGAAGAGCCTATTAGGTTTTAAGAATATGAATTGAGGTACATGGGCATCCCAATGCCCAATATTGAGTAATATTGACATATTAGAGAATATTGGCTTAAGGGTGTTAGCCAATTTTTGTATGTATTCACAAGTAACTTATAACTTAAAAATACCCTTTGATGTTCAAATACTCCAATCCAAGCTTATTTAGGAATTGTACCTGCAATGAAGATCCTAAGCTAAAATTATTGAATTCTTAGCACATTAGGTACGAGGCATCCAAGTGTCAAGCCTAGGTACCATAGCACATAATCATTTAAAATGATCATGTAGATTGAGCAGTGCCCAAGGACATACTGAGGATCCTTGGACAAGAAGTGAACTTTCCAAAATGCACTGATTGAGGAAAGTGCACAGCAACACCTGTGCAAGCACATGTTCAAGCACATGTGCAACCGGCCGAGAGACAAGCCCAACCGATTCGGTTAGGCGGTTAGGGGGCAGGCGTGTCGGCTCCCTAACTAATTCTAGGTCTCAACTAACTAACCTAATTAGCTAATTAACCTAGGACTAACTAAAATTAACTAACTAGGGTGCTCGAAACCCTAAGACCTAACTGGGTACACTAACTAAATAATTGACTAAAGAAACATCCTAGTACCTAACCTAGGATGGTCCAAAAGGTTCGGTTATGGTCCTAACGACTTAGGGGTACATTAGTAATTACCCTAGGTCAAGTAATTATTTAAATTAACAACTTAATTAATTAATTTAATTCCTAGTCAAACCCGAGACCCTAAATCAAATGTTCTCCTAGTTGTAGTCAATTATCATCTAATCTAAAAGAGCTCATGATCATGTAATACAAGGAGATGATCTCCTATGACCTATGATAAGTTTTTGATAAAAGATAATTTAAAGGTTATTTCAAGAAAGGGGACTTAAGCTAAGCACCGATGAACTAGATATGGGAAGTATCCCTTCCCCAACGAGAAGGTAGGTTCACAAAGATTCTCATGAGATTGAGGCTGCCATGTAATGTGGAACTATGGGTCTCTAATACATCTCCTAGTTCTTGAACTATGCTGCCACCATAGGATACTAGCTAGTGGATCCACCTAGAAAACTACGTCATGTTCCGTTCTACTTTGGCCGGTAGACCACCTCTTTTAAGTGTGGGGAAGACACTGGATTCCATGTTTAGCTCACATGGTCTATGTCGGTTAATGCCTATGTTCCCTCATGTAAAACGAAAGACAAGTAAACGAATGTTGACTAGGGTGACTTGAGGAGTTGGCTTAGTATAGGTAGTGGTATGGGACGCTACCTAGACATTGCACAAGTTGACTCTAAGGGAAGTTCTAGGAGATTGTTCTTATGTAATATGATGATATGAAAGATATATGTTTATGATATATGATGTTACTCTTACATGAATGTTGATCCTTATAATGAATATGTTATTGAGTTATATTGTTATATGAAGAAAAGTTTTACTTATGGTCTCCTATATTATCTACTCGGTTATGTGGGGTTATGGGGCTTCACATGACCATTGCACTTGTAGGTTGGGGATGGGATGATTGGTAAGTGTTTTGTATGTTATATTTATATGATTTATTGAATATGAAATGTTAATCTGACTCTATGAGAATATGTCTTTGATTGATCATGCTTTAACTGATGGAATCATTACTTGTATATGTTATATGGTATGTGCATTGAAGACTTTCATATGACTTAGCATGTTTCTAAAGAATGATAAATGATACTTTTTCATGCATGTCCCTATGTGTTATGTGCATATACCCATACTTAGTACATGTGGCGTACTAACTCCATTACTTTATTTTACTACAAATGTAAGTTTCGGCCATTGAAGTTAAGCAGGTCGATTTGAAGAAGCTTGGAACTGTTTCTCCAAGTCATGGTAGGTTCTTACCATTTCAATTTCCAGCCTTATGAAGATTTAGTAGTTTTTAGAATACATTATTCCGTTATGTTCTTTGGATTCTTTTGTATTAAGGCCTATATGGCATATTGACTATTATTGGTTAAGTCCAAATTGCACTCTTAGATGGTTTTATATATGTGAGACAAGTATTAGAATATTGTATGTCTTTATTAATATTAAGTATGAAGTCTAATTATACTTCAATTAGTATGCTAAAAGTTTTTAATTTTCCGTACACTTTAATTGTATGATTGTGATGAAAGCTAAGAAGAGGCTTGTCTGCGACCTCTGAGAGGTTAACGACGCCGGTCTCATCCGGGGTCTAGATTCCGGGTGTGATAAACTTGGTATCAGATCCAGGTTAAGTATTGGAATCTTAAACTTGGTATAAAAGCATGAGGTTAAATATGGAATCTTAAACTTGGTATCAGAGCATGAGGTTAAATATTGGAATCTTAAACTTGGTATCAGAGCATGAGGTTAAATATGCAATCTTAAACTTAGTATCAGAGCATGAGGTTTAATATACTTAGGGTACAAGTCTCACTAAACCATATTACCTAGCGTCTTGATCATGGTTGTGAAGCGCGCCACAATTGTGGACGAGGGGCTATGTGATGATTAGGAAACTTCTCTTTTCTTGATACTCCTATTTTGTGCCTCTAGAGCTTTGACACTATGTGTCTTTTAGCATCTCATCCCGACGAGCTTGAAGAAGAATGTCGTGCATCGATGCTTCATGACAATATGGATCTTTCTAGGTTGATGGTTCATGCTCAACAGGTTGAGGAAAGTCACCTAAGAAAGAGGAATAGGGAAGCTAATAAGGCAATGTCTTTTGAGAGTGGTTCTCCTAGAAGTAGGCTTGATGATCAAGACAAGCCTAAGTTTAAGAAGAGGTTTTCAAACCAAGTTCCTTCAGATTTCTCCAAGAATCACAATGATAGAGGTTCTAATCCTAAACCTCAAGAGGGGAGAAATGTTGGTCCACCAAGAGAAAGACCAACTTGCGGTAAGTGTGGTAAGAAGCATGGGGGCGAATGTCTTGTTGGAACTAATAGTTGCTATGGTTGACCGCTTGGTTGTGTCAAAGGTGGCCATATGGTGAAAGATTCTCCTAATTATGAAGCTGCAAAAAGGAACCGTTTCTATCCACTCAAGGCTAGAGGTGAAAAAGAAAGCTCTCCCGACGTTGGAACGGGTATGTTATAAGTTTTCTCTGTTAATGTTTATGCTTTACTTTCCCCAGGAGGCTTTTCAATCGTATTGACTTCAAGAAAACCAAAACTAGGGTTGTTCCCAATAAAATTACCGAATGTTGATCTCCCTAGTTCTCCCTATTTCTGATTCTAGTAGTATGTATATTGCTCAAAATTTCAGTAAGAAAGTAGGAAAGAAAGAAGAAGAAGGGTAAGTTCAAGGTGAACTAAGTAAGCAAAGCATGAGAATGTCAAATCATCAGTGTTGGATAAGAATGGAGTTTTAACAGTTATTGGTTTATGCCAATATTGGAGTATGAATATATGCCCCAAGAACTATCTATTATGCAAATAATCAATGGATGGGCATAGCCAATAAAGATTGGCTTATAAAGATTTCATGCCCAATTTAACAAAAATGAAAAATTTAACTTGTTTACTAAATAGGTGCATAGTTTGGTAAAAGGTAGTACCAACTAGAGTTTTAAGAAGATGTTTTCATACTCTATTCTTGCACTTATGTGAAACTTGTATGCATATATTTTCTTGAGATTTTGTTGTTTTGTTGTTATCTTGAGAAGATTGATAGCATGGTAACTCTTTGATGCATTTTGAGCTTATGATAAGGTTAAGAAGGAAATTCCTCACTATGTGTTATGAATATGTAACTCTTATATGTCTGTGCATCATAAATTGAGTGTTAAGTGTAATGATATGTTATGTGTTGGTTGTGCTGCTAGTATAGAGTTTATTCCTTACCCTCCAAAAGATTTTGTGTCATTCGGGGACGAATGTTCCTAAGGGAGGGATAATGTAACATTCCGAAAAATGTACTTGTCTAGTGAAGAGCCTATTAGGTTTTAAAAATATGAATTGAGGTACATGGGCATCCCAATGCCCAATATTTAGTAATATTGGGCATATTAGAGAATATTGGCTTAAGGGTTTTAGCCAATTTTTGTATGTATTCACAAGTAACTTATAACTTAAAAATACCATTTGATGTTCAAATACTCCAATCCAAGCTTATTTAGGAATTGTACCTGCAATGAAGATCCTAAGCTAAAATTATTGAATTCTTAGCACATTAGGTACGAGGCATCCAAGCGTCAAGCCTAGGTACCATAGCACATAATCATTTAAAATGATCATGTAGATTAAGTAGTGCCCAAGGACATAGTGAGGATCCTTGGACAAGAAGTGAAATTTCCAGAATGCACGGATTGAGGAAAGTGCACAGAAACACATGTGCAACCGGCCGAGAGACAAGCCCAACCGTTTCGGTTAGGGCGGTCAGGGGGCAGGCGTGTCGGATCAAACCATATGGGGTCGAGCTCCCTAACTAATTCTAGGTCCTAAATAACTAACCTAATTAGCTAATTAACCTAGGACTAACTAAAATTAACTAACTAGGGTGCCCGAAATCCTAAGACCTAACTGGGTACACTAACTAAATAATTGACTAAAGAAACATCCTAGTACCTAACCTAGGATGGTCCAAAAGGGTTGGTTATGGTCCTAACGACTTAGGGGTACTTTAGTAATTACCCTAGGTCAAGTAATTATTTAAATTAACAACTTAATTAATTAATTTAATTCCTAGTCAAACCCGAGACCCTAAATCAAATGTTCTCCTAGTTGTAGTCAATTTAGGAGGGGCATTTTAGGTAATTTAAGCGGAGGGTCTTTAGGGTAATTCTTAGGACGTCTATATATTGATATTAGGTCAGTTTTTAGACCACTTTTGTACGTCCCAAATAAGAATCAAATGAAATTCTCTTAATCTCTCAAGAACGCTCTCTTTTCCAAACTCCATTGTAGACCAAGAAAAGCTTAAGGAAGAAGACAAAGGTTTTGAAGTCTCCAATCAGATTTTGTGGATTCTTCATCTATAAGGTATGGGTTTTCACTCTTACGATTCCTTTCCCCAAGAGGTCCTTTCAAGATAAGTTTTCAAGAACTTTGAATACTAGGTTTTTACTCTACAAAATGGATTTTCTTCCTAACCCTAGATTTATGTTTTTCAATGAAAAGTAAACGTTTTCTATATCTAATTTCACACAAATTGTTGAGTAATTGATTGATAATATTTGAATGTTGTGTGTTGCATGATCTTTCTCTGTGTGATGGTTTTGAATGGGTTGTTTGTAGTCTTTGATAACGTGAAAACGTTAGGGTTAGAATTTAAGGCTTGAATGAACCCTTTAATGACCCGTTTACCTTCTCCTATACTATGAATTGATCTTGTACATGATTTGTTGAGTTGTTCTTGATTATGCCATTGAGTATTTCACTATGTATGATTATGAATATTGCATGATGAATAAGGTTCTTGGAAGCAAGAGGTAAGTCTTCTAAAATTGTGATTACTCTAAGATGTTTATGCTAGCCTATAAGTCATGATGCTATGTTATGAAAGTATGTATGATGTTTCTATGTGAATATGCTGGACTATGAACGTGTAAATCATGAGATTATGATAAGAATATTAATATGCAAGTTATGATACTCTCTTGTTTGCTTTACACAAGATGATTATGCCATGTAAATCTCACGTATGAAATATTACGATGAAAGGACAATTATCATCTAATCTAAAAGAGCTCATGATCATGTAATACAGGGAGATGATCTCCTATGACCTATGATAAGTTTTTGATAAAAGATAATTTAAAGGTTATTTCAAGAAAGCGGACTTAAGCTAAGCACCGATGAACTAGATATGGGAAGTATCCCTTGCCCAACGGGAAGGTAGGTTCACAAATATTCTCATGAGATTGAGGCTGCCATGTAATGTGGAACTATGGGTCTCTAATACATCTCCTAGTTCTTGAACTATGCTGCCACCATAGGATACTAGCTAGTGGATCCACCTAGAAAACTATGTCATGTTCCGTTCTACTTTGGCCGGTAGACCACCTCTTTTCAGTGTAGGGAAGACACTGGATTCCATGTTTAGCTCACATGGTCTATGTCGGTTAATGCCTATGTTCCCTCATGTAAAACGAAAGACAAGTGAACGAACGTTGACTAGGGTGACTTGAGGAGTTGGCTTAGTATAGGTAGTGGTATGGGACGCTACCTAGACATTGCACAAGTTGACTCTAAGGGAAGTCCTAGGAGATTGTTCTTATGTAATATGATGATATGAAAGATATATGTTTATGATATATGATGTTACTCTTACATGAATTTTGATCCTTATAATGAATATGTTATTGAGTTATATTGTTATATGAATCAAAGTTTTACTTATGGTCTCCTATATTATCTACTCGGTTATGTGGGGTTATGGGGCTTCACATTACCATTGCACTTGTAGGTTGGGGATGGGATCATTGGTAAGTGTTTTGTATGTTATGTTTATATGATTTATTGAATATGAAATGTTAATCTGACTCTATGAGAATATGTCTTTGATTGATCATTCTTTAACTGATGGAATCGTTACTTGTATATGTTATATGGTATGTGCATTGAAGACTTTCATATGACTTAGCATGTTTCTAAAGAATGATAAATGATACTTTTTCATGCATGTCCCTATGTGTTATGTGCAAACACCCATACTTAGTACATGTGGCGTACTAACTCCATTACTTTATTGTACTACAAATGTAAGTTCCGGCCATTGAAGTTAAGCAGGTCGATTTGAAGAAGCTTGGAACTCTTTCTCCAAGTCATGGTAGGTTCTCAAGTTCGGGACGTTACCATTTCAATTTCCAGCCTTATGAAGATTTAGTAGTTTTTAGAATACGTTATTCTGTTATGTTCTTTGGATTCTTTTGTATTAAGACCTATATGGCATATTGACTATTATTGGTTAAGTCCGAATTACACTCTTAGATGGTTTTATATATGTGAGACAAGTTTTAGAATATTGTATGTCTTTATGAATATTAAGTATGAAGTCTAATTATACTTCAATTAGTATGCTAAAAGTTTTTAATTTTCCGTAAACTTTAATTGTATGATTGTGATGAAAGCTAAGAAGAGGCTTGTCTGCGACCTCTGAGAGGTTAACGACGCCAGTCTCATCCGAGGTCTAGATTCCTGATGTGATAAACTTGGTATCAGATCCAGGTTAAGTATTGGAATCTTAAACTTGGTATAAAAGCATAAGGTTAAATATGGAATCTTAAACTTGGTATCAGAGCATGAGGTTAAATATTGGAATCTTAAACTTGGTATCAGAGCATGAGGTTAAATATGCAATCTTAAACTTAGTATCAGAGCATGAGGTTTAATATACTTAGGGTCCAAGTCTCACTAAACCACATTACCTAGCATCTTGTTTATGGTTGTGAAGCGCGCCACAATTGTGGACGAGGGGCTATGTGATGATTAGGAAACTTCTCTTTTCTTGATACTCCTATTTTGTGCCTCTAGAGCTTTGACACTATGTGTCTTTTAGCATCTCATCCCGACGAGCTTGAAGAAGAATGTCGTGCATCGATGCTTCATGACAATATGGATCTTTCTAGGTTGATGGTTCATGCTCAACAGGTTGAGGAAAGTCACCTAAGAAAGAGGAATAGGGAAGCTAATAAGGCAAAGTCTTTTGAGAGTGGTTCTCCTAGAAGTAGGCTTGATGATCAAGACAAGCCTAAGTTTAAGAAGAGGTTTTCAAACCAAGTTCCTTCAGATTTCTCCAAGAATCACAATGATAGAGGTTCTAATCCTAAACCTCAAGAGGGGATAAATGTTGGTCCACCAAGAGAAACACCAACTTGTGGTAAGTGTGGTAAGAAGCATGGGGGCGAATGTCTTGTTGGAACTAATAGTTGCTATGGTTGACCACTTGGTTGTGGCAAAGGTGGCCATATGGTGAAAGATTGTCCTAATTATGAAGCTCCAAAAAGGAACCGTTTTTATGCACTCAAGGCTAGGGGTGAACAAGAAAGCTCTCCCAACATTGGGACGGGTATGTTATAAGTTTTCACTATTAATGTTTATGCTTTACTTTCCCCAGGAGGCTTTTCAATCGTATTGACTTCAAGAAACCGAAACTAGGGTTATTCCCAATGAAATTACCGAATGTTAATTCCCTAGTTCTCCCTATTTTCGATTCTAGTAGTATGTATAATGCTCAAAATTTCAGTAAGAAAGTAAGAAAGAAAGAAGAAGAAGGGTAAGTTCAAGGTGAACTAAGTAAGCAAAGCATGAGAATGTCAAATCATCAGTGTTGGATAAGAATGAAGTTTTCACAGTTATTGGTTTATGCCAATATTGGAGTATGAATATGTGCCCCAAGAACTATATATTATGCAAATAATCAAAGGATGGGCATAGCCAATAAAGATTGACTTATAAAGATTTCATGCCCAATTTAACAAGAATGAAAAATTTAACTTGTTTACTAAATAGGTGCATGTTTTGGTAAAAGGTAGTACCAACTAGAGTTTTAAGAAGATGTTTTCATACTCTATTCTTGCACTTATGTGAAACTTGTATGCATATATTTTCTTGAGATTTTGTTATTTTGTTGTTATATTGAGAAGATTGATAGCATGGTAACTCTTTGATGCATTTTGAGCTTATGATAAGGTTGAGAAGGAAATTCCTCACCATGTGTTATGAATATGTAGCTCTTATATGTTTGTGCATCATCAATTAAGTGCTAAGTGTAATGATATGTTATGTGTTGGTTGTGCTGCAAGTATTGTGTCTATTCCTTGCCCTCCAAAAGATTTTAGTGTCATTCGGGGACGAATGTTCCTAAGGGGGGGATAATGTAAAATTCCGGAAAAAGTACTTGTCTAGTGAAGAGCCTATTAGGTTTTAAGAATATGAATTGAGGTACATGGGCATCCCAATGCCCAATACTGAGTAATATTGGGCATATTAGAGAATATTGGCTTAAGGGTGTTAGCCAATTTTTGTATGTATTCACAAGTAACTTATAACTTAAAAATACCCTTTGATGTTCAAATACTCCAATCCAAGTTTATTTAGGAATTGTATCTGCAATAAAGATCCTAAGCTAAAATTATTGAATTCTTAGCACATTAGGTACGAGGCATCCAAATATCAAGCCTAGGTACCATAACACATAATTATTTAAAATGATCATGTAGATTAAGCAGTGCCCAAGGACATAGTGAGAATTCTTGGACAAGAAGTGAACTTTCCACATTGCACGATTGAGGAAAGTGCACAGCAACACATGTGCAAGCACATGTGCAACCGGCCGAGAGACAAGCCCAACCGATTCGTTAGGGCGGTTAGGGGGCAGGCGTGTCGGATCAAACCATGTGGGGTCGAGCTCCCTAACTAATTCTAGGTCCTAACTAACTAACCTAACTAGCTAATTAATCTAGGACTAACTAAAATTAACTAACTAGGGTGCCCGAAATCCTAAGACCTAACCGGGTACACTTACCGAATAACTAACTAAAGAAACATCCTAGTACCTAACCTAGGATGGACCAAAAGGGTCGGTTATGGTCCTAACGACTTAGGGGTACTTTAGTAATTACCCTAGGTCACTTAATTAATTAAATTAGCAACTTAATTAATCAATTTAATTCCTAGTCAAACGACCCTAAGTCAAATGCTCTCCTAGTTGTAGTCAATTTAGGAGGGGCGTTTTAGGTAATCTAAGTGGATGGTCTTTAGGGTAATTCTTGGGACGTCTATATATTGATATTAGGTCATTTTTAGACCACTTTTACACGTCCCAAATAAGAATCAAACGAAATTTTTCTTAATCTCTCAAGAACGCTCTCTTTTCCAAACTCCATTGTAGACCAAGAAAAGCTTAAGGAAGAAGACGAAGGTTTCGAAGTCTCCAATCAGATTTTGTGGATTCGTCATCTATAAGGTATGAGTTTTCACTCTTGGGATTCCTATCCCCAAGAGGTCCTTTCAAGATAAGTTTTCAAGAACTTCGAATACTAGGGTTTTTACTCTACAAAACGGATTTTCTTCCTAACCCTAGATTTATGTTTTTCAATGAAAAGTAAACGTTTTCTATATCTAATTTTGCACGAATTGTTGAGTAATTGATCGATAATGTTTGAATGTTGTGTGTTACATGATCTTTCTCTATGTGATGGTTTCAAATGGGTTGTTTGTAGTCTTTGATAACGTGAAAACGTTAGGGTTAGAATTTAAGGTTTGAATGAACCCTTTAATGACCCGTTTACCTTCTACTATACTGTGCATTGATCTTGTACATGATTTGATGAGTTGTTCTTGATTATGCCATTGAGTTTTTCACTATGTATGATTATGAATATTGCATGATGAATAAGGTTCTTGGAAGCAAGAGGTAAGTCTTCTAAAATTGTGATTACTCTAAGATGTTTATGCTAGCCTATAAGTCATGATGCTATGTTATGAAAGTATGTATGATGTTGCTATGTGAATATGCTGGACTATGAACATGTAAATCATGATATTATGATAAGAATATGAATATGCAAGTTATGATACTCGCTTGTATGCTTTACACAAGATGATTATGCCATGTAAATCTCACGTATGAAATATTACGATGAAAGGATAATTCTCATCTAATCTAAAAGAGCTCATGATCATGTAATACAGGGAGATGATCTCCTATAACCTATGATAAGTTTTTGATAAAAGATAATTTAAAGGTTATTTCAAGAAAGGTGACTTAAGCTAAGCACCGATGAACTAGATATGGGAAGTATCCCTTCCCCAACGGGAAGGTAGATTCACAAAGATTCTCATGAGATTGAGGATGCCATGTAATGTGGAACTATGGGTCTCTAATAAATCTCCTAGTTCTTGAACTATGCTGCCACCATAGGATACTAGCTAGTGGATCCACCTAGAAAGCTACGTCATGTTCGGTTGTACTTTGGCCGGTAGACCACCTCTTTTAAGTGTGGGGAAGACACTGGAATGTTTAGCTCACATGGTCTATGTCGGTTAATGCCTATGTTCCCTCATGTAAAATGAAAGACAAGTAAATGAACGTTGACTAGGGTGACTTGAGGAGTTGGCTTAGTATAGGTGGTGGTATGGGACGCAACCTAGACATTGCACAAGTTGACTCTAAGGGAAGTCCTAGGAGATTGTTCTTATGTAATATGATGATATTGAAGATATATGTTTATGATATATGATGTTACTCTTACATGAATGTTGATCCTTATAATGAATATGTTATTGAGTTATATTGTTATATGAATCAAAGTTTTACTTATGGTCTCATATCGTATCTACTCGGTTATGTGGGGTTATAGGGCTTCACATGACCATTGCACTTGTAGGTTGGGGATGGGATCATTGGTAAGTGTTTTGTATGTTATGTTTATATGATTTATTGAATATGAAGTGTTAATCTCACTCTACGAGAATATGTCTTTGATTGATCATGCTTTAACTGATGGAATCGTTACTTGTATATGTTATATGGTATGTGCATTGAAGACTTTCATATGACTTAGCATGTTTCTAAAGAATGATAAATGATACTTTTTCATGCATGTCCCTATGTGTTATGTGCATATACCCATACTTAGTACATGTGGCGTACTAACCACATTACTTTATTTTACTACGAATGTAGGTTCCGACCATTGAAGTTAAGCAGGTCGATTTGAAGAAGCTTGGAACTCTTTCTCCAAGTCATGGTAGGTCCTCAAGTTCGGGACGTTACCATTTCAATTTCCAGCCTTATGAAGATTTAGTAATTTTTAGAATACGTTATTCCGTTATGTTCTTTGGATTCTTTTGTATTAAGGCCTATATGGCATATTGACTATTATTGGCTAAGTCCGAATTGCACTCTTAGATGGGTTTATATATGTGAGACAAGTTTTAGAATATCGTATGTCTTTATGAATCTTAAGTATGACGTCTAAGTATATTTCAATTAGTATGCTAAAAGTTTTTAATTTTCCGTAAAATTTAACTGTATAATTGTGATGAAAGCTAAGAAGAGGCTTATCTGCAACCTCTGAGAGGTTAACGACGCCGGTCTCATCCGGGGTCTAGATTCATGGTGTGACATACATGTTTGTTGATACTATAACTTGATGATAGAGTTGTCTTGATTATGTGCTCAATTATGTTGATATGCATGTTGACTTGACTAGACGTATTATTGTTTGTCTTATGATGTGCATGGTCTTGATTTAATGAATATTTATTATTGACTTTTATTGATTCTTGAATGTCCATAAGGCTTTCTAAAATAAATTAGCATGCTTTAATGAAATGTCCCTTTTTAGCATGATTTCTTTGATGTGTGTGCATATGGTCCTATACTTAGTACAAGTATGTGCTAACCCCATTTCTCCCTTTTTCCCCAACAATTTAGGTTTGGGTCGTTGAAGGGTTCGTGATGACTTTTGAAGTAAGACTTGGATTCTCATTCTCCAAGTTGGGTAGGTCCTCACCACTTCGAGGACAATGCCACTTTCTAGCATTGAATATTGATTAGTCTTAAAGACACTTTGTTCATTCTCTTTCATTTGAGTACTAAGATTGTATAGCCTATATGTAGTTCTTATTGTATTGATGTATGGGCTATGCCCAATTGTTATATTTCTGTTTAGATGGTTATGAGATGATACATCCGTTTTAAGACTATGTTATATCTTATATATATGTATGTGCCATAAAAGTAGAAGACTATGTAATCTTCTTATACAAAGGGTCTATGTATACTTGATATGAATATTATGTGTATGCGAGAGGTCAATGTAAACCTCTAATAGATATAGAAGAAAACTTTTAAATTTTCCGCATTTTTAACCTATGAATGTAATGATGAATGCTAAGAGGCTAGTGCTAGTCATCTCCGAGGACTACGACGTCGGTTACGTCAAAGGGGTATTTCCTGGATGTGACAAACTTGGTATCAAAGCATGAGGTTGAATGTCCCTAGAAACAATGTCTCATTAAACCACATCTATGTAGATTCTTATTCATAATTGTTAAGCGCGCCACACTTATGAGTGAGAGACTATATGATGCTTAAAAACTCTCATCTTCTTGTATTCCTATGTCGGGCCTCTAGAGTACTATTATGTGCTTTCACCTAAACCTTGTATGGTGGTTTTAGGTATGAATACTCGAAGAGCAGCTGCTAGAAGGGCCGAAGAAGGAATGTCTAATGTGGTAGTTAATGACAATCAAGTGCCTCCACAAGACAACCAAGTGCCTCCACTTGAAAAAGTTTCTATGGGTGATAAAGTTTCGGTTGCCCCTCCACTTATGACCGATGGAGATATAAGGGCAGCTTTTCTCACTTTGACACAATCCATGACCTCTCAAGTTAATGTCGTCACTTCTCAAGTTCAAGCTATGACGACCCAAATGAATAGGGAGATTGGACCTCAAGTGCCGCACCATGCTAACCCTATGGCCTCGCATTTGAGAGACTTTGCTAAAATGAATCCACCTATGTTCTTTTGGTCGAGGTCGTATGAGGACCCTCAATATTTCCTCGATGAGGTCTATAAGATTCTCTATGCTATGGGTGTGACCTTAATTGAGAAGGCCGAGTTAGCGGCCTATCAACTCAAATATGTGGCCCAAACTTGGTATGTACAATGGAGGGATAATAGGGCACTAAGAGGTGGTCTGGTGACTTGGGAAATCTTCAAGAAGGCTTTCCTTGATAGGTTCTTTCCTAGAGATGTGAGGGAAGCTAAAGTGGAAGAATTCATCAACCTTCGTCAAGGAGGTATGTGTGTATTTTACTACTCCTTGAAATTCACTAAATTGTCCAAGTATGCTCCATCCTTGGTTTCAAATCCAAGGGATGAGATGAGTCGTTTTCTTACGAGGGAGTCCGGTGACTTGGTGGAAGAATGTCGTTCGGCTATGCTTCATGATAATATTAATATATCTCATCTCATGGTCCGTACTCAACAAGGGGAAGAAATTAGGATAAGGAGAAAGAGTAGGAAGGCCAAGAAGGCCAAGTCTTATGAAAGTGGTTCTTCAAAGTGTAGGCTTGACATTCAATACAAGCATACGTTCAAGAAAGATTTTCTAATCAAGTTCCTACCAAATTTCCCAAGGCTCGTGATGATATGGTGTCTAACCCTAAGTCTCAAAAGGGAAGAGGTACTAGCTCACCAAGCAAGAAGCCAACTTGTGGAAAGTCTGGCAAGAAGCATTATGGTGATTGCCTTTTTGGGACAGACAATTGCTTTGGCTGTGGCAAGAGTGGCCACAAGGTTAGGGATTGCCCTAATTTGAAGGGGCAAGACAAAGGTAGCGGGCAAGCTCAAGCTAGTTGTTCTAATGTGGATCCTCCAAAGAAGAATTGCTTTTATGCACTTCACTTAAGGGGTGAACAAGAGAGTTATCCCGATGTGGTGACCGGTATGTTACAAGTCTTCTCTATTTATGTATATGCTTTACTTGATCCGGGTGCTACATTATCTTTTGGTACTCCCTTTATAGCTAGAAAGTTTGATATTTTACCCGATATTCTAAATGAACCATTCATGGTAACTACCCCGGTAGGTGAGTCGATGGTTGCAAAGATGGCATATAGAAATTGTCCCATAATGTTGCCCAATAGAGTTACCCATGTCGAATTAATAGAACTTGATATAGTCGATTTTGATGTCATTTTGGGAATGGATTGGTTGCATGATTGTTTTGCTTCCATTGATTGTAGCATAAGAATTGTCAAGTTCAATTTTCAAATGAACCCGTCTTAGAGTGGAAGAAGGGAAATTATATTCCTAGAGGTCGTATTATCTTGTCTTAAGGCTTGTAAAATGATCTCAAAGGGGTGTCTATATCACATTGTAAGAGTCAAAGATTTAGACTCCAAAAATCCTCCCATTGAGTTACTCCTCGGAGTAAGGGAATTTCTGAAGGTCTTTCTTAATGATCTTCCCAGAATCCCTCCCGGACGAGAAATTTATTTTACTATTGACTTGCTACCGGATACCAATCCCATTTCAATTCCTCTTTATCGGATGGCTCCGCCGAATTGAAAGAGTTGAACGCTCAACTCAAGGACTTACTAGACAAAATCTTCATTAGACTTAGTATTTCTCCATGGAGTGCTCCGGTTTTGTTTGTGAAGAAGAAGGGTAGGTCACTTAGAATGTGCATTGATTATCGCCAACTCAATAAAGTCACTATTAAGAACCAGTATCTTCTCCCTTGGATTGACGACTTGTTTGATCAACTCCAAGGGGCAAGCTACTTTTCTAAGATTGACTTGATATCGGGGTATCACCAACTTAGCGTGAGAGATGAGGATATACCGAAAATGGCATTCCGAATTAGATATGGTCACTATGAGTTCTTAGTAATGTACTTTAGTCTCACTAATGCCCCGCCGGCATTTATAGATCTCATGAATAGGGTGTTTCAAAGTTACCTAGATTCATTCGTCATTGTCTTCATTGACGACATCTTGGTATATTTGAAAAATGAGGGCGAACACATGGACCATTTGAGAGTGATGTTGCATGTTCTTAAGGAACATCAATTATTTGCCAAGTATAGCAAATTTGAGTTTTGGTTGAGGTCGGTGGCGTTTCTTGAACATATCATCTCTAGTTAGGGAGTTGAGGTTGATACAAGGAAAACCAAGGCGGTGAAAAATTGGCCTAGGCCATTGACTCCAACCGACATTAGGAGTTTCTTGGGTCTAGCGGGTTATTATAGGAGGTTTGTGGATGGTTTTGTGTCCATTGCATCTTCCTTGACTACTCTGACCCAAAAGAGTATGAAATTTGAGTGGTCAGAGGCATGTGAAAGAAGCTTCCAAATCTTGAAAGATAGGCTTACTTCCGCCACGGTGTTGACTTTACTGTAGGGTACCAAGGTCTTCGTTGTATATTGTGATGCATCCCGAGTGGGCTTGTGGTGTGTGCTTATGCAACATGGGAAAGTAGTAGCCTATACCTTTAGGCAACTAAGCTGCATGAGAAGAATTATCCAACTCATGATCTTGAATTAGCGACCATGGTATTTGCGTTGAAAATATGGATGCATTACTTGTATGGTGTCCATGTTGATGTGAAAACCGACCACAAGAGTCTTCAATATGTGTTTACTCAAAAGGAGTTGAATCTCCAACAAAGAAGGTGGTTGGAATTGTTGAAAGATTACGACATGAGTGTTCTCTACCACCCCAGCAAGCCCAATGTGGTTGCAGATGCTCTAAGTCGTATGATCATGGGTAGTGTGTCTCATGTAGAAGAAGAAAAAAGAGACCTAGTGAAAGATATTCATAGGTTGGCTCGTTTGGGTGTTAGATTGGAAGATTCTCTAAGTGGTGGTTTTATGGTCCATCATAACACCAAATCTTCTTTGCTGGTTTAGGTGAAGTATAAACAACACCTTGATCAACCATTGATGGAGTTGAAAGAGTTGGTTATTGGTAAGCTTAATGAGTCATTCTCCTTGGGGGGGATGGTGTCTTGAGGTATCAAGGAAGGTTGTGTGTTCCCAATGTGGATGGCTTGAGGAACCGGATTCTTGAGGAAGCTCATGGGTCATGTTACTCCATTCATCTAGGTTTCACAAAGATGTATCATGACCTTAGAGAAGTGTTTTGGTGGGAAGGTTTGAAAGGGGACATAGCAAAATTTGTTGCAAAATGTCCAAATTGCCAACAAGTGAAAGCCGAACAGCAAAAGTCGGGTGGTTTACTTCAAGAAATCCAATTTCCTACTTGGAAGTGGGAAGACATTAATATGGATTTTGTGGTAGGTATGCCTCAGACACAAAAGCAACATGACTCCATATGGGTGGTTGTGGATAGGTTGACCAAATCCGCTCATTTTATTCCCGTCAAGTCCACTTACTCGGCGGAGGATTATGAAAGGATCTTCATAGATGAGATTTTATGTCACCATGGTATTCCGTTATCCATCATATCGGATAGTGGTGCACAATTCACATCTAGGTTTTGGAGGTCATTCTTAAAAGGGTTGGGTACAAATGTGTAGTTAAGCACCGCTTTTCATCCCCAAACGGATGGTCAAGCGGAGCGTACTATCCAAACCCTTGAGGATATTCATAGAGCTTGTATAATTGACTTCAAAGGAAATTGGGATAAACACTTGCCTTTGGTTGAGTTTTCTTACAACAATAGTTACCATTCATCTATATCTATGGCTCCTTATGAAGCCTTGTATGGTAGGAGATGTAGATCTCCAATTGGATGGTTTGAAGTCGGTGAGTCTTAACTTTTGGGTCCCGAATTGATTTATAAGACTTTGGAGAAGGTTCAAATTATAAGAAACCGCTTGAAAATAGACTATATCCAGCAAAAGTCTTATGCCGACAGTAGGAGAAGAGACTTAGAATTTGAAAAATGTGATAAAGTGTATCTACAAATTTCGCCTATGAAAGGCGTGGTGAGATTTGGTAAGAAAGGGAAGTTGATTCCTCGTTATATGGGTCCCTATGAAATTTTGCGAAAGATTGGTAAGGTTGCTAATGAGTTGAAGTAACCTAGTAAATTGGCTTCGGTCCATCTGGTGTTCCATGTTTCCATGCTTAAGAAGTGTATCGGTGATCCCGAGTCCATTCTTTCTATTGAGGTTTTAGGTGTTCAAGATAACCTCTCCTATGAGGAGGTTTCGGTTAAAATCCTTGATAGACAAGTAAAGAAGTTAACGACCAAAGAGGTGGCTTCCGTAAAGGTGTTATGGAAGAACCACCTAGTTGAGGGTGCAACATGGGAGGCCGAGACCGACATGAAGTCCCGTTACCCTCATCTATTTGATAACAAAGTTTAGTTTTTCCTATTTATAGTAAAAATAATGAGTTTATTTGAAGTTGCCTTGATTTTTGGTAAAATGTTGAATTTCATGCCTTGTTACAGTAAGTTACAGTGAATTATGCCTATTGAAATGAAAGTTTTTAAGAAAATGCTTTTACTTGATTTGAAATTATGTGGCTTATTTTTTTGTTAATTGTGCCCTCATGAGTTATATTAAGTATGTTAATATGTGATGAAGAAAGTTTTGGCATAAGTGAATAAGCATGTGATGAAGGTTGAACTCTTATGAGTTGAAAATGATGTTTTGAGTTGCATTGTGGAAAAGGTCATGTGTTATGATAATTTTGATTGTGACTCATGTTTTGATATGTTTTGTTGGTTGGGCTGCTAGTCTTGAGTCTATTCCTTCCTTTTAAAGAATTTGAGTGACATTCGGGGACGAATGTTCTTAAGGGGGGATAATGTAATACTCCAAAAGTCTAAACCCTAATCTAGAGCCTAACATGAAAGTCTAAGAGTTGTACAACTGTTTTAAGTTCAATTATAATGTATATAAGTCATTAGTTTTAGAACCAAAACGTCAAGCAACGTCCATGACGTTCGAAAACTTGTTCAAGAGGTGCTAGTGTGCCTTAGCCTATTTGACTAAGTTTTAGGAGTCGGAATTCAATGAAAATTGGTGGTAAGGGGTCTAACATGTATTAGAGTTAGTTTAAGTTGAAACATATTGTTATGACTCCCCAAGGACCAACCAAAGGGTCCTTGAGGAGGACCCTTGCAATTTGGCAAAAAGCTGCCAAGAGGCAGTGTCTACTACGTGTGTAGGTGACGAGGAGTGGTTGGATCGACGGGGAATCAATTCTCCATCGACCAACATTTAGCCATTTTAGCTAATTTTCCATTTGTACCAGTCTCTGACACCAAAGACGGGTGTGCAGGACGAAGGGGGGCAAGGGCATTGATTGACCTACGGCCCGTCAATCAGGGTCTAGTAGGTTAGGTCCCTGTGTTGCTGTTTGGTTTTAATTAATTCAATTAGTTAATTAAGTGGTTAGTTAATTAATTAGGGGTTAAAGAAGGCCTAATTAAGTTATTTAATGACATCTATAAAGACCCCAAACCTAATTAAACTAAAGCTAACTCTCCTAATTCCCAAAACCCAATTGCTCTTCTTTCTCTCTTCTTTCTCTCTCCCAAAGGAACTCCATAGAAGACCAAGCAAAGGAGGGTTCTAGGGATTAAAGGAGGGGGCTTTTCTCCATCAAACTTTATCAATTAATAATGTATGGGATTCCTTTCACCTTAGGGATCTCTTTCCCCAAAAGGTTCCTCCAAATTGATTTCAAAAATAAGAGTTTTCAAGTGGGTTTTCTTCTATTACGAATTTGACTATCTATATTGCTTTGTTTATGATTTCTTTAGATATTTATTAGTATATTATGATGTATTGTAATCCAATTATGCTAGTTCTAGATTAATTAACCTAGGTTGGGAAGAAGATCATGAATTTGACCTAAGTCCCTTATCCTAGGCTATGAACTAGTAATGAATTGTTGTGTAGTGATTCAATTGACTTTATTATTGTGTTGATTTCTATTGTTTGATGATATTACTCCCATTTTTGGGTTGAATTGGATGGTTGATTGTAAGACCTTGATGATGGCTTGTGAAGGAGATTGGGCTAAGTCTTGTGATCTTAATTCTTTACTTCAATTATGATTACTTATGTTTAGTAATGAAGTTATATTGAAGTATACCTTATGTTAAGATTGATAAGGGTTGGTATGATGTTGAATTGGAATGTCTTGAATTATGGTTTGTGAGTTGTTTGCTAAGATGTAAATGTTATAAGTATGGTGATAACTTACCAATGTGTCTTATTATAATGTGATATGTAAAGGTGTTAACCTCACATGTATGAATTGTAATGAAAGGAAAATACTCATGCAATTCTTATTGAGCTATGATGACAATAATTATATAAGGGATAGGCCCTATGACCTAAACTAATTTATGATCATTAATAAAGGCTTAAAGACATTTCAAAAAGGGACTCTAGCTTAGCACCGAGTGAACTAGAGTGAGGAGTGTCCCTTCCCATATTGGGAAGGTAGGATCACTAATATACTCATGAGATTGGAGACTATAATGCATGTAGCATAAAGAGGGTCCCAACTATATCTCCTAGTTCTTGAACTATGTTGCTCCCATAGGAATACTAGCTAGTGGATCCACATAGATGCTACGTTCATGTTTTTGTACTACCTTGGCAAGTAGTCCGCCTTCTTTCAGTGTAGGTTTCCATGACACCGGATTCCACATTAGCTCATGTGGTCTATGTCGGTTAAGGCAAGATGTTCCCAAAAGGTAAAATGAAGTAATGAAGTGAACTCTAACTAGGATGACCTAAGGGGTTGAGCTTAGTCTAGGTAGGGGTATGGGATTCTACCTATACATTGCACTAGTTAGCCTTGAGGGAAATCTTAGAAGGATGTTTTTATGTATGTATATGATCATAAATGTAAATGATATGTATATGATTATCATACATATTAATGACATTTTGTGAGGATGGTTTCACTTATGAACATGAGGTTGGTCTCTATTGTTAAAGTATGATGATGTTTACTCTTAATGATATAGTATGTGAAGTTGGACATTGTTTATGGTTCTTGTTAGGTTTAATTGATTGAGTGAGGTTATGGGTCTTTGCTTAGTCATTGCACTAGTGGACTTAATAAGGGTTCATGAGTAATGGTCTTGCTTTGATTATGATGTTAGGAACTCTTATACATGTTTGTTGATATTATAACTTGATGTTAGAGTTGTCTTGATTATTTGCTCAATTATGTTGATATGCATGTTGACTTGACTAGACTTAGTATTGTTGGTCTTGTGATGTGCATGGTCTTGACTTAATGAATATGTATTATTGAATTGTATTAGTTCTTGAATGTGCATAAGGTTTTTCAAAGTAAATTAGCATGCTTTAATGAAATGTCCATTTTTAGCATGATTTCTATGATGTGTATGCATCTGGTCCTATACATAGATTATAAGATACTTAACATAGTCTTAAAAGAGTGTCTCATCTCATAACTATCTAAAACAAGAGTGTATAAATTGGGCATATCTCATACATCAATGTAATAAATCCACATATAGGCTATACAATCTTTAGTACACAAATGAAAAGGAAAGAACATAGGAGTCTTAAAACTAGAACAACATTCATAAGATTGATATTGGCATTGCCCTCGGAAAGTGAGGACCTACCCAACTTGGATGAGTAAGAATTCCAAGTCTTCCTTCAAAGTCTTGTCGAAAGCCCTTCAACGCCCAAAACCTAAAATATTGGGGAAAAGGGAGAAAATGGGGTTAGCACATCACATTTACTAAGTATGAGACCATATTCACATATAATATCAAATCCTGCTAAAATGGGACATTTTATTAAAACATGCTACTTTTCATTTGGAAAGCCTTATGCACATTCAAGAACTAATACAAGTCATTAATGCATATTCATCAAGTCAATACGATGTACTATACAAGACCAAACAACCTTAAGTCAAATCAAGTCACATGCATATATACATACTTGAACCCATAATCAAATACAACCCTATCATCGAATAATAACATCACAAACATGAATAACAGTTCATTACATTATAACCAAGCAAGACCACTACTCATGACCCTCATTAAGTCCACTTGTGCAATAACTAATCAAAGCCCCATAACCTTACTTAATCAAGTAAACCTAGCAAGAACCATGACCAATATCCAACTCTACATAACATATCATTAAGAGTACATAATATCATACTTTAGAAATAGAAACCAAATACATGTTCATAAGAGTAACCAATCATCACATAGTGTCATTTACATGTAAGATCATCACATTATCATCATTTACATATATAAGCATATACATACATAAGAAATACATCCTAAGGATTCCCTCAAGGCAAACTAGTGCAAGGCATTGGTAGAGTCACATACCCTTACCTAGGCTAAATCTAACCTCTTAAGTCACCCTAATTAGTTTGTACTTCATTACTTCATTTTAGTTTAGGGAACACTTGTCTTAACCGACATAGACCACAAGAGCTAAGTGTGGAACCGGTGTTGTAGAACCTTACATCGATGGAAGGTGGTCTACCGGCCAAAGTAGAACCAAACATAAACATAGCTATCTAGGGGGATCCACTAGCTAGTCTTCCTATGGGGGCAACATAGTTAAGGAACTATGAGATAAGTATGAACTCTCTACATGACACTAGGTAATTGGAGACTCATCTCATGGGAATCCATAGGGTGAGTATCACTCATAGGGGAGTCAACACCTCATGTAGAACTATAGGGTGAATCTTCCTCTATGGAAAGTCAACACCTCCCATTGTCAAGTTCTCTCGGTGCTAAGCTAACGTCCCTTTTGAAATGTCTTTAAGCAATCCATTATTATAAAAACTTAGTTTAGGTCTTAGGGTCTATCCCTTATATAATCATCATCATCATAGCTCAATAAGAATTGCATGAGTACTTTCCTTTCATTACAATTCATACATGTGAGGTTAGAACATTTACATAATCATTCATGATAAGGCACATTGGTAAGTTATCACCACCCTAATAGCATTTACATCTTAGACAACACCTCACAGACCATAGTCAAGACATTTCAATTCAACATCATACCAATACTATCAATCTAAATATAAGGTATACTTCAATACAATACCATCACTTAATCACAAGTAACCACAATTGAAGTAAAGAGTTGAGATCACAAGACTTACCAAGCCTCCTTCATAAGCCAACATCAAGGTCTTACCATCAACCCTAACACTCAACCCATCAATGGGTGTAATATCATCACACCATAGTAACCAACATGATAATGAATTCAATTGAAGAACTATACAACAATCCATCACTAGTTCATCGCTTAAGATTAGAGACTTAGGTCAAATTCATAATCTACTTCACAACGTAGATCAATTACACAAGAACTAGCATGATAGGAGTACGATTCATCTCAACCTATTCATAAATTGATAAAAATAACATCATAGGATAGTAATTCAATCAATAACCAAGTCAATTGAACCAACACTACACAATTCAACTCAAGATCACAACCTAGGATTAAGGGGAAAAGGTCATCTTCTACAAACTAGAATGATCCATCAATAAGTAGTGTAATATAGTCATAATTCATCATAATCTAATCAATACAATCAAAAGAAACCATAAACAAATCAAATTGAAAGATCAATTTCTAGATTGGAAGAGACTCACATGAAAACTCATCTTCGGAAATCAATTTGAAGGAACCCTTTGGGGAAAGAGATCCCAAAGGTGAAAGGAATCCCATACTTTAGCATTGATGAAGATTGATGGAGAAACTGTGGTGATTGCAGCCCTAGAACCCACCTTAACCTTGACTTCTATGGTGTTATTCAACTGGGAGAGAGAAAGAAGAGAGAAGGAAGAGAATTTGGGTTTGGGAATTATGAGAGTTCAGTTAGCTTAATTAGGTTAGGGTCTTTATATAGGTTGTTAATTAACTTAATTAGACCTCCCTTAACCCCTAAATAATTAACTAACCAATTAATTGACTTAACTAATTTAAAAACCAGCAGCAAAATCAGTCCCTCACAGACGAGACCACGATCGACGACTCGTGTGTCAATCGACGACCACAGGACCCTCCGTCCTGTTGGTCCGTCATTTTGGTCAGAGAGTGGTTAAAATCCAGCCCTTGCCAAATATTTTAAGTTTCCATCGATGGAGGCAATTGATGCCCCATCGATTGGACCATGAATCGTCTGTGGCAATCGTCTGTGGACACTGCCTTAGGCAGCCTTCGACCCCAAACACAAGAGTCCTTCTCAAGGGCCCTTGGTTGGTCCTTGGGGAGTCTTACCGGGACGTTTCGAATATGAACTAACTATTATACATATTAGACACCCTTCCACCAAATTTCATAATTTTCCAACTCCTAAAACTTAGTCAAATGGGTTAAGGCACACTAGAACCTCTTGAGCTAGTTTCCGGACGTCATGGAAGTTCTTCGACGTTTTGATTTCCAAACTTACTAAATGACCAATATTCATTATTTATGACCTTAAAACAGTGTCTAAACCTTTTCACACCTATGTTAGGCTCTAGAACACGTCTTAGACTTTAGGAGTGTTACATTATCCCCCCTTAGGAACATTCGTCCCTTAATGACACTAAAATCTTGTGAAAGGAAGGAATAGAATCAAGACTAGCAGCCCAACCATAAACAACACATCATAACATGAGTCACAACTCAAAGCAACATAACAACATGACCTTTTCCACAATCAACACCATAACATCATTTTCAGCTTAAAAGCTTATAAACATGCATCACAAGAGACATTCCTTGTACCAAAACTTACTTCAACACTTTCCAACATATGCAATACAATTTATGAGGCACAACATACCAAGGATACACCATATATACTCAAAACAAGCAAAAGAGTAAAATTGACAAATTTCAAGTTAATAGGCATACTTCACTGTAACTTCACTGTAATGACACCATAAAATGCACATTGTTGTAAAATTTCACCAAAAATCATAGCAACTTCAAATTTAGTCATTATTTTCATTATAAGTAAAAACAAATAACCTTCATTAGGAAAGAGATGAGGATAACGGGACTTCATATCGGCCTTGGCCTCCCATGTTGCTCCCTTAACTAGGTGGTTTCTCCATAACACTTTTACGGAGGCCACCTCTTTGTTCCTCAACCTCTTCACTTGACGATCAAGGATTTCAACCGGAACCTCCTCATAGGAGTGGTTATCCTTCACACCAAGACCCTTAATAGGAATAATAGACTCGGGATTACCGATACACTTCTTAAGCATAGAAACATGGAAAATCGAATGAACCAAAGATAGTTCGCTAGGGAGTTTCAATTCATATGTAACCTTACCAACCCTTTGCAAGATTTCATAGGGACCCACATAACGAGGACTCAACTTTCCTTTCTTGCCAAATCTAACCACCCCTTTCATAGGCGAAATTTTTAAGTACACATTATCACTTTTTTCAAACTCTAAATCTCTTTTCCTATGATCGGCATAAGACTTTTGCCGACTATAGGCTGTTTGCAACCGGTTCCTTATGATATGAACTTTTTCTAAAGTATTACAAATCAAATCGGGACCAAGAAGCGAAGACTCTCCTATCTCAAACCACCAAATAGGAGATCTACACCTCCTACCATACAAAGCTTCATAAGGAGCCATAAAGATGGATGAATGAAAACTATTATTATATGAGAACTCCACCAAAGTCAAATGCTCATCCCAATTTCCCTTAAAGTCAATGATACAAGCTCTAAGCATATCTTCATGAGTTTGAATAGTCCACTCCGCTTGACCATCCGTTTGAGGATGAAAAGCGGTGCTTAACTTCACTTGAGTACCCAAACCTCTTTGAAATGATCTCCAGAATCTAGATGTAAATTGAGCACCTCTATCCGATATGATGGACAAAGGAACCCCATGTCTTGTCAATATAGATTCTTGCATAATCTTCGCCGAATAAGTAGACTTAACGGGAATAAAGTGAGCGGATTTGGTCAATCTGTCCACTACCACCCATATGGAGTCATATTGCTTTTGAGTTCGAGGCAAACCTACTACAAAATCCATATTAACATCTTCCCACTTCCAAGTAGGAATTTGGATTTCTTGTAGTAAACCACTCGGCTTTTGGTGTTCGGCCTTCACTTGTTGACAATTGGGACATTTTGCAACAAACTCCGCAATATCACTTTTTCGGCCATCCCAGCAAAACACTTCTCTAAGGTCATGGTACATGTTTGTAGAAACAGGATGAATACAGTAACGGGCTCCATGAGCTTACTTAAGTATCCTACTCCTCAAATCATCCACATTAGGCACACACAATCTCCCTTGGTACTTAAGAACACTATCCCCCCTTGGGAGAATGACTCATTCATCTTACCAAGAACCGATTCTTTCAACTCCATCAATAATAGATCAAGGTGTTGCTTAGACTTCACCTCAACCACCAAAGACGACTCAGAGTTATGATGTACCACCATACCACCATTTGGAGAACTTTCAATTCGAACCCCTAAACGAGCCAACCTATGAATATCTTTCACTAGGTTTCTCTTGGATTCTTCCACATGGGACATACTCCCCATGGACAACCAACTTAGAGAATCCGCTACCACATTAGACTTGCCGGGGTGATAGAGAACACTCATGTCATAGTCTTTCAACAACTCTAACCATCTCTGTTGCCGGAGATTCAACTCATTTTGAGTGAATACATATTGAAGACTTTTATGATCCATATACACATTAACATGAACCCCATAGAGATAATGCCTCCATATTTTCGAAGAAAATACCACGGACGCTAGCTCAAGGTCATGAGTCGGATAATTCTTCTCATGAACTTTAAGTTGCCTAGAAGCATAGGCTATAACTTTGCCTTGTTGCATAAGAACACACCCCAACCCAACTCGGGATGCATCACAATAAACCACAAAACCCTTAGTATCCTCCGGTAGGGTCAATACCAGAGCAGAAGTAAGCCTATCCTTTAATATTTGGAAGCTCTTTTCACATGCCTCCGACCACTCAAATTTCACATTCTTTTGAGTCAAGGTTGTTAAGGGAGAAGCAAGAGACGCAAATCCGTTGACAAACATTCTATAATAACCGGCTAGACCTAAGAAACTCTTAATATCCGTAGGATCCAAAGGCCTAGGCGAATTTTTCACCGCTTCGGTCTTTCTTAGATCAACCTCTACACCTTCACTAGAGATGATATGACCAAGAAACGCTACCGACCTCAACCAAAACTCACATTTGCTATACTTGGCAAACAATTGGTGTTCTTTAAGCACTTGCAACACCCCCCTCAAATGATCCATGTGTTCACCCTTATTTTTCCAATATACCAAGATGTCGTCAATAAAGACAATGATAAATGAATCTAGGTAACTTTGAAACACCCTATTCATTAGGTCCATAAATGCCGCCGGAGCATTAGTGAGACCAAAGGACATTACTAAGAACTCATAGTGACCATCGTCTTGGGAATATCTTCACCTCCACCCTAAGTTGGTGATATCCCGATCTCAAGTCAATCTTGGAAAAGTAACTCACACCTTGGAGTTGATCAAATGAATCATCAATCTGAGGGAGAGGATACTTGTTCTTGATTGTGACTTTGTTGAGTTGACGATAACCGATACACATTCTAAGGGACCCATCATTCTTCTTCACAAATAATATCGGAGCGCCCCATGGAGAAATACTAGGTCGAATAAAGACGTTGTCTAGTAAATCTTTAAGTTGAGCCTTCAACTCTTTCTCGGCCGGAGCCATCCGATAATGAGGAATTGAAATGGGATTTGTATCTGGTAGCAAGTCGATACCAAAATTAATTTCCTATTCGGGAGGAATACCGGGAAGATCATTAGGAAAGACCTAAGAAAATTCCCTCACTACGGGGACCGACTCAATGGGAGGAATTTTGGAGTCTAAATCTTTGAATCTTACTATATGGTATAAACACCCTTTAGAGATCATTTTGCATGCTTTTAAACAAGAGATGATTTGACCTCTAAGAATAGAATTTCCCCCTTCCACTCTAAAACGGACTCATTAGGAAAGTTAAACTTCACCACCCTCGTTCTACAATCTATAGAAGCAAAGCAAGCATGCAACCAATCCATACCCAAAATAACATCAAAATCAACCTATCGAGTTCTACTA